>CM052437.1:182052525-182079465 GCA_028533085.1 Varecia variegata
GTCCCCCACAGTTGTAACTGCAAGGAAAACAATGTTTAGCATTAACCAGAATTCTCTGAAAAATAATACCTAATCACAGCATTCCCAAGAGGCACTTAGTTTTTGTTTCTTATTTTTCTTATATTGTATCATGGATAATATTCTTGTAAAACTTAACAAGTGAAATAATTTCCTTAATAACCTTCCCCTCTTCTACCTAATAAACAGTATTTCTTTTGCTAAGGGTTTGTTAAAGGCAATACTATTTGGTGTTTCTTTCAGGGCATTTTCATAAGATAAAGGATTTGAACTAAGCAAAGAAGATGATGCAGTGTGAGGTCAGGTCTGTTCGGCAGGAGACGTTGGCGGGGCGGCTGCTGTGTGTGAGGGGCGCGGATGGGGGGAGGTTACCATTTATCAGCATGAACGGTGGCGGTGACACCACCTGTTTGTTTACGTTGGCCGGGAGCAGCCAGCTCTCCTGGGATAGGCCAGGAAGCCTCTTCTTAGACGGTTTCGGTATCGGCCACCACAACTGGACATGCCACTCTCGCTTCAGTTACAGAAATTCTACTATCTAAGCCCCTATTTCCAGTTAAGGTGGAAAATACCCTCCTTTAAGCTGCAGCACACCCTCACGAACCCACTAGGAGGAAGGTTCTAGTAGACTGGAAGGATCCCGCTCAGGTGTAGCCCAGGCTTCCTCCCTCAGCCCGTGGACACTACGGTCACCTGCCACTGTCGCCAGTCCCCTCCTGGCGTCTGGTTTATGTTCTAATGTACAAGACACAGCAGGGACGTGGGACTCTGCAGGTGTGACAGCTAAGAGATTGGGGCACAGCTTCCAAATCTAGCTTACCCGTCCCGCGATCCTCACGTGTGGACCAGTCTGGGCGAGGAGCAGTGAACGAAGACCTGAGCAATATGGGAATGAAGTAGACACATGAAACCTTGGCTGCCCTGGCCATTGAGCCAAAGGCTTTTTTCCCCTTAAAATGAATTCTGTCTTTGTAAACGGGCACTTCATAAGGCAATGAATAACAGGCATTTATCTAAAGCAAATAAACCGGCATCTTTAAATTCCAGGCCAGGTGCTGGGGCTCAGCCTCCATCCACCCAATCGGCAGACGCCCCACCTGCCGCAGCTACGCCGTGATTCTGGGCGCTGAGGACTCAGGTCTAGGACAGTGACTCCAAAGTCCCAAAAGGTCCCTGGATTTCCACTTTGATGTACCAACACAGAAGAGTAGTTTCAAACACTGGGAACAAAAATCTTCCTCTAAAGACTAAATCAACACAAATGTTCACTTAAACAGAAGGTCCACCTACTCAAGCCCCCCGTGTTTATACATCACAGATGCTTTTGTTTTGAACAATAGGAGCATAATATCTCCAGTAAAGTCTTGTCGCTAACCAGAAATTATCGTGTCTCATGGGACCGTGCAATACAGGAAAAAATGGCATTTTATGTTGACATAATTATTGTGGCTTATTTTCAGGGACATAAATTGTAACGATTCAACTGACTAAATTTAACACAACTTAAAATTACATGTAGTCACTACAGACAGTGGCATAAGCAAGGATTATTAGAGAAGTGCAAGTCTTTATCTGTTTCACTTTTTCCATTTTTTGTTTGTTTTTAGTCCTAGAAGTATTGTTAAAATTAAATTTTGTGTGGAACTTCGTTATTAAAACGAATGGAGAATGACCTTTCTGCTGGCTGTTGCTGAAAACACGCTGCACCTGTGCCTACGACCTTATCGCTGCCCCTGTATTTCTTGAAGTGCTCACCCTGAAGCGTAATTTAATCCACTGGTCTGGTTTTGGGGAGCTGTGGAACGTTGCTTTTGAGAGCCTCGGTTCTAGGATGAGGCTGCCAAAATTCGTGGCTAGTTCTGCCACTTGTTAGCGGTGGGACCTTGCTCAGGTTATCTCCCCTGTCTGTGCCAGTTGTGCAAGTAACAAAATGAATTCATAGGGTGGCCCGGCAAGCTCGCTCGGAAAGGAGTGGTGTCTCACTCAGAGAAGGTGCTCAGTAATAAAGGAGGGAAGAGTGATAAAAATTCCAGTGCTACCAACAGCAGGGGTTATTATGCAAGAGGTAGTAAAAACACCATTTGATAGAAGGATAGTCCCCTCTGGAAACTCCTGAGTTTTAAATTCTGTAAGTTTGAAATTATTTAAAATTAGAAATTATTATACCTTCATGTTACCTTCAAATTAATATTTCTAAAATTTCATGTGTACATTATGAGATAACAAATAGATTCAAGCAGATGTTTCTTCCATTCCTTCTCATGAGGTCTTCCTACAAGCTGGTGGATGTGAGATGCTTCAGGGAGATGCATGACTTAGACAGGTGCCACTCGGAAGCTCTTAGGAACCAGCAAGGATGCTTAAGGGGTGCTCAATGAACCGAGCCCTGAGCCCTCTGTGGTGGGCGTGCTCGCATGCTGAGGTGTGCTCACAGATCACAGAAGGTTTTTCTTCCCTATTCACTTTTGTAAGAAATTATAGCCTATCAGTCGTTGACTCCCCTGTTAAAACCTGAGAGCAATCCAGTGAAGTTCCAAACTGTTAACAAAAATCATTGACACCAAGGGTAGGATGCAAGAGTTCTTTCAACTTTTTTTGTCCTAAACAAAAACATGAGCAAGATGTTGTTTAATGATGTTGCTGATGTTAATAATGTTAAGTGCTGCGAAGAACTCGGGAGGAGGACCGGGCACGAGAACTCTTCTGCCGGGAGCCACCTTTGTGCACTTGGACGTCCTGTCACACCTTTGGCCCCTTTTCATATGTGTCATAATGAGGGAAATGACAAGATCCCCGACTCTCAGCGCGGGCACACTCCCAGGGGGCGTAACCAGGTGCCCAGCAGGTTTCTTTCTTCCAGACCCTCCTCCCGGGTGGGTTCTCTATGTGGGGGGCAGCCCCCCTGCAAAGTCTCACCACAGAGGGCTCAGGGAGGGGCAGCTTCTGTTTTTGTCTCGGTGGGACTTACTAGCAAGACTGTTTGAGAACCAGAGGCCCCCCCGCCCCAGGGCAGTTCTAGCATTTCTAGCGTTCTCTGTCTTTTCTGCTCTGTTTTTCTTAACAGCATTGTCACCGTCTGACATTAGACATCATAATACATAACTGTTCATGTTTTCTAGTATTTCTTCCCTCACTAGACCGTCAGCCCCAGGAGGGTAGGGGCATGTTGCATTTGCTAAGGCCTAGGATGCCTGGTGCATAGACACAATACACAGTTTTTGAATATTTTCCCCATTCTTTCATTCAAAGCCTGATGGTGAGCCATGTGTATATGGAGATCTTCTTTGCTCTTCATTTGTTTTTGCTGAGATCAGAGCAAGTGGACTGAGCTCAGCAGAAAGGACAGCCTGGAGCTGGGGAGATGGTCTTAGGGAATGAGAGAAGAGGAAAAGTGGTGATTGCCTCCTTTCCGTATTTTCCGGAGTGGAGAGGAACTTCTGTTGATCCTTCAGGCAGCTCACAGAGTAGAAAGTGTTCCTCTGTCAGGCGGCCAGCGGGGGGTCAGAGCAGCCTCGGACAAACACTTGCAAAATGGGAAATTGATTTTTGAATTCTCTGAACTATTTTCCCTTTGTGAGACCTGCAGCTGCAGCACATTTAAATTTGCATGTGAATGCACTGCTTTTTAAAAAACACTATAAAATCAGTTATCCTTTTTATAGTATGTATATAAATCATTTCTCAAACCCACCATTAAAAAGAAAGGCATTCCAAATAAAAAAACAAACCAAAATATTAAATTTGTTATTCAGTTGGGTAACCATACTAAAATGACCAAATTCTGGGTTTGTTTACCACCAACATGAAAAGGTGTAGTATTAACACATGAGAATAATATTGAGGTCTCTTTAGGGTTCCTCTACGCATCCTCCTTTCCCCACCCCAACTTCGGTCTCCTCCCCCCGCCTCCCTCTCGAATTCTGTCCTCTGGGATGGTTCTGTCTGTCCTCCTTGGTGGCTGCTGCCTGGAGGGCAGAAATGGCAGCTCTCAGACAAGGCGAGGCCACCCTCGGGGTGTGCTGGCCCCCAGTCTGTCACCCGGACACAGGGCACTCACCACCCACAGCCCCGAAGCGACACTATGATCCCACAAAACAGGATCCCGAGGAAACAAGGAACAGGAAGTAAACACTGACTGGGCGGGAAGGTCAAGAGCATTGGTCAGTGGTGAGCGGCCACCATACCGTGGGGAGGAGTGGCAGTCCTGCACGGCCGGGGGGAGGCCAGGCAACAGAAGAGGGGACGGGGTGTGCAGGAGGCGAGGGGCTCCAAAAACTTTGCTTTATTAGAAATGACAATGGCTAACATTGGGCTCAGTTACTTCTTGCTTTGGTTCCTTGAGGGGCAAGTGTAGATTGCTTATCTGAGATCTTTCTTCTTTTTTATATATAGGCATTTATTGCTATCAGCTTCCTCTTAGTGCAGCTTTTGCTACATCCTCTAAGTTCTGGTGAGTTGTGTGTTCATTTTCATTTGTCTTAAAATGTTTCTGATTTCCCTCTGATTTCTCCTTTGACCCCTTGGTTGTTTACAACTGCATTGTTTAATGTCCACATATTTGTGAATTTTACAATTTTTTTCTGTTATTGATTTCTTGTTTCTTACCACTGTGGTTGGAAAAAATACTTGGTGATGATTTCCAACTTCTTCAATTTGTTAAGGCTTGTTTTGTGGCCTAACATATATGATCTACCCTGGAGACAGTCCGTGTGCACTTGAGACGAGTGTGTGTTCTGCTGCCGTCACATGGGGTGTCCTCCGTCTGGCTGTTAGGTCCATTCGTCTGTAGTGTCGTTCAAGCCCACGTTGCCTTCTTGATTCTCTGGCTGGATGTTCCGCACATTGTTCAAAGTGGGTATTGAAGTTTCCTACTGTTGTTGTGTTGCTGTCTGTTTCTCCCCTCAGTTTTGTTAATATTCACACCTGATGAGTGTGGTGTGACCGTCTGGGAGATGGACATGCTCGTAGCTCTGACTCGGGCGGGGCAAAGGCAATATATGTAACCTAAACATTTGTACCCCCGCATATGCTGAAATTAAAAAATATTTGTTTTATGTATTTACGTGTTCTGATGATAGTGTGTGTATATATGTGTATTTATAATTATTATATCCTCCCAGTGAATTGATTCTTCTACCATTATATAATGGCCTTCTTTGTCCTACTTGGTATTGAGTGTTCTGGGAGCTTTGTCCATGTTTTAGGTAAAATAATACAATTCTACCTTCTGTTGGGCTTAATACAAAAATGGAGTAAACTGATTGCTGTTCTGCTAATGTCACTAATTAGCTTTGCTGCATCAAAGAAGCTACAGAACTACTTTAATAGCTAGTTTGCTCATCTGTAAAAGAGGGCATTTACATGACACATTTTGTAGAAATTCCAATTTTCAAATATTGCAATAGGTTGAATATAAAAATGGCCTCAATTTTGGACATGCAGAGCAATTTTTTGTAGCACTGTTTGCATCACTGCTGTTATTATAAATATGAGGTGAATTTCTCCTGATCTGGGTGAATTTAGGTGAATTTATTATACTTGTTGGATAGGAATTGAGCAAAGTCTTACCCATAGTGACATCAAAAACAATGGTGTCAACATTATTATTGAATGATGATTTTATTACATTTGTGAAAATGACACATGCTCACTATAAAACACTCAGGTAATTCAGAGAAGTATAAAGTAATGAATGATCTCAAATTCTCAAAAATAGTAGTGTTGTCATTTCATGACTATCATTTGAGATATTTCTCTACACAGAAATATAGATAAAAGGATGGGGAGGAAGAGAAATTTCTAAGTATCGATTCAGACTGTACATCCTATTTTTAATTTTGAAAGTATTACCTTTAATAGTCCTTAATTTTATCAAAGAGAGAAAAAGTTAATAAACAGTTGAAATTCAGATAAATATTTATCTGTTAGAAACTAGTTTCTATAAATTGTTTAAAGCCTAAGAAAGATTAGAAAATCAAATACCTCTTATGCGCCACTTAGATCTTTCTGCTCTCACCTGTTCTCTGCTGCAACTTTGCATTGGCTCGAGCCAATTTTACAAGAATATAACCTGCCATGCTGTGCATGTCTACTCTACTGTGGGCTTCTCTGTGCATTTCACCACAGGAATCTGCTTAGCACAGACATGACCCAAAACTGCAGTGGAATTAGCACCAGGGGAAGCCATTTTAACTAGTGGAAAATTAGAGTTAAATTGTTCCTGCTTTCTTCACAATCCCCTAACAGGGTGATCTTGAGATGCAGTTTACATGCTTCTTGGGCCACATTCCTATGAGTCAAGCAAGCATCCACACTCAGCAGCGGCTCTCTGGATAACCCCTGTTCATTGCCGCCTCCTACCTGGTTTCCTTCACCTGTTGTATTCCTTACTCGAGCTCTCTGGAATTGTACTTCCTCAAATAGTAATAGCACATCAGCTCTGGCCTCGGGCTTTTTAATTCTAAAATTAATTAAATTCATTCTAAATAATAAATTGAATTTATTCTAAAATATTGATGCCAGAAGTGGGATGCCTCAAAATATTTAGATCATTAGGAAAACAGCCTCTCAAATGGTGTTTTGTATTTTTGAACTTATTACTAGCAGTAAGGATGCCAATGCTGGCAGCAAGTGGAACGTTGCTCACGATACCTGCCTTTCAATGGCATCACCTATGGCCGGTTAGAGTAGGGACAGGTGGAAGGTGAGTCTTGGGGATGTGTGGGGATTGCAGTGCACCGTGTTGGGGAAAATGGTGTTTATAAGGACTGTAGAGTGGTCCGGCCTCGTTGATGACATTGGAAGCATTTCAAAAGATAAATAATAGGCTCAGGGCATCAAAATACTAACTTAAGATACTATGAAAGCCAAAAGGCCTTTATAACATGAGTTTGGAAAATTTTTACCTCTTGTAGTCTTATGAGAGACTTGAAAATGAGGTTCAGAATCACATTGTAAAGTGCTGGGCTGCAAAGGGGACAGAATGCATAACCTGGACAAGTCACTGATAGAAAAATCATGGGAACCTGAGACCTGGGATGGGGACACTGAGTGGATGAGCCTGAAAATCTTTAAATCTCACATTCTTAGGGTACAAAAGCAGCACATTCCCTATTGTTGCAGAGGAGTATCTTCTCCTTACCTGAGGAAAAAGGGATGACTTCACCTGGAGCAAGGGCTTTATGGAACAACACTTGTCATTGTAGCACCATCGCTCTCCCTACCGTCCAGAGCAGCATTTGAACTTCCTTGTGCAGGTTGTGCCAAGCGTTAACTGCAGTCATTGCCCTGGAGGTAAATGATCACTTACTAAAAGGAGTTGCAGGAGCTGCCTAGTCTCCCCAGTAGAAACTGAAGGAAATGTGCATGAGAGTGGATTTTGACGGTGTTGACCACTGAGGTGGGGTCAGCCACCCTTCAATGCTTCCATGAGCATACACAGTAGTCTCCTCCTCATTCTGCCTCAAAAGGAGTTGTAAATGCTTGAGAGCTTGACTGTTCTTAGAAGAAAGGGTAAATATCTAGCCTTTTTAATGACAATTGAATACAGTTTCTGAACTGATCCTAGGACCACAGGACTCTAAATGTCATTATAGGGGATTATGGAGACAAGTAAAAAATAGAGCTCTGGCTTGGGTTTGCTCACATTGGCTCCAAATGGGTCTGTGAACCCAGCCCGTGGTTGTCTTTCTGGACTCTGAGTGCATAATTGGCAAAGAAATATTGAGCAGCTAGCAGAAGCCTCACATAGATTCCTGGACCAGTGGAACAAGAAAGATCAAGTGGAAGTCACAGAACTTGCCTACCCCGGCCCTGCTAGAAAACCAGAATCGATAGTGCACCCAGCAAGGAAGTGCAGAGACTTCTGTTAACATAAAAGACTTAAAGGATGCAGAGATGATGCTCTTTATCTCATCCCCATTCTGCAAACTTGTCTGGAGTGTGATGAACACATAAAACGGGCTCCCTCCCTCAAAGGCTGGTCCAGCTATGATCTCAACTGAATGCCCAGAATGTCTGTAGCTGAGACTAATGCTGGCCCCTTGAAATTGCACCATTTCTCAGTGAGCCATTTTGTGGCAGACCACTGCATCAGGACTTTCCATTGGGGAGTGGGTAGAAATTTGTCCCCACACTTACTCCAGATGTAGATTTGCTTTCCTTCTCTGCCACCAGCGCCACCATTTGGAATTTTATAGGTTGCCTGATACTCAACACAATGTTACCTCAGTGAGGGGTCATGTTACAGCAGTGAGCACAAAACAGTGAGGTCCACGGATACTACCATTACCATGCACCTGTCATCTAGAAACCACCCAAATGCACAGAATGGCAAAATGCTGAAGACATAATCTGCACATCCAGCATTCAAATTGTTGCTGTCAGATACCATTTTTAACTTAAAGAAACTGGGGGTTCTTGGAAAAATCACTTATTTGAGGTCTGGGTAGAGAAAATATAATATGTGCCTCGATCAACTTTTTGTCTCAGAAAATAGGGAAGTACTCATAAGAGAATTGGAATTTATCAAGATGACATGAAAGTTAGCTTGAAGATGTTATCACTGGCCAAATCTAGAAACATTTGATCACCAAAATAATATTAGTGCTTTATTATAATTCATTGAATAAAATAAGAACCTATGATGATAAGGAAAAAAGAAAAGAAGAAAGGGAGAGAAGGAGGAAGGAAAAGCTATTTCTTAGGGTGCCAACTAATGAATGGAGAAGGAGTGATAGAGTGAGGAAAAAATATTTCAAACATCTTAGTAGATATTAATTTAGGCAAATAATTAATAGACTTTGAAACTAATTTGTTCAAGTTTTATAAGGCAGAGAATATGTAGTCTCAAAGCATTTCTGACAAGTTACTTATTAATTACAAAAAGAAAAATAAGTAACATCATCCCCTGGCAGATACCATCCCAACCAAGTGTTAAAAGTTAACATCCCTAATGCACCCAAGCGCCTTACTGTGCTTGCTAATGTGGTACAATGAGAAAGGCACAGTATCTTTGACGTTGTAGTTCTTCCAAATGTAGATAACTTGGATTTAATCATGAGGACAAACCATAAGAACCCAACTTGAAAGACATTCTAACTGGCCTGTATTCTTTAAACATGATAATGTTAAAAAAAAATCAAAGAAATTTTTGGAACCATTCATATGAAACCATTTAAATTTTTTCATACTTAATATGGGTCACTTTGTCCAAAACTTCTTTGAGCTCTGATGTGGTGTACCTGAATACACCTTTACATTTTTTGCCTTAAATTGGACAAGATCTTCTTGCCCTTCTAACCAACTATCATTCAGAGGCTGACTATGGCTTCCAGCTACTTTTTTATAGCTTTAAAGTCCTGGTATGGGGAAACAGAAAGCCCTTTAAGGAGAATTTAAAAATTTTGCCCCTCTCTCTCTCTCCCTCTCTCTCTCTAATCCAGGCCAGCATTACTCTAATACAACAACTGGAACAAAACGCAAGGAAAAAAAAAAAAAAACAAAACTACAGACTAATATCCCTGAGGAATATTGAGGTAAAAATCCTCAACAAAATACTAGCAAACCAAATTCAAAAGTATATTAGAAGGATTAAACACCCTGACCAAGTGGGATTTATACCTGGAATGTAAGGACGGTTTAACATACAAAAATCAGTCCTTATAATACACCACATCAACCGAATGAAAGACAAAAGCCACAGGATCATCTCCATTGATGTAGAAAAAGCATTTGACAAAATTCAACACTCTTTCATGATAAAAATATACACCAAACTAGGAATAGAAGGAAACTACTTTAACACAGTAAAAGCCATCCATACAGCCCACAGCTAACATCGTGCTCCAGGTGGGAGACTGGAAGTTTTTCCTCTAAAATCAGGAACAGGGCAAGCATACCCATTTTTGCCATTACTCTTCAACATAGTCTTGGAAATCCTAAGCAGAACAATTAGACAAGAAAAAGGAATAAAAGTCACCCAAACTGGAAAGGCAAAATTATCTCTGTTTGTGGATGACATGATCTTATATATGTAAAGCCCTAAAGAGTCCATAAAACTGTTAAAACTAATGGAAACATTTCATCAAAGTTATATGATATAAAATCAATATGCAAAAATAAGTTGCATTTCTTTATAATAACAATGGCCAATCCAAAAATAAAATTAAGATGACAATCCCATTTACTATACCATCTAGAAGGATACTTAGGAATAAACTTAACCCAAGAGGTGAAAGACTTGTACACTGAAATCTACAAAACATTGCTAAAAGAAATCAAAGATGATATCAATGAATGGAAAGGCATCTCATGCTTGTGAACTAGAAGACTTAATATTATTAAAATGTCCATACTATCCAAATTGATCTACAGATTGAATCAATCCCTCTCAAATTCCCAATGGCATTTTTTACAGAAATAGGAAAAAATCCTAAAATTCATATGGCATCTCAAGGGGTCTCAAAGAGCCCTAACAATCTTGAAACAGTAGAACAAAGTTTTTAGCCTCACACTTCCTTATTTCAAAACATACCATAAAACAACAGTAATCAAGATGGTGTGGTGCTAGCATAAAGACAGACATGTAAACCAATGGAGCAGAATAGAGAGCCCAGAAGTAAACCCTTGCATATATGGCCAAATGATTCTCAACAAGAGTGTCAAGATTGCACAATGGGGAAAGAAATTCTCTTCAGCATATGGTATTGGGAAAGCTAGATATTTACATGCAAAAAATATAAAGTTTTGTATATAACATATACAAAAAATTAACTCACAATGGATTACAGACCTAAACATAAGGTCTGAAACTAAAAATCCCCAGAGGAAAATATAAGGGAGAATCTGGCAATGATATCTTGGATGTGATACCAAAAGCACAAGCAATGAAAGTAAAAATGGACAAATGGTTCTATATCAATCTTATGAATGTTTGCACATCAAAAGAAATAAGAGAGTGAAAAGACAACCCGTGGAATGGAAGAAAGTATTTGCAAAGTATATATCTGATAAGGGGTTAACATTAAAAAATATATATAAGGAACTTTTACAACTCAACAACAAAAATGCAAATAATCTGATTTAAAAATGGGCAAAGAACTTGAATAGATGTTTCTCCAAGAATTATATACAGTGGCCAACAGGCACATGACAAGATGCGCAACATCACCAGTCATAAGAGAAATGCAACTCAAAACCACAATGAGCTATCACCTCATATCCGTTAGAATGGTCATTATCAAAAGAACAGAAAATAATCAGTGTTTGTAAGGACACGGAAAAATTGGAATCCTTGTGCACTGTTGAAGGGAATGCAAAATGGCCATTATGAGAAAAAGTATGAAAGTTCTTCAAAGAATTAAAAATAGAATTACCATATAATCCAGTAATCCCACTTCTAGGTAGATAGTCAAGAGAATTCAAAGTGGGGTCTTAAAGGTATATTTTCACACCCATGTTTATTGCAGCATTATTCACAATGTCCGTTGACGGATGAATGGATAAAGAAAATGTGGAATGTACACACAATGGAATATTATGCAGCCTTAAAAGGGAGGAAATGCTGTCACATGCTGCCACATGAACCTTGAGGGCTAAGCAAAATAAGCTGGTCACTAAAGAACAAATACTGTATGATTCCACTCATGAAATATCTAAAGTAATCAAAATCATAGAAACAGAACGTACAAAGGTGATTTTGTCAAGGGCTGGGGGTGGTGGGAGCTTCAGTTTTGCAAGGTGGAAAAATTCTAGAGATCTGTTGCAACAACATGTGAATATACTTGACACCACTGAACTGTACACTTAAAATGATTACGATGGCAAATTTAATGTGAGGTGTATTTTTTACCACAATAAAAATATAGTGTTCTGTAAAGCAGCACGTCCGGAGGTTGGTCCTTCTCTTCTCTTGTCACTGTCTGAGTGGTAAACACGAGTTTTAATTTTCTTCTTGACGTTTTTAAAGGGCTGCTCCAAATTGTACATTACTAGGGAGAATTTTTAGGCCTTTGTTGATTCACCCGTCCTCATTACTGCTGCTGAGGGAGAGGATGGGGGTAAGATGTGGCCACACTGGGCGCATCATAATCTATTTCTTTCTTCTGTTGTCCCTTCATATAAGGGGACAGGATAGGTTTTACACTGTACATTAGGTTAAATCCCTTTCCTTGTTGCTTGTTGTTAAATCTTTTACGGGGTAATTACTTATTTATTTATTCACTGGGTACCTATGGGAGACAGATGATGTGATCTGTCTTCACTCTGCCACTTTAAATACATCCGTGAGCTTTCTTACAAGCATGTTTTCAGATTCATTATCTCCAAGGGACTCACTGCTGTGATTCAACTCATTTTGCATGATAACGAATTTAATATATATTGAGCACTTTGTTACATACATTGGGCAAAGCACTAGGGCTACAAAGATAATTAAGATAGAATAAAAAAGTAAAATAAATAAGACCAGTGATGGTCTCGAGTTTGTGTACCCCCCAAATTCTTACGTTGAAACCGAATCCCCAGTGTGATGAAATTGGGAGGCAGGGCCTTCGGAAGGTGATTAGGTCATGAGGGTGGAGCCCTCCCTAGCGGGATTCCTGCCTTTATAAGAAGAGGCGAGGGAGCTGGCGCAGCATCTTCCCGCCACATGAGGCTACAGAAGTCAGCAGTCTGCAACCTGGACAAGGGTCCCGACCAGAGCCCAGCCATGCTGGCACCCTGATCTCAGACTTGCAGCCTCCAGGCCTGTGAGGAATAAATGTCTGTTGCTTGAGGCCCAGTTTGTGGTCATTTGTCATAGCAGCCTGTGCTGACCCAGGCACCGAGTCAGTCCCTCCCGAGAGCAGCACAGAGCAAGTCAGTGAGGTGGGCACAGGGACCACATGCAGCATGGAGGCGACGTCTGCAAGGCCAGCGAGGGCAGAACAGATGAGGACTCTGCGCCGACAGCAAGTTGCTAGACAGGAAGGCTGACCTCACTCTGCTGTAACAGCTTGGCTCTTGGGAAGATGGACTCCAGCCCATTTGGAGACGAGAGCTCAGAGCGGAGCACTTTGTAAGTCTTCCTCTGCGTGTGACTAAAAGGCAGCTCTTCCTAAAAACAGGTAATAATTCTTTTTAAAATCTTAACAACAATAAATCAGAAGAGTGATAATATCCCGTGCTGTTAGGGAAGGAGAAAGGGACATTCTGTTTGTGTTGCTGATACGCGTATAAATTGCTTCAATGGTTTTGGAAAACAACTTGACAGAACCTATTGAAGTAAGAATACACTTTGGTTTTGACACAGAAAAGCACCTTTGGGGAATCCATCCTGCTGAAATTATACCATCAGTTTATAAGACTACATGAATAAGGGTGTTTACTGAAGCATTGTTGATAGAGCTGACAAAATAGAGAAACCGGAATATCAACTGTCAGTACGTGGAAATAGAACACGTCTTAGTGCACTGTAATAATATAGCGTTAATTGAAAAAGACCATGTGCTGAGTACCATATATGAATTGAGAAGAAGTCTGTATTTTGAGTGTGTGTGGAGCGTGTGCTCTGTGTCTCTGTGGCCGTGTGCATTTTTGGAGAGAACAGCATGGAAGGATGAGTGCCAAAGTTTTAGCATTGATTACTTTGGGGGAGGGAATGGGATGGGGGAGGATGAAGAAATAGTTGGCTTTTACTGTGTGATTTCCTGTGGTGAACTGTTGATTTAGTTTGTTTTCACAAGCAGCATGCATTACTTTTATAGTTTGCATGGAAAATCTAATGAAGTGTTAAAAAATAAAAATCTTAATAGTTTGTGGCCTAGGGGTCAAATAAGGAGGAATAGGGGTCTTCGCCAAGTACGTCACTTTCAGGTCACCTTCCCTGGCCACTGGTCCATCTGCTCATTTGACCACCTCCAATGGATGCCAGCAGTGCGAGTGCTCACTTTGAGGGCGTCCACTCAGTGGGAGAGACCCTGGCTGTTAGGTGTGTGTGTTCTCTGACAGGCATTCTGTCCCCTGCGAACCACCACCCGCGCGCATAACCACAACTGTCTGGGATGCAGGGAATGGGGCACGCAAACGGGGCACCGAGTGGGGTAAGGTGTTCAGCGCCATCATGATGAGCCTTCTCGAGGCCTCTGTCCATGTAGCTTGAACACAGTACTCCGCAAGGCCTCTTAAACAATTTCCATTTCTAAATCGTATTACTACCACTTTGCTTGATTCTAGATCAAATCTGTTCAAGAAGAGGTATTTGCCCATCAAGTGCATGGCATGAAAACTGCCCACTCCGTGTGGGACAGAATTGAGCAATGAGGGAATGTTCCTTCATTCCCTATTTTTTAAGGCTTGCTCTTGGCAATTGCTGTGTTTAAAGCAGGGCTTCATCTCTGAAATTGTCACGGGAAAGACGCAATATCATTTGTAGTAAAAATTTCTCTCTAAGAAAACTCATACGCATTTCTAAATAAGTTATGAGGGCCTATTATAAAGCCCCTTTAAAAATACAAACACTGTGCGTAATTTGGGGCGGACAGGGAGGCTCCAGGCTGGACCTGGGCGTATAGCGTGGTGGAGGAAATGAGGACTGGTCTGATCTCCTGACTTTCCCACACACGGGTCTTAATGCCATTTCTGCAAGAACCTTTAGAGGTGACCGAGAAAAATCCACAACGAATCCCCTCAAGTCCCCAGACTTACGATTTCTTCTTAGTATCAGGAAGCATTACCAGGCAGGTGAACTGTTTCAGGAATTGTTCAATTTATGTCATAGTCTGCCTAACACTTAAAAAATAATTGTTTCACTTGCACACAGTGTGAGTGCAGTAATGCAGGTGATGAAGTGATCAACACCTGCCCTCCTACCACAGGCTTGAGATGATGCGGGAAGAAATGAGAATGCCGCACAATGTGGGGGGTCAGAAACGAATTTTACAGCCATGCCCACTTTTCCTGGGGTGGCTTCATAACCGTGTCACTCAGTGGCCACATGGTGCCCAAGTCCCAGGGAGGGGTCCCAGCTCCCCTGCACCTTTTAATCACTTTGAGTAGCCCATCACACGTCCTTCACCTGGTCCCCAGGTGATAAGGCTCTTCCCCCCAGGCATTCGGGATGGACGTCACCCTGATGGGCTAGAGCAGGAGGATTCAATGCTCAGGGCCTGGATGGTTGCTGTGTGATGCTGAGTAAGTTACTCCACCACTCTGGGTCTCAGCTGCTTCATTTACGAGTAAAAATTTTGGAGCGGATGATTTATAACATGGGATGAGTTTGAACATAGTTTAAGCAGAGTGTTCTGGTCTCGCTGCTTCACTCCCAGCAAAACGTTCTTCTTCCCATCAGGACAAATAGCAAATGCAGTGAGAGAGGACCCACCGGAGAAGAAACTCAACTATAAACCTGAGTGACCTCCGTGCCTGCTGCTTGGAGCAGGACCAGAGCCCAAAGCACAAGTGACGAAAGTCCCGCGCTGAGGAGCGATTTCCTAAGAGTTATCTCAGGGGCTCGGGGCAGAGATTTGCACGTGCTGGGATGCCTGGGCCTCCTCCAGCGAGATTTATGCCAAGAATTTGATGGTTCTTTAAGATGGATTCTCTCATGTCCATAAGAAATAGGGGGTATCTTTTCTTACTTCAAATCCTCAGCCTGGACTGTAACCTTCACACCAGGGTGCAAATCCACAGACATCAACGGTTCTGCAGTGTGGCTCCATCTGCCTGTCTTTCCTGTTTCTACTTCCTTGTTTCTGAGATAGATTTGTAATTACCTGCTTCGTGGCATTGTTGGAACAATTGTGCTATCAAGTGTCAATTGCGGCATCTGAAAAGGTGTTGGTAAGTGACAGCCATTTAGCGATTCCCCTTCTCAAGAGCGTGCACAGGGCCGGGCAGAGGGCACCGGGCCAGCGTGCGCCTTCCTGGCACCGGCTTCCCCAGGGACGCAGCTCAGTCCACCTTCTCCATGTGGGCGTTCCCGGGGGCACTGTTCGTTCCACACAGCTGAGGACTGAATACTATTTCAAACTGCTCTTAATCGCTCGTGTGTGTAAGCGCTGTAGTTTTCATGGGTCCCGCCCTCACAGAATCACAGTGCTTTAAGGGTATCCGGACATGTTATAGCTTGTACATTGTCACAGGATCCTTGAAAAGATGCCTAACACCTTGGGAGTGGCACCCAGCTCGGGCCGCCTCAGGAGCTCCACGGTGAGCTTCACTCAGGGCAGAGAAGCACGGGCAGGATTCTGAAATGGAGTGGAGAAAGGGGAAAAGATTCCTGGTGCCTGGAGCACGAACCACAGGACGCACTGGTGCAGTTCCCGCTCTGGGGACAGCTCCTTGGCGAGAGCCATGGGAGAAGGTACAGAAAGAATTAAGGGTCCAAGGCCCGGTGACCTTTTCTGCTGTCCTGAATTCAAATCTCGGCATCTTGAGTCGAGACTGTTTCTGATGCTGAGTGGAGGGAAGCCCGGGTTCGGGGGGCGGGGGCCAGCTGTGTTCCCGGCGCTGTCTGGCCAGGCAACCTCACTGTCTGTTTCCTTTCTCCCGAGTGGGGTTAGAGCCTGGACACTGCACCAGTGGTTCCGCGGCCAGAATGAGACAGCAGATGAAAAGAACACTTTGCAGGAAATTTCAAGTGCTCAGGCATAAAAAAATATTAAAATAATTCTCTTTTCTTTGCTGTGGAAACCGGGCCTTTTCCCAGAGTAAGAATTGTGGATGTTCAATCTCATGAGGAGTTTGGGCTTAATTGGAAATCATACCATGACGTTGCCTTCTGGAAACTTCCCCAGAGAATCAGCTAAAGTAGCAGCAATTATCCAGGGAGGTGGCTTGGCAAGACCCGGCTCCGCGGGACGTGGTGAGATCTCCCCGAGACGTCCTGTCACGCAGACTGTTACTCTTTCATTTTGCCTTTCCCACTGGGCAGACCTAATTTTTCTCTCTACTGCAGTTTAAAGCTTTAAAGCAATCAGTTTGAGTTTAAAGCCAGAAAAATTCAAGTACAATATCAAATCAAGCTCCATGAAGCCAACCCAGCAGTTGGCTGGTCTTCGGTTCAGATGGAGTCACAAAAAGGTGACAAAGTCCAGGAAGATGATTTGAGGGGCCTGTCACTTTCTTGCCGACCCAGAAACATTCCTGGCACAGGGTCTCACTTTCTTTTTGGACAGCCTTGGGTGAAAGGGACAATGGGAACCCCGAGCTGGTGGTTGCTAATCAGTAACACACTGGAGACACAGGTCTAGTTATATTTATTACAAACGTGTTGCCTTTATCTAAAAGGACATATAAGAAGATGATCTTGTGTGTTTATGCACATAGATTTCAACAAAAATCCTGGGTTTTCTATTCCCCTGACTCATCAGAGCTTATTTCATCCCACGGTTCTTGCTCTGTGACAGCTGGATGTGTTTGTGCCGAATTCCTCCGTGCTTTTCCTTCCCTTATATGAAAATCACTTGTCAACCTGGGGGACTCTTTTGCGGAAACACTCCTGTTTAATAACTGTGTGCGATATCTGTGTCTCCATTTCCTGTTTGCAATGGAAGCAGCTGCTCTAACCTGCTGTGCGTCACAGCCGCATGCGGGGGGCGGGATCAGCCGGCAACTCCCCTTTTCTCTTTTGACTCAAACAAGACCCCCACCCCCCACTGGCTTGTGTCTCTTGAGCCCCAGAAGGAAGAGGAAAGGCCGTAGTTGGGCAGCTGCCATCAGGGACTCTGCTGCCTAATCTCTGAGAGCACCTTTCTATCCCTGCCTCAACTTCTTTTGTTTATTTAAAAAAATGTGGATATGTTGGTCGGACATAGATTCAGCAGTGCTCTCAAGAAAACTGTCAATTTTTTTCTTGGATCACTTACTGGTAGTATTGAAAATCTAGCTTGATTTTTTTTTTTTAATAAAGCTTTCTTGAGATTTCATTGACATATAAGCATTTTTTATTTCAAAAAATTTAGGGGGTACAAGTGTCTTTTTGTTATATGGATGAACTATATCATGCTGATGTCAGGGCTTTCTGTGTGCCCATCACCAGAATAGTGTGAAATTGTATATAGTTCGGGTGTACCACTTGAAGTTTTGATATCTGTATACGTTGTGAAGTGATCACCACAATCCGGCTAGTCAACATAACCATCACCTGTACATGGTCACCGTTTGTGTGTGCGCATGTACAGTATGTGTATGTGTGTGGTGAGAAGATTTAATTTAAGATCTTTGTGAATTTCAAGTATACAACGGAGTATTGTTAACTATCATCACCAAGCTGTACATCAGGTCTGCAGAATGCATTCATCCTGCATAAGGGAAACCTTGTAGCTTGATTTTAAGAGAAGAAAGATGTTACTGAGTGCCCCGCAAAGTCCACTGAACACCCTTAGTGTGCAGGGAGCGGGACACATCCCTGCCCCTCCTGCTCTGCTCGGGGCCCAGGGAGTCACTGAGCTGCCACCCCTGCCCTGCCCTGCTCCTAACTCGACCCCATTCCTCTTCCCCTTCACGTTTGTCGGGGGAACTCTGTTTCGGACGCTAACTCGCCCTGCTTGTGCACCTGCAAGGTCCTGTGGCACACGCTGGCGCTTTTCTCAGGGGCCCCTGTGGCCTGCCAGGTTTTTCGTGATTTCTGCTGATGGCGTAAACTCGGCCGCGGACTTCATTCTGACACCGCGCAAGGCTGTGTGGATAAGCCGCTTTGAGACCGGCTCTTACAGCGTGCTGATGAGCAGGGACAGATTTTGCATCGCCGGCTCATTATTTTGCTGTCAGAATGTTCCGTTTCCTTTCCTCCTCCCTCGATTATCGCTCCCTGTGCGTGGTGACTGCATAGTTAATCACTGGCTCGTCACCGGGCTGTCAAAACTCCTGGCCTCTGTACTTCCTTCTGCATTTCGCCAAGTTCCTTCAATGCCATGTTTGGCTTACTTGTCAGACTGAAGGGAGTCAGTGGCATTTTCTGACTTCTGTCACTCAGACACCTAAGGCCCCCTAATGCCGGGAGAGAAGCAGCAAAACAGGCTGGAAGCTGGGACAGAGGCGAGTCGGACACTCCGCAGGGCCCCTGTAAGACCCCGTCACCCGGGTCTCTCCCAGTGGGGCTGCAGGGGTAGCCGAGCCTGGCACAGTTCATCTCAGCTTGCCAGGAAGGACCAGGTGCGCAATGGGTATTTGTGGGGGGAAGAAAGGCCAGCAGGCAGGTGACATGTCTATGTCCAACCAGGAAATACCTGTTAAACACCTTCTATGTGTCTGGCCTGTGCCTAGAAGCATGAAGGCTGTAAAGCTCTTTGGGGCTTTATAACTTACTGGCATGCAAATCCTGTCTCTTCAGTACAACTGAAGAACCACGTGGAATGTTATAGGAGCATACGTTAAATTCCACCTCACAGGAATTCAGAGAATGGACCATTCTGTGTGGACAAGGACCAAGGAAAGAACCATGAAAAAGGCGAGATTTCAGGGAAAACATCGAGGGACTGTCAAACCCAGAATGACAGAGAGGAGAACAGGCTCCACTGGGAGCCAGAAACGGAAAACAGGATAAGGAGGGAGAACTGGAAGCCCAGAGCCGGGACGCAGGTTAGGAAATCAGAAGGAAGGATCTGTTTGCTTCCCTTCTGAACTGGAAGTTAACCCTGTGAGTTTATGTTCACAGTGATCATTTGCAGCCCTGCAGAGTCCTCTGCCCAATGCAACGAGATTTCATTCTCCCAATGGTGCCTGCTTTTTATGACAGCCACGTGGACTTACAGTGACAGGCTTTCAGCAACAAGAATTAAACCAGAACAAAATTTTCCTGTTAGCCCTTCCTTAGCTAGAATTCATGGAAAAAAAAAAAAAAGCAAACAAAACTGAATTTCATTGCAGCATAAATTTGGGTTTGCCAATGCATCAAAATTTTCCCCATCCTCAACCCGGTTCTTCCTAGAGGATAAGGCTGGCTGATGTCTGTGGGATATTTTGTTTCTTTCTGAACATTATTTCAAATGTTTATTTTCTTTTTCCTTTAACCACCAGATATTAATAATATTAACACATCTAATATGGTGTGTAATACCTAGCAGGTGTTTTACAAATATATGTTGACTAAATTTCCCCCCGCCATTTAGATATGAAAACTAAAGCACAGAAAACGTCTACCACAGGGCGTTTTCATGTAAATATTCAGTGTTCTGGGTCTTTGACCTCATAACATTAGTAACAGAATGTATTACGTCATCCTTTGCTTTGGCAGAAATAGGAATTAAATGTCTTTCCCATCCTCCCTTTATTTCCCAAGTCCTTTCTAAGTATCAAATGAGATTAATATATATTCCTGTAATATATGGTAGGCACGTGATGTGTACTTAATGTGAGTCATGAATAAAGAATATTTTGTCCCCTTTAGAGATACTATAAATTTAATTGATTCCTCGGTGGGGAACCAGCCATTTCCTTCTCCAGGGACGAGACAGAAGGGATTTCCGAGACGTTGGTGTGACGCTGGTGGGGTAGGTGGGTACATTAGTCGGGGTTCTCTGGGGGAAAAGAGTCAGTAGGAAACACATGGATTTATATGAGAGGAGGTTTATTATGGGGATGGGCCCGTGTGATTATGAAGGCTGAGAAGTCCCACAATGTGCCACCTGCTAGCGGTAGAACTGAGGAAGCTGGCGGTATAACTCAGCTAAGTCTGGAGGTCTGAGAGTCAGAGGAGCTGATGGTGTGGCTCCCAGTTGGGGGGGCAGGTGGGGTTGCGTCACTGGTGGGAGAACAAAGGTCCAAGAGCCATGAGCTCCGATGTCTGAGGGCAGGAGAAGGTGGATGTTCCAGCTCAAGGGGAGTGAGGGAGAATTCTCCCTTCCGCCATCTTTCTTTCAATCGGGCTGTCAGCAGACTGGGTGGCGCCACCTACACTGGGTGAAGGCAGATCTTTACTCAGTGTACTGATTCAAATGCCGGTCTCTTCTGGAAACGCCCTCGCAGACACACCCAGACATGTTACCAGTCATCTGGGCATGCTTTAGCCTGCTCTAGTTGACACATAACACTGACCATCACAGTGGGATGTGTTTTGGGCGTAACAGTAGGGCGGCATGCTCCCTGCAGCACTGCCTTTAAAATCTGCCATGGGTCAAATTTGAAATGGAAGCATTTTGTCAGATGTACCCTGGATTATCCCAGAGGATGTGTGCATGTCCAGGGAGAAATTTACAGGAGGGTGCGCAGGGAGGCTAGCTTGTTGCTAGCCTTGGCAGTGGACCCTCGTCCTCAGCAGGAAAGAGCAAAGCTTGTCCAGAGAGATTTAGCACAGACCTCGAGGGAATCAGAGGAGTTGCTGTTAGTACTGTCAGAGTCTTACAGATTTCCCTTTATCCAGAGAATTCCCTTGGATGGACAGCACACACCTGGCCCAGGTGGCCACATGCCCCATACCAAGTAGCATGAGGCCAGTGACTGACCGTGACTTAATCAGAGATACAAAAGGCTGGACTCCCTGCTTTAGGAGGAGACCGACTCTGTGGTGTAACTCATCCGTCAGAGCTCTGCAGTCGATCAGGCTGAAGCGAGTTTCCAGCTGAGACCACACAGGATTACTTACCTAATTTACCTACTTACCTAATTAACCTGCCCTATTGCGCATCCCTTACTTCCCTTTTCCTGAGAAGACTTCAGGGCATCACATGGAGAAGAACCTCTGTCTCAGGCTCTGCCTCTAGGGAACTCTATAGATTAACCAAACTTGGCCTCTACCTGCAGAATAAATAGATTACTAATGGGACAGAACAAGGAAACAAGGACCAGATACACTGAAGGAGGCAGCACTTAAGGTGCACAGAATGGTGGGAATTTCAACGGAAGCAAATCAGTTCCTGTTACTTCCTCCTCTTAAAACATTCACTTGTCCAGTAAACTTATTTCCACATTAGAGTCCACAAAATAAAGACATAGAACTCAATGTGAAAACACTTCAAAAACTCTTACAATTATCAAATGTTAGATTTCTGATTACTTGTAGGCTACTTGAAAATGGAAGCAAAAATAGTTTTAGAAAATACAGTGACACCATTGCATTTTCTGGATGGTACCTTATGATCTGCTCTTCCTCTGAATAAGGCATTTTGTGAAAACTGATTAAAATCCAAGGGATTTGCCAGTGGGTCTACATTTCAAATTAGAGTGACACTTGCCTTAAAGCCTTTTGCTATTTTCTGCCTTATTACCGTAGGAGGCATTAGGTCTTGCCTCAGTCTAGGTTACGGTTAAATAGATTTCTATTTTCTTAATGGAGTTAACCTAACCTGATTTTTCTGAATCTATCAAAATACCACCTCACTCCTTTCACTAACCTGCTAATGGGATTTGAATAATGTACTAATATATAACATCTGGAAATGGATTGAATCTCAGATACTAGGACATGGAATTCAAGAATGTGTTTTTATCCTTTAGTGCAGTGGTCCCCAACCTTTTTGGCACCAGGGACCCATTTCATAGAAGAAAATTTTTCCATGGATTGGGGATGGGAGATGGGGGTAGGAAACATTTCAGGATGATTCAAGCACATTACATTTATTGTGCACTTTATTTCTATTATTATTACATTGTAATATATAATGAAATAATTATACAACTCACCATTATGCAAAATCAGGGGAAGCCCTGAGCTTCTTTTCCTAAAACTAGACGATTCCATCTGGGGGTGATGGGAGACAGTGACATCTGAAGTGTGTTGCTTATGCCTGGTCTACTCCGTAATCCCGTCTTGGTTGCTGTCACTGCAGAAAACCCTGCTTCACAAAGATAGGACGTTGGAAATGGAAGCAGGCTTTTCAGTGCTTTGGTGGCAATCTCAAGATATTCTGCCTTGACTTTAATCCAGAATGTATGGAGATTTGAAGTCATCTCAAACATACTTTTAAGGCCACTGTCATTTGTCGTCTCCAGCAGCTGATCCTCTTCTAGCATGGACAAAGTCGACTTACCTGGTTTATTCACAAATGGGTTGCAGATCCATTCCTTCCCAGTTCGGGGGTCTTTTGTGGTTGGGAAGTAATGCTCAAACTCTTTTGAAAGCTCAGACAGGTGACCAGGCACCAGCTGGGAGGAAGAAGGCCCTGGCTCAGTTTCTTTCAAATTCTCTGCTAATGTCAAAAATCCCCATGTTCACTTGTTGCCCCCATAATTCCAGTCTGGCTTTAAATGCAGCCACTTTATCTGCCAACTTGAACACAGTTGTCACTCTCCCCTGAAGTGACAGATTGAGTTCATTGAGCAGGTTGAATATGTTACACAAGTAAGCAAGTTTTGCAACCCATTCTGTGTCACTGAAATGTGCTTCCAGTGGTGACTGTTTTTCTAAAAGAAATCTCTGGAGCAGTTCTCATAACTCAAACTCAGGCCAGTGATCTACCTTTAGAAAGCCACCTCACTTCTGTGTGTAAGAGAGGACGTGTGTGCTCTGCGTCCATCTGCCCACAGAACTGTGTGATCACACTGAGTTAAGGGCATGTACTTTAATGTGTTTGATAATTTTAATCACATCCTGCAAAATGTTGTTTAGTTCAGGTGACACTTTTCGGCTAGCCAGCATTTCCCTATGAATGACACAGTGCCTAGACTCACATTCAGAAGCGTCCTCCTTGACCTGAGTAGTGAAACCAAGAAGCCACCCAGTCATGGCAGCCGCTCTGTCCATGCATGTACCGACACAAATGACCAATTCTGTTTTCTTGATATATAATCATTCGAAGACTTGAATAGCTCTGTAGCTGTGGTGTTGGTTGGCAACAAAAGTGCACATGACACATCCTCACGCACATCCTCCTGAAAAATGTATCACACAAAAACAAGCATTGTTGCCTTGTTGTCAATATTGGTAGACTCGTCAACCTGGATTGCATACCATGGTCACTCATTAATCCTTCTAACAATTGTGCTTCAATATCTTCTGCTATTTCATCAATTCATCTAGTTTTGGTGCTAGCTGAAAGAGGAACACGTGCCACCGTTTGAACTGCAGCCTTTCCTAAATGTTCACAGCCAGGTGCTCGGTCTCCACCTTGTGAAGCAGTTTTGAAGGTTTCCTGGCTTCGCTGGATAGCTGGTCACCACATATTACACAAAGTGGGCTTGGAGAATGTGAGTCATCTGTTGCAATGAACCTGTAATTTAAGCAGGACTCTTGATATTTTCTTTTAAATGCAGCTTTCACTTGTTGGCAGTCTTAGTGTCTCCTGCTGTCTCATCATTGGGTCTTTCCCTCTTTTCGAAGAAGCTCTCCAGCAACATTTGTTTCTTACTCATTTTTGCTAGGGTTAGCTGTGGGCCTACCAAAACTGTGATGAGACAAGTAGGTGGTGTGGGAAAGCGGCACGGATGGAAGTGGTAAATAAAATAATCAAACAACCCCATTAACAAGTGGGCAAAAGACATGAACAGAAGCTTTTCAAAAGAAGATAGACTAATGGCAAATCAATATATGAAAAATGCTCAACATCTCTAATTGTCAGGGAAATGCAAATCAAAACCACAGTGAGGTATCACCTAACTCCAATAAGAATGGCTTTTATCAAAGAGTCCCAAAACAACAGATGCTGGTGTGGATGCAGAGAGAAGGGAACGCTTACATACTGTTGGTGGGACTGCAAACTAGTACAACCCCTGTGGAAAGTAGTATGGAGATACCTCAAAGAACTAAAAGTAGACCTACCATTTGATCCAGAAATCCCACTACTGGGTATTTACCCAAAGGAACAAAAGTCATTTTATCAGACCCAGGGGGTTTAGAGTTCAAGATTTTCCACTGTGTATTCCCAGATTTCCCTACCCCAGGTCCGAGAGTCCCACCGTGCTCAATCACAGCTTCGACCTTGGCCTAGAATGGCTGCTAGGATTGAGAACTCATCCTTCTCTGGACACCTGCTTATCTCAGAACCAAGTTCTCGGCCTGATACAGGTTTTTTCTTCTTCTTCCCTGCGGCTGAGGAAAAGAAGAGCCTTTTTATATACTGCCAAGTAAGTCCTTCAGTTTTCACACCGAGCCTTTAATTGATGATTAATAACCCTCAGCCTTTCATTGTTTTTCTCCTATGCATCAATCATCTAATTTCATGATCCTTATAGTTACTATTTCCTGCATACCTCTCCAACAACTGAGAAATGGCGTATTACACTAGCCAGTGCATTTCCTTCCTCTGGCATCTCATCCCTTGGCACCAAGGATCGAGTCTCAGTGAGTGCGTTGTCACTGCAGACGAGGGACCCCTGTGCACTACTTAGCATCACTGATGAGGTGCTTACTGCCCTCTCGAGGTGATCCAGCCCCAAACTTCCACATCAGAATCTGTTTCATCAGACCACTCCTGGCATTAAATGTTACGTAGATAACCTTACCCACAAAACAGACCATGAGATGGAGAATTTTATGCAGGAAATTTCGGGGGTTATACCCTTAAGAGAAATACCCATGAGGGAGTGAAGATGTAGGAATGGCATAGGCAGAAGTTGGATTAGGATACTGTTATAAAAGGGGCTCAGCAAATTCCATGGGGAGCCCTGGAGCTGGGATTGCTCTTCAGAGTTGTCCTGAAGGAAGGAGAGGTATCCAATGATAGGTGTCCTTGGTTGTAGGCTGTTCCCAGAAAAAAGCATGACCTTAGTCAAGGACATTATCTTCATCTGAGAACAACTGCCAGAGAAAGATTCAGCTAAGAGCTGTCAGCAATCTACATTTGCAGATTGTACATTAATTATTCAGTCCAAAGGAGGATGGGTAGGACCTACAGGTTGTGCCACAGAATACAAGGTGGGATTTTAGGGAAGGGGCCATCAAACAGCTCCATGATTCTAACTGGGTATTTTTAAATGCAGAACAAGAAAAGTGACAAAGATTTTAAGGGCTGAGTAATTTCAACCTTGGGGAGCATCATAGGCTCCAGCTTAAACATTGAGAGTCGGACATCTGAGTTGGTACGAGATTAGACAATATTCCAGCTACCTGTAGAGTAAAAACATTGTAGGAAATTCTTCAGATGGAAGAAAACTGAAACTAGATAAAAAGGTAGATCTACATAAAAAAATGAAGAGCACCAGATATGGCAAATAGACTCATAAATGTAAACATTTTAAATGCCCTTTTCTTATTTTAAAAATTCTTTACATGATAACTGTGTTTAGAGAAAAATGATAATAATGTTTTGTGTAGTTAATGCAGAAGTTAAATGTATAAAAAGATAGCACAAAAGATGAGTGGGAGAAAATTAGAGTACACTGCTCTGAGTTATTTACATTAAATGTCACATGGTATGTTAGCATTTGCAGGGAGACTGTGGCAAGTTAAACATACATGTTATAAACCGTAGAACAACCACTAAAAAAGAGGGATAGATAATAATCCTATAGTGGCAATGAAATAGGCTTTTAAAATATACTTAATCCAAGATTAGACAAGAAACATAGGAATATACCGACAATGAGCAAATAGAAAGATGGTAGAATGAAATCCAACATTACTTGCATTGCATGCAGATAGTCTAAAGACTCCACTTAAAAGGCAGAAGGCAGAGAAGTTAGATTCATGAAGAAGCAACACCAACTATATGTCCTCTACAAGGCACACTTTAAAGATAAAGATAAGCTAGAAGTGATAAAGAGAAAAGATGGGAAAAGTATCAGAGAAGTAGTAGTGGAAATAGAAGATGGGCAAAATAGGAATAACATTTACCTTTTGGGGGTCTCCAAGAAAGAAACCAATAAAATAGGACTAATTTTTAAAAACTATAACCCAAGAAAACTTTCCAGAAAAAAAAAGATTACTTAAAAGTCCTATACTTTGAAAAGACTGTCAGGTTCCTGGAAACACTAACTCATAGTGATCAACTCTGAGACATCCTAGTAAAACTTATAGATTTCAAAGATGGAAAAAAAATTCTCAAGGCTTCAAGCAAAAGATCAAATAAT
>CM052437.1:182090018-182102411 GCA_028533085.1 Varecia variegata
ATCAAAAGTGGGCAAAGGACATGAACGGAAACTTTTCAAAAGAAGATAGACTAATGGCTAACAAACATATGAAAAATGCTCAACGTCTAATCATCAGACAAATGCAAATCAAAACCGCAGTGAGATATCAGTTATCCCCAGTGAGAATGGCCTTTATGAAAAAGTCCCAAAACAATAAATGTTGTCATGGATGCTGAGAGATAGGAATACTCATACACTGCTGGTGAGACTGCAAACTAGTACAACCTCTGTGGAAAGCAATATGGAGATACCTCAAAGTGATACCAGTAGAACTACCATTTGATCCAGCAATCCCATTACTGGGAATCTATCCAAAAGAACAGAAGACATTCTATAAAAAAGACATCTGCACTCGAATGTTTATAGCAGCACAATTCACAATTGCAAAGATGTGGAAACAACCCAGGTGCCCATCAATACATGAGTGGATTAATAATATGTGGTATATGTATACCACGGAGTTCTACTCAGCCACAAAAAACAGTGGTGATCTAGCACCTCTTGTATTATCCTGGATAGAGCTAGAAGCCATTCTACTAAGTGAAGTATTATAAGAATGGAAAAGCAAGCACCACATGTACTCACCATTAAATTGGTATTAAGTGATCAACACTTATGTGCATATATAGTAATAACATTCATCGGGTGTTGGGCAGATGGGAGGGAGTAGGAGCGGATGGGTATATTCACACCTAATGGGTGTGGTGCACACTGTCTGGGGGATGGACATGCTTGAAGCTCTGACTGAGATGGGGCAAGGGCAACATACATAACCTAAACATTTGTACCCCCATAATATGCTGAAATAAAAAAACATTAAAAAAATATCCAATAAGGATTTTTATATTCATGGATTCTCAGTTTTTTGTTGTCACAGAAAGAACTGCAATGTAAGAACCCTCAGTTTTAGTTTTGACATTAATTGGTTCTATGGTAGAAAAATTATCTGCTTAATATCAAACAAATTTTAACTCTCTTATTAACAAAAGCTTGCTTTTCAGTTACTGCCATTTTGGGTTTGTTTTGGGGCTGTGTGTGTATTTAGGGTACCATTGCATTCTGCTAAAAGGTAACATTTCTCAGCCTAAGTTGAACCATGAATTGTCACATGACTGCTGTGGCCAGTGAGATGTACTTAGCTGGGAATTTGAGAAAGTCTCCTCCCAGGAGAGACAGGAGTAGAGAGCACCTTTTCATTCCTTCACCTCCCTGCTGCTCACACCGGCAGGTGGCAGGGACTCACGCAGAACCCGTGAAAATGGAAGCCGCACGCAGCCTGGATTCCTAAGGAACATGGGGCTACCATCCCAGCTCTAGACTGTTCACCTTGAATTTATTTTATGTGGAACTAAATATGTCTATTTTTTTTTTTTGAGACAGGGTCTTGCTCTATTGCCCAGGCTAGAGTGCAGTGGCCTGATCATAGCTCACTGTGGCCTCAAACTCCTTTGAAGCCACTGCTAATTGGGGTTTTCTCTTATATGCAGTCAAATCCTAACTAAAAAATTGCCTGATCTGGATCATATAAATTCACATCTCTGTCCATCAGCTTTTGGATCTGTAAAATGAGTTTTTAGGAGAGATGGGAGGAGGAATTTGGTATTATGATTAGGTGATTTAAAGGGTCCTCCTAACCTTATTGTTTTCTGATTCTATTTAGAATCCAGTTATTCTACCTGCTCCACAGCCTCAGAATATTGACTCTTAAGTCTTTCATTAGCCCCCAAAAGTTCAAGTTTTGGTATGAGTCATATTACCAAAAGAACATGAGGAGGACTCTACTTCTGTAATGCACTTATTAGATGTATTTTCTTCTATCTATCCATCCACCTGTGTGTATCCCTTTGTATTTTACCTTGGAGAATACATTTAATTATTGACATAACTAAACCTCATTAAATTAGATTTTACTAGTTAAATTGTGTAATAATTTGGATAGAGGCTAGATCAAAGATTGTTTCAATTTTTATTTTTTTAGCTATGAAGTCTCCCTATATTGCCCAGCGTGGAGTGCGGGACTCTTCACAGGTGCCATGATGGCTCACTGCAGTCTCCACTCCTGGGCTCCAGCCATCCTTTCGCTTCAGCCTCCCGAGTAGCTGGGACTGCAGGTGTGTCTCACTGTGCCCAGCTTTCAATTTTTTTATGAGAAAAAAAGATTTTCCAAATACATTGAAGCTATAAATTAGATAATTTTTATCTGCTTAGGAGAGTCAACTGTTCTCAATTATTATAAAAAATCTATTTACATAAAATTAATTAATGTACTAATTAGAAATCATTTTCACTAAGCTCATTAAATTTTGCTCATTGGCAGAATTTTGCTAGAGGTTCTCACTTAATGTTGAAATAAATCTGGAAGTACTAAAACATCATGACTTTTGAAATAGTATGGAATTCAGACCATATTACCCAGTTTATTTACATCATTGAGGTTTGCTCTTAGTTGATTTATACCTCTCCCAGACACAGAAGCAGAAAGATTAAATATAATACCATTTCTTTGTTCTAAAATAATGAATATTTCAGAGTTTTGATTTTGTACAGGTTATGACATCCCAAGGGTCTCTTGGAAAATGGCTTGGGAGAAAGAAACCAAGAGTCACACTGGAACGATCATAGCAGCCCCCGCTGCTTAAGAGAAATGATTTTCTTTCTCTGTCTCCATTGCAGCCACGAGAAAGTAAAAACTGATGGTAATACTGAAATGCCAAAGAGGGTTCATGAGTGGTAGACATTTCTTCTCAGACACGGAAGTCTTTTGAGACAAGATGAACACAAGATTTCTCTGTTGTTCATAAGCTGGTTTCTTGGTTGTGCATGATGTTGGGCAAATCCTCTGAGAGAGAGAAACAAGTTGTTTTCAAATTATCTGAAAAGCACCACAAAAGTGTGGGCCATATTTTCTTTAACTTCTATAAGCCAAACAGATCACATTCCACGGGAGTTAGCAGGGAGTGAGGGTTGGGGGGGCAGGTGGACATTCTGCAGATTTCTTTGACTCCTTCTGCATGTCCCCAGGATATGCATCTGCCCTGGCCCGTGACCTGCTCACCTGGGCTGTGACAAGTGCAGCTGGGGGACGTCTAAGGGCAGTGGAAAGCACAGGTGGGAATGCCCCCTCCCACTTGACCTTGTGTCCTAGATCTTTTGGAGAGTGAAGTCTTAGGCCTGAGAATTTGTCTCAATTTCTATTTGTTTCTAGAGGCCCATGTGTCACAGCTTCCTGCCCCTCCTCTTCTTACCCATGTCATATGCAGGCGGAACCCTTCTTAGGAGAAAGTGCAGCTGGTTCCTTCCTCAGAAGAGAAAGGGACTCTGCCAGCTATCAAAACAACCAATTCCACTTCCCAAAAACACAGAGGCTGTCAGACCATTGGTATTAATATTTCAGTTTACAGTGGTTCACAAGAGACACAGTTGCACTATTATTAGTTCAAGATAATGTTAGAACTTGTAGTGTCTTCATAATTAATATTTAAATTATATACGCAGAGATTATCCATGGAAACAAAGGCACTTGTAAGTGTGCTGTGTCTGCACACGTGCATATGCTAACACTTTTGATGTCCAGGTTATCCTGAAAAGCCCAGTGACCCAATCTGATCAAGTCATGCATGTGGTAGGCACCTTCCATATGACGTGCAGTGAGCAGATGAGGTTGGGACAGTTATGGTGTCATGTCCTCAATTTGGGATACCTGTGAAGGGACTTCTGTGATCTAGAGCTCTCCATGGGTTTGTCTGAGACTACTTGGGTCAACATTTTACCATTCATATTCTTTCTCTGCCCAATCTGCTTTTCCTGCCCTTCCCACAGGGGTGGATCCTAAGACCACACTCAAGAAACTTCTTTCAAGCAAAACTTAGAGTTTGGAAACCCAAACTGTGACAATTTGCAAACATTGCCTTATCCTGTGCTCCCTGCAGTCCAATTTAAATTTTTATTTTACTTTTTTATTTTTTATTATATGTATATTTTATTTCATAATATTACGGGCTACAAATGTTTTGGTTACATAAATTGCTTTGGTACCATGTGAGTCAAAGTTCTAAGTGTGTCCATCCCCCAGATAGTGTGCATTGTACCCGTTAGGTGTGAATTTACCCATCCCCTCCTCCTCCCCCCACCTGCTGGATTGCCAATGAATGTTATTTCCATATGTGCACATAAGTGCTGATCGATTAGTTCCAATTTAATGGTGAGTGCATGTGGTGCTTGTTTTTCCATTCTTGTGATACTTAACTTAGAAGAATGAGCTCCAGCTCCATCCAGGTTGGTACAAGAGGTATTAGTTTACCATTTTTTTTTATGGCTGAGTAGAATTCCATGTTATACATATACCACATTTTATTAACCCACTCGTGTATTGATGTGCAGTTGGGTTGATTCCACATCTTTGCAATTGTGAATTGTGCTGCTATAAACATTTGAGTGGAGGTATCTTTTTTATAGAATGGCTTTTTTTCCTTTGGGTAAATACCCAGTAGTGGGATTGTTGGATCAAATGGTAGTTCTACTTTTAGTTCTTTGAGATATCTCCATACTACTTTCCCTAGAGGTTGTACTAGTTTGCAGTCCCACTAGCAGTGTATGAGTGTTCCTATCTCTTCACATCCACATCAGCATTTGTTGTTTGTTTTTGATAAAAACCATTCTTACTGGAGTTAAGTGATATCTCTCTGTGGTTTTGATTTGCATTTTGCTGATGATTAGAGATGTTGAGAATTTTTTCATATGTTTATTGGCCATTAATCTATCTTCTTTTGAAAAGTTTCTGTTCATGTCTTTTGCCCACTTTTTAATGGGGTTGTTTGATTTTTTCTTTGCTGATTTGCCTGAGTTCTTTATAGACTCTGGTTATCAGCCCTTTATCAGATGGGTAGCATGCAAATATGTTCTCCCATTCTGTATGTTGACTATTCACTCTCATGATTGTCTCCTTGGCTGTGCAGAAGCTTTTTAAGTTGATCAGGTCCCATCTATTTATTTTTATTGCTGCTGTGATTGCTTTTGGGGTCGTCTCCATAAATTCTTTCCCTAGGCTGACGTCTATAAGAGTTTTTCCAATATTTTCTTCTAGAATTCTTATAGTTTCATGCCTTAGGTTTAAGTCTATTATCCATCATAAAAGAATCCCTATTCAATAAATGGTGCTGGGAAAATTGGGCAGCCACATGTAGAAGACTGAAACAGGATCCGCACCTCTCACTACTCACAAAAATCAACTCACAATGGATAACAGACTTAAATCTTCAGTCCAATTTCTATGTAAATAACTAAACTTTGTCTCACTTTTAGCTGCCATTGATGTAACATGTTGTCAGCAGCTCTGCTCCATGTGTCTCCTCATTCCAGGATCCAGGCTGAAAAGCAGCCCTGAGCTAGAATATGCCATTCTAATAAAAGAGAAAAAGGAGTAAGCATCAGATCCAACCCCCATGATTGCTTTTAAAGCTTCTGCCCAGACAGGTGTCTATCACACCTCTCTCATTTCACCGCCAAAGACAAGTCATGGGAGCCAGCCTTACCGTGGGGTGAAAGGGAAGCATTGCAAGTTACAGGCAATGAGTAGGGTGTATAACCCTTGAACAGTCTGTCCAATGCTCCTATTGTCTGGGAACAATGAGATGATATATCTCGTCTCCCTGTCCGGAACACTTTTCCCACTAGTCTGTCACTGTCATTAAAATTTGATGGCTTTGAATTAAGGCACTGTCTCTCCTGAAGGCTCTCATTAAAATACAAATATTTTATCCCTGAACAGTAATGCATTTTCCCATCATCCTATTTACGTTAATTACCTTAAACTCTCAATATTTTTGCTCTGTAATAGAGAGCAGGAATGTGAGGGCTGCGAGGTTGAGGGTGGGATATAAGGAGTGTAGGGAGAATCGTGTTCTGGCTTCTTCTGTGCCCAGATGATTTTTACTGGGAGCATCTGGTTAGAACGCTCCTGTGGGTTCCTTTCTAGAAAAGGTGAGCAAGAAAACTTACATCACAACAAGTGTTATTAAAGTTCTCAGGCTCTTTCTATAGAAGTGCTAAAATTTATTGAGTGTTTGATACTATTTTATTCTGGCTCCTTATCATATTTAATCCTTATGATATACCTGTGAAATCGGTATTGTCATTTGCAGTGATTGTAAGAGGCATATTTTTCTGATTTTAGCAACTCTGAACTCTGTATGCCTTATCCTTGTCATTGGCTGGATAGCAGTCCCGTCCCAGTTGTCACTGCGTGTGGGGCCAGGGAGAGAACCCTGCACCAACAGGTCTATCACCAGCTAATTACTGAGTCTGTACTGTGCTCGGGCTTTAAACTGAACCCTGAAGCATCTTATTTTCTAATTGGAAAGAACAAACTTACGGGACAATTTCTATTTAAATGTATATTGTATTCTACCGTTTGCTGATTTGTTGAGCAAGGACCAAAAGTGTGTTAGCTACTTACAGCAGAGCTAATTAGCCAGGAAACGCTTTCCCAGGATATTCCAGAAGGATAAATAGGATTTATAAGGTTTGGGGAAGAGGAAAAGGCATGAGAAAAGGCATAGCTGGGAGCTAGTCTGGTTCTTTGCTCAGGTGGAGAGTTGGGCCAGGGAGCATAGGGTGCCCCCAGAGTGTGCAGGGCAGCGTCATTGTGACTTAGAGGGCGTCTCAGTGTGATTTACAGGCACTTGGCACTCCTTTCCACAACCTTTTCTTCCCGTTTGGTGGTTGATGTCCTTCCCCATCAGGATTGCCACTTGGGTCCGTCTACCCCATCCATGCAGGGCAACATCTTCCACCTCTTACCCAAGATGTCCAGTTCTGTATTCTGCTTACTGAGGGAAATTTGTTTAACAAATTCTCACCAAGACGTTAATTCAGAAAAGGCTTTCTCTGCCTTTCTCAGATGACTCATTGATGTTTAACAGGGCCTCCAGGGCTATAGGGGAATGACCAGTTAGGAAAGTTTGGGCAGACCGAGGTAGATGTTTTGCCGGGTGAGAGTAGATGGGGTATCTCGGATGCCTGTCTACACTTCCTCCGCTTATTATCAATAGTGATGATAGAACGAAACTGTTGACATGAGTGTGGTGTCAAAAGGTGTTGGTTGGGACGAATGAGGCTTTAGAGATCATTTAACCCCCCTTCCCTATTCCTGAAATGAGAAAATGGGGTGGGAGAGATTTACTGACCCCCATAAGCAGATTGCCCCATGAGGTCACCAGCTCCTGGTCTCTTTAGCTTCCTGCTCTTGCCTGTCTTGGGACCTTCCTGCTCCTGCAGAGAAGGGACTGCAGTCATTCTGTTTTAATTTCTTTTTGATGCTTTGGGGGAAAAAAAAAACTCTAAATAAAAGGTGGGCCTTGAATATTCAGAAAATCTGGACACAACACACTCTTTCAGGCCCAGTTTATAACTTCCTTCCTCCAACAACCATCTTCTAATTAATCAAGGCTTCAATAAGCTTTACCTCTTTGGAGCATTTTTAAAATGTATATAGTCACTTCCACATAAGAGACGACTCAGGAATTACAAAGTGGTCAACTAATTGTTAGTCTCGTCAATTGGATTGTAACCTTCTTAAGGGCAGAGTATTGTCTGCCTTCTCCGCGTGGCTGTGCCGAGCTCACGGCTGGTTACCCAGTCACATTCTTGGCAATAGACAGCGCCTACGAGTGTCCCTCTCTGCTCTCGCAGGAGCAGACACTCGTCCCCCTCACAGCAAGTTCTCCAGCTGTGGCTGATTTGAGCTTTCATTCTTCTACTGGCTTTGCGGGGTTACTTAGTAAAGACACGAGGACCCTCTAGGAGCTGCTTCAGGAAAGAAACAAAGCAGAGGAACAAATTTCTGTAACAGAGGCCCACATGGCTTTCAGAGAGGGGCAAGAGGAAGCAAAAGAATTTCTTTCTCAAGCTCAATTTAGGTGCCCCGGGAGGCATGTTAGAAATATTGTAAGCTATTTCAATTCCAGGAAGCAGGCTTAAAAAGCTAAATAAATAATTGACCATTTTAAATAATTTAAACCAGTAGTTCTTAAACTCTTTTGAATATCAGACCCCTCTGAGAATGCGATGAAAGCTCCAGACCCTACCTTGAAATAAATGAACACACATGCACACACTTTTGCAAATGCACTCAGGAGGTTTAGTGGCCACCTGTTGGCCACCTGCAGGCCCAGGCCTTGATGGCATCAGACACAGGGCTCACTTTCCCCCTCGTGACAGCATTCCCAGTGGCAGAATTAGAATTAAACCTCTCATACCAACAGCCAGAGCTAAGGCACAAAAAAATACCCCAGCTTAAAGTCTCCGAGGTAGTTTCTTACGTGAAAGTGAGAGGAGGAGGGCTGGAGGAAGGGCCTGCATTTTCTAGGCATTAAACCCTCAATCAGTGATCTGAGAAGGGCACTCATTTCTATCAAGAGCGATCACAAGTTAGATAAAAGAGATTTAAGCCGACCCTGGACGCATTTATGGACTGTTCGTGTAGTGATAGGCTTGTGTCCCTTGGAGAATCAGGCTCCGTAATAGTTGATTTCAACCTCAAAATCCTGTGCTCCTCTCTTCCCCTGAAGATTTCTTATTTCTGGTTAAGAACAAAAGTCTATTTTCCCACGGTGGGGAATGAGGAGAGCCTGCAAAGTCACCGGGATGAGGACTGGGAGAAAGGCAGAGGCGTCCATCCTTTGTGTGGTCTGCCAACTCAGTGGCAGGGGAACATGAGGAAGACGTCACTTTAGGAGCCAGGACACCTGATGCTGTAGCCAGAGCCCTCATCTCCTGGGGAGCAGCACAAGCCCCCTCTCATCTCTGACGGCCTTTCTCGAAGATACTCAGTTGCAGGCGGAACTCCAACGCGGTGCTTCTTGCCCAAGTGCATCATGTAGTCTCGGCAGGGCTGAGAGTCTCCCCTGTGAAACTGTGCCTTTATCTGAAATTGTAACCGTTCTCTTCTGCTTTTATTATTTTTAATTGACACGTAATAATCGCACATACTTATGGGGTACAGTGTGATATTTTGATACATGTATACAATGTGTAATGATCAAATCAGGGTAATTAGCATCTATACCACTTCAAACATTTATCTTTTCTTTGTGTTTGGAACATTTGAACCCATTCTGATGCTTGGATCTTGTCCTAAAAGCAATGGGATAAATCTTTGAAAAGCTTTAAGTAAGGGATGGAAATGATTAGGCTGGAATTGTAATAGGATAACTACAGAATTGGAGGTGGTTGAAACCATTTAGGAGACTACTGAGGACTGTAGATGGTTTGGACTGGAGTGATGGCCACAGAGAAGGAAAAAGGACAAATGCTGAAGCCAATTAGCGCACGATCAATCAGTCCGACGACACTGTGTGACCTCCACGTGAAGCAGTGGGGCTGAGATGCAGGCGGGGTGCAGGCACAGGCAGTGGGGGTGCAAAATGAAACCATTTCCAGAACCTAGCTGTCTGTGTGGAATTACCAAAACACGAGAAAAATTGGAGAAACCAAAGATCTTTACAATCAAGTGTTGAGTGGGAGGGCGCGGACCACAGGTTCTAGAAGAGCTGGCCTTTCTTAGCAGGCAGGCTGACCTCGGTTGTGAGAAGGTTTCCTGGAAGATGTTAGACGTGAGCTGGGCTTTGAAGGGGAGAAGTATTTTGATAATCTTAGGAGAGCAAAGCCAAAGGCACTCAGCATTCCATGTGACTGCTGCCGTCACCCAGTCCTAGAAAATCAGTGTGGACACAAGAGGTTCTCATGAAATAAACAGGATTTCTCACCCATGAAGGGTGATTAAATTCTGGAGGCAGGTGAAAAAAGTGCCTAATGAAGCTGTAGGTGTTTAAACACTCATAAAATAACCATTTTCTCTTCCCCCTTCACGGCTGAGCTCTCCTGTGCACTTACCAAGTGCACATGTGATTATCAGGCCTCCGTCAGGGTCTGGAAACTGCAGTCAGCTTGCCTGTTCCCCTCCCACTCCCTGGGTTTTGGTGCAGGAATTTGAAAATCCCTTCCAGGGATATGATAGCTCTCCTCACTTCAGCATTACACAACAAGAATATTTAGTTTTCCATTTTTTTTCTTGTGTAAAATCTGTACATAAGCTGGGAAATTTTGAATTAAACTCTCACTTTAATGGGTCTACCCACCTAACTCTATTTCAGAATATATGGCCAAGACCCGGAACCCAAAACATCTGTAATGGCTAATTTTGTGTGTTAACTTGATTATGCCGTGGGGCCCAGATACTTGATCAAACATTATTCTGGGCGTTCGTGGAGGGTCTTTGGGTGCGGTGTGGGTTGGCAGAGTGAGCACAGCACATTGTCCTGATGTGGGTGGGAAGGCAACAGTTTAGCTGATTAGTTGAAGGCCTGGGTAGAATCAAAAAGACTGACCTGCCCCCTGAGTGAGAGAATTTTTCCAGCCTGACTGCCGTTAAACTGGGACATCATCTTTATGCTGCCTCCAGACGCGAACTGAATTGTTGGCGCCTCCGGGATCTGGAGCCTGCTGGCGGCTGGACTGAGCTGCACCACCAGCTCTCCCGGGTCTCCAGCGTGGAGCTCACCCTCCAGGTCTCAGGTCTTGGGACTTGCCGGTCTCCGTAATCATGTGAGCCAGTTCCTTAGAATCTCGCTGTTTCTCTATCGAGTGTCTGCGATGCATTTTCCTCTCCATCACTTTGCATTACATGTTTTTATTTTTAAAAAAAACTTTTATACCAAAATTACAAAAGCAAGGCAGCTTCTGTTGGCCACATAGTGAGAGCAACCTCAGCTTTAACGAGCGTCCTGAGAGAGGGTGGACTGAAGCCCTTTGCCTTCCTGGGCTCAGCCTCAGGAAACCAGCACCCACAATGGCGTCCTATTGTGATGGCTTCCTTGCTTCTTTCCTTTTTAAATTACTCCCCTGGAGAGAGCCGTATTGTGTGTTCTCCAAGAAGCAAGGATTTTATTAATATTAGGGAAAGAGCATGTGAGAGATAATGGAGCTCTTTCTTGTGGTTGCCACACAGCTATTGAAAAATGACATTTCTCAGGGATTATTTTATAAGCCTGCTACCCTGCTGAAATCAAAAACACCCAGAGAAATCCACGGACCTGCCTGTCAAGTGTCTCACTCTTCACACCCAACTTCGGATGCGTCATACCTGAGTCATGCTGTTTTCCTCATGCTTCCTTAGAGATGCCAGGCTTTCTTACAATGGTGCCCCCTCCGTGCTAAAGGTCCCACCTGGAATTCCCTTCTTTTTCTGTCTTTTCCTCATTGATTACATTGGCACCCTTGTTGAAAATCAGTTGACCATACACATGTGATCCACTTCTGGTCTCTCTGTTCTGTTTCATTGATCTAAGTGTTTATGCTGAACACCAATTCCTTATGGTCTTGATTACTATAGTGTCATGGTAATCTTATAGATCAGGTAGTGTTCTCCAACTAAATTTTTTCTTCTTCAAAATTATTTTGACTATTTTAGCTTCTTGTATTTCTAGATAAATTTTAGAACAACTTGTCAGTCTCTACAAATAAGCATGCTGGGATTTGAAATGGAATTGCATTGTATCTATAGATAAGTTGGGAAGAATTGACATTTTAAAATTTTGAGTCTTTCAATTCATGAAGAGTGTATTACAAGACAAATTTATGTCTTCTTTAATATTTTTCAGCTTTTTTTGTAATTTAGGTTGTACAGATTTTGCACATACTTTGTTAGATTTATCCTAGTAATTTCATGTTTTTGATGTTACTGTAAATGGCATTTATGTCGTGCAATTGTTTGTTGTTGTTATAAAAATACAATTGATTTTTGAATATTGTCATTGCACTCTACAACCTTATGAAATGTAATCATTAGTTCTAGGAGTATTTTTTAAATTCCTGAGTATTTTTGCATTCATGATCATAGTATCTACAAAACAATAATTTTCCTTCTTCCTATCCAAACTGTATGACTTTTATTTCTTTAGCTGCCTTATATCATTGGCAAGGCATCCAGTACAAAGTTCAGTAGAAGCAGTGAGAGCAGATATCGCTAGGGAGAGAATATTCAGTCCTTCACCATTAAATATGATATATTTTGAGCATAGTCTTTATCAGGTCCAGGAAATTCATTTCTACTCTGTAGTATTTAAGAATTTTTGTCATAAATGAATGTTGAATTTTGTCAAATGTTTTTCCAAGTTATTGAGATGATCATAATCTCTTCCTTCATTGTTCTGTTAATATAGAGTTGGATTGGTTGATTTTGTAATGTTAACCCTATTTATGATGGTTTTTAAATGGGACCCAAATGTTCACTGATACTCTTTGTATTGAAAGAAGGGACCCATGTCTCCTCTTCTTCATTCTGGAGTCTGTGACTACGTGATCATTAGCTTACAG
>CM052437.1:182102911-182133187 GCA_028533085.1 Varecia variegata
CCCTGGGGAAATTACTTGAATATTCTAAATCTCAGTTTCTTCAACTGTGTAATAAGTGGAGATAATAGTACAACACAGTGAATAGTGTATCGGTCAGAATAGGCTACAGGAAATACACTACAGGAAAAAAGTCGAAATTTTCACTGAGTTAAAAACCAGTTTTTATTCTTCATCATGCTACATGTCCACTGTGTGTCATCACTCAGGGGCCCAAGCGGACGTAGCAGCCACCACCTTAAATACATTTTGTCTTCAGGTGACACAGACAGGAGAGTTCTGGAAGATTGTGAATCAGGAACTAAACATTCAGCCTGGAAGTGATGCACTCATTACTCCTTGAACAGAACTTGTCACACATACAGCAAGGGGACCAGGTGTTGAACCTGCCATATAGCTGGAAAATAAAAGGTATTTTGTTCATAGTATCAGTGTTCACCACTGATAGCTTCTGTGAGGGTTGAGTAAAACATGTGTCAAGGGCTTAGCACCATGCCTGATCCATATTGAGTCCCTTGGGAATATTAGTCTATATAGTTATTACGAAGTGAGCCTGTGAAGTTTTTGGCAAATACTAAATCACATGTTGTCTAGTGACTTTACATATTATTTGCAATCTGTACAACTCTTCAGTTCTATTATCACTGTTTTATAAATAAGGAAACAGAGCAATTAACCAGCTTCCCTCATATGACAAAGTTGTTTATTGACTAGGTGTGGACTGTTACTCAGACAAGTCTGACTCCAAATGCTACTTTCACTGCGCAGCACTGATTTTATAAGAGTTCCCTGTCAGCATTACGATTTGTGTGACATAGGTGTTCTAGAGTTCTGAAAGTGCATTCACCTCAAGTAAAAACAATATTTCGATGTAAATTTACTAACTATATATTCTACGTTGCTAGATATTCTGATAGGTTCTGCAGATTAAGAGATAAAAGATCTCTGCCTTATCCAGATATCAATGGGGAAGATAAATAAACAGACACTTGTGATACTGTGTGATGGGCACCCCATCGGAAGACGTCACTGGATGCCATGGAAACAGAGGAGAAACAATTAGCCCAAAATGAAATATATCCTCACACAACAGTGTCCTCATGCAGGAATAAGGAGAGACATTTCCTCTTTATCGATGCATCTCTCATGGAGAAGTAATCCTTTCCACAGGAGTGCCTTGCCCACTCACTTATCACTGGATTCTCTTTAAGTACCTCTGATTAGGATCAGGTCTCGTTCATGTGGGCAAGTTGCAAGGATAGCAGAGGAAAAATTCTGGCATTTCCATTCCTGATGTAGGAAGTGAGTTCTTCCAACAAGCAAGGGGGATAAGAGAGCAGTCACTGTGTAGCTGTTGAGTAAACCACCACGGTGTCTGCCTCACCTGAGAAACAAAACACTTAAGGATGGACGGCGAAAAGGAGCACCAGGGCAGAATGAGGGGTAACTACTGTGTGAAAAGTAGGTGCCCGGAGTTCACAGATGACAGGGTTGCAGAGGGTGAGATCTTCAACACCACCTGCTGCAGGACGTTTCGGTAAATGAAAGGCTGGAAAACATCAACAGAATTTAGCAATTAAGGAGTCATCGACGGCCTGGAAAATAAATGTGATGATTTGGTAAAGTTGGAAACCAAATTGCTGTGAGAGGTGGAGGGAATGAAAGATGAGAGCACAAAGACAGTGATCGGAGCGTGAACTTCTCCGAGGAATGCACGAGGACGAGAGGGCTTTGAAAAACGAAACATAGAATAATCCCTTTTTTGGACAACTGAGTTTTTATTAACATCTAATATTGAACATGTACACTGGGAAAAACAGTAAGTCATTCACATCTTAGTGCACAAGACAAAGTCCTATCCTTAGGAATTTTACATTGATTTTGGGGGGATTAATAAAAATTAAAAAATAAAATATCTAGCATTTTAGATGGAAATAAATGCTATGGATAGGAATGAAGCAGGAAAAGGAGATGTGGCATTACGGGGCAGAGGATTTCATTTTAATCAGGGTGACGACAAGAAAGTGAGATTTGAGAAAAGACTTGAGGACGTGAGGGAACAGGCAGGAGAACGTTCCGGGTGGAGGGAAAAGCAGGAGCGGATGTTCCGATGCAGGAGACGATCGGTGCCTTGGAGGCCCCACAAGGGGACCAGAGAGGCTGGGGGACCAGGGAAAGGCGGTGACAGAGGCCGGCTGGGTCCAAGATGTCCCCGGGGGTGGAGTGCAGGGGTGTGTAGGTCAGGTGCAGACTTCAGACAGTTGAGCAGGGACACCGAGTGACGTTTATTTGAGCAGGGTCACAGTGGAAGTTGTGTGGAGAACAGACTGGAGCAGGATTAGGGCAGAAGCAGGGAGACCAGTCCGAGGCTCCCAGCAGGAAGCCATGTGATGACGACAGCAAGCACAGCTGAGTGTCTTCTGGGTGCTGGGGCATCAGTCTGACATGCAGCACAGAAAATTCCAGAATGAAGGGGCTCAGATCCTGCCAGTCTAGCACATCATTAATAACTACTGGAAGTCATCGTTTCTCTTACAGAGGTATGGACAGAGCACTATGGTAACAAAGAGAATGGCACTGTAATCAAACTCATGAATGTACTTTGGGGCTAGGTTGGAAGAATTTAAAGAAAACGAAGCCAGATAGGGAAGTGGGAAAGAGGTGACCAGGAAGGAAGGGTCACTCCAGAGGAACAGCATGTGAGCAAGTAGGGTTTGGGGACCTGTAAAATATTGAATGTGGCGGGGACCTGCGATTTTGGATGAATGCTGAGAGGTGGGATTTGAAGGATAGGAAATGACCATCTCATTAAGGATTGATGGACAAACAATGGCACTTGCTTTTCAGGAAAATGCAGTTTGATAAACGCTGGGAAAGACCACATGTAAATGACCATTAGCTTGGAGGCTGGCTATTATGCTGTGCAGCAGGGTAGAGGAACTCTGATAAGCAGATAAGGGAAAGCCTTACATACATGGAAAGAGAAAATGATTGAAAAGCAAATGAATGCTTCCCACACATGAAGTTTATTTTCATCAATTTCAAAGAAGTGGAGAACTCAGGCAAAAAGTATCATTTTGATGTGTGTATGATGATTCATGCGTAGAGAATCATGGCTTCAAAAAAGAGAAATATTGTCCTGAGCAGTATTAGCAAATTGAGGTTGTATTTCTGAAGTCTTACAGATCCCAAACCTCCCCTCTAAAGAAAAGATATTTGTTGCATTACTTCTCTGTCGGATTTGCAGAGTTATGACGCAACTGAATGTTTTATTTGAATGAACATTCTGGTAATGCACAGATGATCAACTTTGAATAAATCAAAGACCAAGAGAAAATCCTTAACACTAAGATTATAGGGAAAATTTTTTTCCCCTCCATCCATTCTGAGTTATGAACATCAAAGTTCGTAAGAAGGCAAGCTATGAAATTCATGTTTTATTTTGTTTTGGTTTTGTTGCTGTCGTTGGTATTACAGAAGCGCTAAACTACCCATAAATAGGCTTCACATGCAGGTAGGCATTTGACAGAATGCCCCATAAACTAGGGTTTCCTGTATTTGGAAAACATGAATAAAATTGCCACAAATAAGTTTTATGTTATAGAATTGAGACATCTTTTTAATGTTTCTGAGAAATAATGAAGTAGTTCTAGATACATGTGTCCCTCCCTGCCACAAGGCTTTTACTTTTTTAATGTAAGACTAGAAAACATTCTGAAAAATATATGAGTAGATATGGTGCTCTGCATATTTAAAAGGAAAGTGCCCAATCCATCAAGAGATTTTTCCTAGCAGGGTCGCTTGGAAGGGACAGCCTATATGTCTTTTGCTGTTGAGAGAAACCAGCGTGGTGTTGTAAATTGACACTCACTTTCCGAGCCGTCTCTTTGGAAGTTTCGACCACTGCTCTTGCGAGATGTGCAGTGACTTTGCATTCTGCAAGGTTCTTACCCTTTGCTCTACCCCCGCAAGCTCTTTACTCCACTCTCTGCTCATGTCTAAGTGTAATCTCACCAGTGCACAAAGCTGTGGCTGTATCCCTCTCCAGGTATTCTTCCTGTGTTCTTCTTTGAGGCTTTGTTGCTCTGGCATCACTGCTGTTTCAGTCGTGAAATTCTATCAGGAATGTGACCGTAGGGTGGGTAACCTAACGGTAATTTCCTTTCTCCTCTTCTCCATCTAAATAGTTACAAACCTCCATTTTGAAATGAAACATCCAAATGAAAATACCAAAAAGACTAGAATGTGGGGCATTTTATATCCTTTATATATTTGATTTGCCACCATCTGAAAATCTCAAATAAATGCAATCTTCCTCCTAAAATGTGGAATTGAGAATTTGAGTCCCAATATCCAATGAGATATCAACATTAAAATGCCTACCTAAAAATTACAAGATGCGCCTGGAATATCTCGTAAAGTCAGAAAGTAAGAAAGTAAAAAAAAAAAGATGGGGGTGGGCGGGTAGGAGCTTGTCAAAAAGATGACAGAAACTGGTTTGAAAGAACTCCCAGTGACCAAAACAGGAACAGTCTGAGAAAGAAAATAAATACCAATAATGTTTAATTGTAACGCAAACTATAAAATAAACACATATGAATCCATACTGACAAATATAAATGCTTGAATAAATAAATGAATGGAGAAGAAAGAAAAACTGTTCCTTGTAAAAGAATTACAATGAAGAGGAAGGAATGTGGGAAATAGAAACTCACTGTGAGAACACTAGAATAACAATTGCTGCAGGCAAGATTCTCTGATGAGTGCTAAAATCAGTAAGCAATGTTTAAGTTGAAAAAGGATATCACATAGCTTCAAAGTATCTCCCCAAATATTTATCAATTACAAAGGGAAAAATTATATCTTTACACTGGAGTGACCTTGAAGATAACACCTTAGTTAAGTGATCAATGTGGTTACTTATTTAGTAACAAGACATATTAGTATCATGTGCCCCTGACGTGATGCACAAATTAAATACATCACGATCACGGTACATCATTTTTGTGACAGTTCCCCCCAAAATCTATAACCTCAATGTAATCATGAAAAAAAGTATTGAATACAAATTGAAGGATGGTTTAGAAATACTTCATGATTATACTTTAAAAGTGTCAAGGATATGAAAGAAAGACAAGGAAAGAATGAGGAACTGATTGGAGAAGATTATGGAGCCAACTAACTGCAATGTAAGATCCTGGATCTGAATAAAAACACTAGCAGAAGAACTGGTAAAATCTGAATAAGATTTGTAGTTTACTTAATATCCTGTGTATATCAGTGTTGATTTCCTAGTTTTGACAATTGTTCCCTGACGATGGGAGATACTAACAATAGGGGAATCTAAGTGAAGGGTGTAGATGAAATTTGTATTATCTTAGCAACTTTTCTAAAAATTTAAAATTATTACAAAACAAAATGTTTTTAAAAATCTAAAAGTCTGCCTGAGATTAGAATGCTGTTTTTTAACATCCATGTAACACAGATGGGTTAAATTAAGCTTAAAATTAGTCACATCGGCTAGATCTTAGTCACATAAACTAAAGTTTCTGATTCTATTTTTGTGCAATTGAATTGTTGTGAGCTTACGTGCAAAAAACTTTATTATTACTAAAAAATCACTATGGGGGAGTGAAACTACTCTGTATGATACTATTAATATAATGGTGAATACACATCACTATACATTTGTCAAAACCATAGGATGTGCAACACCAAGAGTGAACTTTTATGTAAACTATGGACTTTGGATGATGATGATGTGAAGTTTCATTAGCTGTGACAAGTCTACCACTCTGGTGGGATGCTGATGGTAGGGAGTCAGAGAGTATATACGAATTTTCTGTGCTTTTCAACCAATTTTGCTGTGAATCTGAAATTGCTTTTTTAAAATGTCAAGTAATATAGAAAAATTTCACTCATGATTGCTTTAGTCAATTATTTTGACCAAATGAGTTATTTTTAAGTTCCAAGTCTATTATCCAATATATTTGTTATTATTCCTAGGATATAAAATTATGAAAATTTTAAATTATATAACTGTTTTTATATTTTAAATATATTATAAATACAAATATATATTATTTATTATAACACAACATACTTATATTATAAATACCACATTGAGATTTTGAAACTTGGCATTTTCAGGGAGTTGTTTTAGAAGAGAGAACTAAGGCTTATCTTGAAAGCCCAATTATAGCTGTGAAGCACTTTGCATACCGTGTTTTCACATGTACCATGTCACTTGGTATTCACAACTACAAGCAAACTGCTGCACCACACTTTTACAATACAGGACGATGGCACTGTAAGAGGAGAAGCATGATGTAATCTGCGGCATAGGATAATCCCCTTAGCCACTGTGTTGATGAGGACTGTGATGGACCATCTCTGCTCACCTCTCCAGATTAGTCCCTTATGTTCTTGACCCAGGAGAGCCTCAAAAAGAAACACTGTCATGGAGGAATTTCATGCTTTTGAAAACCGCTGATGATAAAAACAGCATATTACAAACTAGAGATTTGGAAGGGGCTGAAAAATGGGATCCAATTTCCCAATCAAGAAAAAAATAAAAGAATCCCCTGCACAGCATTGCCAGTGGGCAGGCGCTGAGCTGTGTCAGAACATTCCCACTGCGGGTTGCAAAGCCCAAGTTATTTTTAACATGTTCAGCCACGATCCAAACTGGGACTTGCCATTAACTTCACCCATTGTTTTCATTTTCTTTTCTGGAGCTCTAAGCATGTTTAATTCATATTCTATGTTCAACTTTTAAAGAGATGAAGACTGCTAATATTTCTTCCCTCATTTCTATATAATTCTTTAGTACATTAAATATCTCCAGATTCTTCAACCATACCTGATGTGGTAAGGTTTACAGACCTTTAAACTGTGCTATTTTACCCTCTCTAGAACTCCCAAAAGTATGTAAAGCTTCTGGCAAAATGTGGCAGTTGGAAACAAATCTCAAATTCTATCATTCTCGTGAGTGAAGTGGTTGGCCAAGATTAAAACATACTTATATGTATTGTAATTATGTCATAATATTGAGTCATGCTGAGCTTGTAATCAGCTTTATCTCCAAGATCATATGCTTGAGTCTTCCCCGTGTTATCTTAATACTTATACAGTTAAATTTTCTCCTAAATCCATGAGTGGAGACATGTCACCGTGACCTCTCACCTTTGGATCAGTTCCCCCAGTTATTCATTGCTCTGTAACAAATCATCCCAAAGTTTAGTGGGTTACAACAACAATGAACACTTAACTAGTGTAATTTCTGTGGCTCAGTGATTTGGAAGTGGCTCAGGTAGTCAGTTATGGTTGAGGGTTATTTGGAAAGTTGTAGTCAAGTTATCAGCTGGAGCTAAGTGATCTGAAGCTTGATCAGGGCCAGAGGATGGTCCTTAGTCAGCTGCCTCTCAGACCTGGTAGGTTGGTGCAGTCTGCAGGGGGAGGCTTCAATTCTCCACTGTGGTGTCTGAATGTCTTCATGACAGGGCAGATAACTTCCCCCAGAGAAAATTATAAGAGAACAAAACAAAATGGTATAGGGCCCTTTCTGATCAAGCCTTGGAAGTTGCCTCCACCACACTCTGTCTCACAGCCCAGGCCTGTGCGAGAAGGTGGCACAGTGGTGTGAATAAGAGCAAACAAGGACCAGTAGGTCTGTTTGGGAAGATGGCGACCACAGCAACCAATTGGGTTCTTTTTGACTTTGTATATGTCATGAAACACATTTGCCATCCTTCTTAGAAGGCTGCTCACCAATTTGCAAGTAAGACAAGGTTATATTTAACCTACAGCAGTGTTTTTAAGACTGTGCCTGTGCCAGAGAAGGGATATCTAGAGATGCCTGACGCCCACGACCAGGGAGATGCCGGGGACTCCAGCACCAGCGCCTGGCTCAACCTGAGCTGTGCCACATTATCCTTTCCATATGCATGGATACTGTATAAAAAACACGTTTTATAAAAGAGCTCTGATGGTAAAATTTTGCTTAAAACAACTTTTATAAACTATTTTAAAAACACTGAGGTAGAATCAGACCAGGTACAAAGTGTAGAAACATATCACAAATGAGTTTCGTTTAAATTGATATTGACTTATTGAATCAATATTTTCTACTTTTTAAACAACACTACTAGATCAAATACATGTCTGTGCATTTTATTCACATTTATATTGTTAGGAACTTTTCCCTATAGCCATAATGTATTTGAACTTAACACTATCTTGAGAGAACATGGGCTTTAGAGTCAAGTTGAAATCAAATGTATGCTACTTAACTAAAAGTGCACTCTTTAGCAAATGACTTTACCTGATCTTTAGTTTATCTATCTTTTGTAATAGAGGTAATAATAATTCTTCTACCTAAATGCATGCACACATACAGCTCACCTAATTCTCTCAGTAACTCTGTAAAGAACCTTGCACAATACCTGGTCCATGATATAGGAAACATACTTCCCCACCAGCCATCCCTTTATGACATTGGTTCTTAACTTTCCTAGGGTCTTGTATTCCTTTCTGAATTTCACTGAAAGTAATGGAAATTTACCCCAGGAAATGCACGTACAAAGAATATTGTATGTTGTTTTAGAGAGTTCATGGGCCAACTGAAATCTCTATGACGGGAAGCCCCACTGTGTGTGTGTGTGTGTGTGTGTGTGTGTGTTAGGGTGTTAGGGTGTGATTTCTTTTTTAACCATGAGTTGTCCTTAGTGAATCTCTGTTCTGCATCCATCATCATATTCTCTTGAAGTTCCACAAACTATTTCTTAACTATCCCCTACCCAAACAGCATAGATCTTAGGGTCTAGCTTTCTCTTTCAAGTATAATTAGAACACCATCACATCCTGTGCCCTCGCACCTCTTTTTCCCTCAGTTTCTACCTATTTAATCAGCGTATGATTTCTAGAAAATAGTAGAATTTTTAAATCCTAATGTAAAACTTACGAGAAGTGTGAAGAAGCCTTGGTAAATCCAAGAGGTTTTACTGTTCAAATATAATGTTGATTTTTCTAAGTAAAAGCAAGCAAACATGGGCTCTCTTTGTCTATAGGAATGCTAAGCAAATGAAGAAAAAAATCCACCACCACAAACCACTTGGATTAAGTTGGTACATTTGCCAATAAGGTGTTTGTGTTATACACCACAGGAAATGTTAGAATAACAATTTTATTTATCATGCTGAGATCTCGTACAAATTTCCAATTTTGTCTAAGTGGTTTTCAAACAGGCAGGATAGGAATCTTGCAAGGACTGGTATAAGGAATGACAAGCTTCAGTTTAATCAAATCTGTGATCCTTGTATTACTTTAGGTGTTAAAGGGTACTGAGGTAACGTAGGAAGTGGTTTTAAAGATCAATTTGAGTTTTAATAGGTTCAACACTTTTGATTTTTCTCATATTTGTGGAAGAAGATTCCCATAGAGTGTCAGGGATTTCAGAGATATCTATCATATTTATGTTTTTATGGTCTTTAATAATCTCCTCAAGACAATCAATTGGGACCTGGAGAACACATAATATTCTGATTCATCTGTCTGATGAATCTGGGGTTTCTAAGGTTATTTCTCCTGAGGTTATATATTTAATACAGAAAGATGACTTATGGAAGGCCCAAGTGGCCACTTAGTACTTTGTGAGTCACTAAAACCTCCTTTGTTGAAAACCCTACATTCAGAAACTCATCATGGAATTGATGAAATGACACAGTCATGAAGAAAATATTGGTAGAGTGATTGCTCCATGGTGGCTAGGCAGGTATATAATCAATACTTACCTTGTCAGACTTATAATCCTGGAAATATCTTTAAAGTAGCCCCAGGAACAAAGCCCCCTCCATCAGAACAATTTGAGCTTTTAGAGATGAATTTCATTCAATTACCCTGCTTTGCAAGTTATCAATATGTAAGTTTAATAATATGTATGTTTTCAGGATCGATAGAATCCTTTCCTAGCTGAAAGGCTGATGCAACTACTGTAGCCAAGAAATTATTAGAAAATATTTTCCCTCTTTGGTGAATACCATATAAAATTTCCACTGATAGAGGAACTTATTTTATTGAACAAGTTATACAGCAATGAACCAAGGACATTCAAACATTATGGCATTATCATTGCCCTTATCATCCTAAATCTCCAGGAAAAGTTGAACATATCAACAGCATCTTAAAATTACAACTGATAAAATTAACTGAAACCACAGGATTGCCTTGACCTAAAGTATTTTCCTTAGTTCTTGTGTCAGTAAGATCTACACCCTTTGAAATATCAAGTTTCAAAATGGCGGCATAGAGGCAAGCTGGCTTCTCTAGACCCATAAAAAAAAAACCAAATGTATAGCACTGAGATATTCACCAGCAATAGCCCAGAGCTCAAGTATGAGGGGGAGAAAGTTCCCAGGGCCAGAGTAGTGGAAAAACTCCAAGCAGATGGAAGACCACACTTATCCTACCCTGGGAAAAGTGAAATTGAGGTGGTCAACCAGCTTCCCCTCATTCTTGGGCTCCCTGGTAGGAGACCTATTTTTGCCTTAACCCACAGGTAGCATCATGACTGCCTGAGGGGGCAAAGGTCCCCGGGGACAAGCAGAGACAAATGGGGAGGCAAGACTACTGTCCCCACCTGGAAACTCCACTCCACATCTCAGGCAAAGGAGACTGCAAACAAGAGCAGCAGTAGGAGGTTCATTCCCCAGGTCCCCTGAGCACAAGCCCCAGCCATGCCAGGGTATCCCACACTGCAGGGACAATCCCTTTGGGACCTCCTCCATTGGGAACAGGCAAGTGAAATTTGAGAACTAGGTATGATCAGATAATAAAACCACACAATACTAAGTACTGGGCATTTACTGTTCTTTGTCATGCTACATGCTGGACGGTGGCCCAAATCAACATGTCACTCTCCCATAAAACATGTCCAAATGGGATGTGAGGGATCCTGGCTCCTCCACTGTTTCTCTGGTCTGAGGACGAGCGTTCCTGGGCTGCCCCTGCACCCCACGGGCTTGGTCTGCACAAGCAGCTTCTGACACACAGCTTCCTCCCGGAGGACACTGGGGTCCACAGGGCAGGAACCAGTGGATCATTTCCCCACCTTATAAGGCTGTGAGGGATGATGAAACTGTACACACATATAGTGTCACTGTACCCTGAGAAAGTTCCCCGATATGCCTGTGGCATTTAAAATGGAAAGGCTGCAATGGCAGGGCCAAAGGGCAAGACCAAATGTGGGCTGTCTTGGATGAATGTGCTGCTTTTCACTGTATTCTCTCCAACAGATTAAATATCTAAGATAAAGATCCAGTGCACTGTAAAATAGATAAGATCTTCCTCTTCAGGGAAGGAGGGGTGAGAGAGAGAGCCAACCCTTTTCCCCAACACAGAGAAACCCCCACTCACATATACACCTCTGGAATTTCCAAGGAGAGTTTGTTTGTATTATAACACGTTACCTTTGATGAACACATTCTAAATCTGTTACAATTTAGAATCATGTGAAGGAAATTATTTTTTATCCTCAGTGAGACAAGGAAGTTAATTTAAATTACTCTGTCTCTTCTGAATATCTGGAAACAACCTTGATATTTTTTTTCCCAGAAGATACAATGAAAGAAAAAATAATAATCTGGTTTGATATCAAAGTGTTTTGGGAGTAGCAGGGTATTGTTGTTCCTTAGTTCAGCTTTAATTAATCCCTTTAAAGGGCCCCGGAGGAGAGATGAGAACGTCTGAGTTGAGAACATTTCTTTTCTCTTTTTGACATCAGGAATTTTAAAACTTCATCAAAATTAATTTGTCACTCATGCATTTAGCTATATTTACTGTTTACTATATGCTGAAGCTATGCTAAAAACTATAGATGAGAGAATGAGGAAAACCAAGACTGCCCATGTCATCATGGAGCTGAACGGCTGCTCGTACAATAATGACAAAATAACATTGTGGGAAGACATGAGGCACATTTGAGAACTAGACGTGATCAGGTAACAAAGCCACACAATACCAGGCGCTGGACATTTCCTGTCCTTTTTCGTGCTATATTCTGGGCAATTGTCCAAAACCCAGGTACCAATCTCCCATAAACATGTGTTAAGTTCTATGAGAACATATAAAAAGGAGGTTTAAAAATAAATAAACAAAATAAAATATGTGGTTTAAAAAAGAGATTTAACCTTGACAGAAATTCCAGAGAACACATTCTTGGGAAAATAAGCTGCAACCCTAAAGGTGTGTGTTTGTGTTTATACAGGTATTTGTACAGGTATTTGTAGGAGGGTGCTCACACGCATGGACTTGTGTGCTGGCAGGGTACTCGAGTATGTGTAAGGAATGTTCTAGAAAGAGGCAACGGCACTGGCAAAGACCCATGATGAAGGAAAGGATGACCTTGAGAACAGCAGGAGGGCGGCATTGAGAGGGTGTGAAGAACACAGGCGTGTGATGACTGAGTGTGAATCCTCGGTTATGGGCCTCTGTGCTCCAATAGTGTCTTTGTTCTTATTTTATACACTGAAAGAGGAAGGTCATTGGCTTTCTGTCCATTATTTACATTCTCAGCTTCTAAAAGTTGACATTATTAGTCTTGGCCTAGGCAGTGGTTACCGAAGCGTGGGGAGAGGTAAAGTACACCTGGGTCCCTTGACATGCTTGATTCATAGAGGTCCATGATGTTAATTATTTTCCTAAAAATACTATGGTGTCATTAGGTTTGTTTTTTTTAAATACCTTATTGTCTCTTGAGTTTAGTTAAAAATTCAATAACATGGTTTCAAGCTGGACGTGGTGACTCGTGCCTTTCATCCCAGCTAGTGGAGAGGCTGAAGAGGGAGGATCCCTTGAATCCAGGAGTTTGAGAGCAGCCTGGGCAACATGGCAAGACCCTGTCTTTAAAAATACATATGGTTTCATTTTCCACATTGGAACTAACCTCGTCTTTTGTCTTTTCTTAGTATAAAATCAAGGAAGAATATCCACAGTGCTCTTAAAATCTTATTAAAATAGTCCCCTTTCTCTCATTTCAATCTGCGTGAGGCCAGGTTTTCCTTACATTCTTCAGCCACAACAAGGCATTGCACGAGACTGAGTGCAGAAGCTGATGTGAGAATCTTACTGCCTTCTATTAAGCAGGTGTTAAAGACATTTGAAAAATTATAAAATGATGCTGACCCTCTCAGTATTTTCTTTTGTTTTGGAAAATATAGTTTTTTAGATAAAATAATTTATTTATTATAACATGAAATGGATTTGTTATTATTTTAAATGAATTTAAATGAATTTAAAATGCTTTTAAATGCTCTAATTTTAGTTTTATTTTTTCTAATTTTAGTTTTATTTTTTCTAATTTTATTTTAATATGGTAAATATAAATTGATGTAACCCACATAAGAAAAAGACTTTTGTTGTCCTCAATAATTTTTAAGAGTGTAAAAGGGTCATGAGGCCAAAACGTTTGAGAACCACAGATGTAAAGAGCAATGCAAAGCAACGATGCTTCTGTCTGGACCTACATGGAGCAGGAGCCACCTAGTGCTACAGGACTTGGGGATGCTTTGCAAGAGTTTCCACTAAACTACCTTCTGGAGGGACTTGTTTTGAACCCGCATGCCTTGATCACCAATGCACTCGCCGAAATTAGAATGCCTGCCTGTGTTAAAATTCACATCCCACCAGGCCAGTGGCATATCATCATCATCCTTCCACTTCTTTTACTTTTTCAGTTCAGTGCCTATAAATGATAAAACCCATCCTAAAATAAAAAATGACCTGTGAGTTCTTGTTTATAGCAAGGTGGAGAGAGCTTCAAATGTTCTGTCCACAAGGAGAGTGACAGCTGCGGAGAGGCAGGGCAGGGAGGTGAGCAGATGGGGCTCCCACTTGCCTTTGTACACAGTGGCTTTGTCACTTAGAGGGCTCCCAGGTCACGCACAGTGTGCCCAGTTACATCTGAATTTCAGCTAAACAACAAATATTTTATTTTGTATAATTATGCCCCAAATATGGCATGGGCCACACTTATACTAAAATACGATTTGTTGTTTTTCTGACATTCAGTTTTAACTGGGTGTCCTGTATTTTTATTCACTAAATTTGCCAACCCTGACTGCTTGAGAATAGATGTTGTGCAGCTCAATGAGGAATTTTTGCTTCGTTCTTTGCTTTTCAAATTATCACTTCTGTTTCAAATTATCACACATTGTAAGAAAACACAGAAAACAGTTTAGTTTTAAGAGACTGTGCAAAAGATTTTGTCATATTGGCATTGGGTGGCATTCAATACACACTGTTACAAGCATGTCATGGATGAAAACTTTTTGGATCTTTTTTTATCCTAGTAGAACTTGGCAGGTGACTGGTCCCATATAGTCAGTTGCTTTGTTCTTAAGTATTAATACATAGTCCATAGTGTTGCTTGTGCATCATCTCTCTTCTCTGTGTCAGTTTTTGCAATGTTTTCACACTCCTTCAGTTTACATTAAGCAGAGAGAAATATCTTCTAACTTATTCATTTATTCAGTTCAGTTCCATAATTATGGAATAAGCACCAAGCATATGCCTAGCGCTCTCCAAGGTGCTGGAAATAGCATTAACTTAACATAAAAAACTCTCTGAGTGAACACAGCACTGTAGTGTGACAGAGAGTATAAATATCATAGATCTGGTGGTATAAATAGTATTAAGAAAAATGCTAAGTCTGGTAGAGTGCTAGGCAGTGCAAGGGTGTCAGTGGATTTGAGATTTCAGATATGGCAACTGGGGAAGGCCTCATTCATAAGATGATATTTCAGTAACAACCTAAAGAAAGTAAGGGATGAGCAGAGAGACGATGTGTAGGAACAGCATGTAGGTAGAAGGAAGAGCAAGTGTGAGGGGATCAGATAGAGAAATGATCGGTCAGGTTGAGAAACGGCAAGGAGGCCAGTGTGGCTACAGCACAGTGCAAAAGAAGGAGGATCGTAGGACAGAAGTCCAGTGATGGTGAAGGGAGGGTGCAGTGTGGGCAGAATATGTGGCATCTTATAGACCATAACGAAGATGGGGTTTTTGCTCTGGGGCAAATAGGGAGCTATTTGTGGCTTTGACTTATGTTTGTGAAAGGTCATTCTGTAGGTTTTTAGAGAATATGCTGTTAGACACCATGAATGCAAACAGGGAAGAGATGGCTTCAGTATGAGATACCAGAAGAGATAATGAGGGTTTAATCTGGGAAGGAGGCAGTGATTGGGGGCGGAAGTTGTCAGACTCTAGATAATATTTAGAATGTAGAATCAGGATTCCCTGCTGCATTAGATGTGGGGTGTAAGAGAAAGGGAGGAATGAAAAATGACTCCAAGGCTTTTGGCCTGAACAACTGGAAAGATGGAATTGTCATTTACTGAGATGAGGGAAATGTAATAATGAACAGATTGCTTTGTTTTGCTTTGTTTTGTTTTGGGTGGGAGATCAGTAGTTGAGGTTTATACATTAAAAAAAATTAGAGGTGCCCACTAGATAGCCAAGTGGGAATGCTGGTGATGCTGTGTGTGCAGTTGGGTAAATACATTAGGAATGCAAGAGGTAGGTCTGGGTTTGAGTGAGCAAGGAGCAGCCACAGAAGGGGAGAGAAAACCGAAAGACAGTGCCGTCTTAGCACCCAATGGAGGAAGTGCTTCAAGAAAGAGAGAGATCACCTGATGCTATGTCGCACCCTGTTGCTGAGCACAGTGAGGACCTCTTAGCCACAGTGTTCACCAATGGAGGACACGACGTCCTTGACAAGAACAGTAGCAGGAGGGTGGTGGACAGACTGGGGCCAATTCAAGAGAAGATGGAAAGGAAGGAAATGGAAACAGGGGCAATAAGCAGATGCTTCCGAGTTCCACTCCCGAAGGAGACCACAGAAATGGACAGTGGCTAGAAGGAAGTGTGGGCATCATAAGGACATTCCCCTGAAGCATGGGAGACATGAGAGCACGTTTCCATGCTGGTGGAAATGCTATAATATATTAGTAAAATAGATGATACAGGACAGTAAGATGACAGTTCCTGAAGCAATATACTTAGGCACATGTCTCTAATAAGTATCTACTAACAAATGAAATATGCTCATTATTTGAAGATATGAAGTAATGTAATCTTAGAAAAATTATAAATGTAGATAATTGCCAAGCAATGTTTTTTTTAGAAAAAGGGCCGCATTAGCAAATTAAGAATGTGTGCAGGCTGCTTTTTTCTTTCGAAATTAAAATAGCTATATTGAGCTCAAAGTGAAAAATGCAGGCTATAACAGCTTAATTTGAATATTTTATTGATTAGAAAAAAGTGACTAAGAAAATGACATTCTTTTTAACCATTAAATTGCTAACGTCTGAGTATCTAAACATATGCAAGCAGCATTTTCATATCTTACACAGTTTGAGCATTTTAGAACACGGCACACACGTGCTGGGGCAGACATGGGGACGCGCTCAATAGACCATCAACGACCAAAGGCCCCGGCTGCTGCATTCTGACAGCCAGTTTTGAGGCCATGCGTCCTGTGGGCTGCTTTCAGCCAGTGACAGAGCATGCAGGGATAGCGAGGCTGGTCTTTGATGGCCGACTCTGGTGAGGACTCCCTTAGCATCTGGCCAACCTTTCTGCCAAGTGCACAGCGATCTAGAATGCTGGCACTCAGTATTTCTTCCTCTTCTCGCTTCTTCTCTGACTTGCCTTGAGGCTGTTGCTTCTCCCAACCTCTTCTGCTCCTACCCCCAAACCACTGAACATACCTTCTTCTCATCAGCTCATGGGACATTCTGCAAGACCGATCACATCCCAGGCCACAAGCTATGTCTTATCCTTCTCTATTTTCTATCACAGGTGTTTCCTCTAATAAAATATTTTCACATCATTCACATCTTTGCATCTGCCTCTTGGGGGACCGGAACATAAGTGGTGCCAGGAGGGGACTGGGAAGGCAAGACAGGGTTTGGGGGAGGCTCCCCCTCCTCACTGCAGCTGAAGAGAATGATGTTCTGGTTTGTGGCTGGGACATGGGCAGCCTCTGGCACAGTGTTGCAGACTAAGTGCTAAATACATCAGCAATGGTGACCTGGGAAAATGTTCTGGTGGAGGAAGCTGCTGCAGCAGGTACAGAGATGCCGGTATTTGAAAATGTAGGGTGGAGAGGGAGGGGAATAGCGCTCACAAGCAGAGGAGTTGGCTGGATGCTGGTTGGTCGTACTGGCTTGCTGCAGAAGGATAATGGCAGACTGAGGGCTGTGAACAGGAAGTTAACGGCTCAATGAAAACCCAGAGAGCCTCTGTGGTCATTCACAAAGAGAACAAGGACAGACAAAAGTGACCAGCAGGCTGGGGGTTGCAGGAGTCCGAAAGAGTCACAGACTGTGTGATGCCCACCCAGGGTCTGTTATGGGAGGTCAGGGCCCCGGGGGAAACCTGGGATCCAGAAACCTGGGGCAGGACTATCTGGGTGGACACTGGCGATGTTGGCTCTGCAGCTCCTCAAGGTCTGCTGGGCTTGCAGAAGTGGCCCACCTGTCCCTGGCAAGTGCTAGCCCTCCCACCATGCTGAGAGGGGCTACAACAGGCTCTCACTCAGCAGTGGCCTTGACTCCAGTCCAGGTTGCCAGGAAAATAGGTTAAATTCTAGCATAACTTAGCCCAAGACATTCTGTGCCTAACGAGGGAAAAAGGGATTACATCCTTATGGAATTGCCAAATTTAGTAGCATATACAAGCAGGATCCAGGGAAATGTCTCTGGGATTGGATGTGATGATGGTTGATCAAAAGGACCAGAATATATAAGGGCATAAATGAGAGTTCATTCATTTGAGGACACTTTTTCATCCTCAGGACGTGAGATGTAACACCCTAGCAAGGAGCTTGAAAGATGGGGTAAACTCAGTGCTAGGGTGGCTATTAGAAGTCTGGGGACAAATTATGGCCAACTTTCGAAGTAGAAGTGGCACATCTGTCGGGGAGATGGTGAAGGAAGGAACAAAGGAATCACGGGGAGGGTTCATGCTGGAATGAACGACATGGAAGGCCAGGAGGTGCACCAAGGACCGTGTTTCACACGTGGGGTCAGACTCAACATCAGCCAAATCCATCCGGATGTGACAATGAGAGGGGCACTAGCATCACCAAGAAATGTGACCATGGCTCTCCTTGCAGGCCAGGAATGAGTGTGGGAGAGGCAGGCTCAGGGCTGGGCTCACTGATGTTTATGGGATGATGGAGCCCTGAAGTAACAGTGTCCAGGGGGTGCTTGGCCGTCAGCAGGCAGGAAGCATCAAGCACTGCAATGAATGGCAACACTGGTCCCCTGGGTGTGGGGTTACCTGCCCCTAACTCTGGGCTCTGCAGGGTGCAGGTCTTGGTCCCCAAATGGTGGGGCCACAGCAAGGGCCCCATGGCACTACAAGTGATGGCTGCCTCCATGGCATCTTGGACCCTTTGTGCCAAGGGACCAACAGATAAGAGGTCACCACGCTGGCAGTAAGTGACCTTGACCAGCAGGAGCAAGCAGGACTGCCTTTGCAGAATGCAGGCAGGGAGGGACACGAGGGAAACCCACATGGCCTGCTTTGGCACCTCGGGAATGTCCTTGTCCCATTGTGACAATGAATGGGCGTGTGGTGGGATCTCAGACTGAGAAGGGAGTAATAATCAAGTGCTCGGGACCCTCAGAATGAAACACTGGATCACAAAATCCAGAAAAAGCCTCAAAGATGTGCTGAAGTGGTATCTGAGTGTGAGGATGATTGACAGGTGGTAGAGGGCGGTGAGGATGAATGTCTGTGGCCCTGAGGTCAGCTGCAACTGTGGTCCCTCCTACTGATCCTCTTCGAGTCTCTCGGGAAGAAAAGCCAGTGGGAAACACAAAGTAGATCCACTTCCAGAAGTGGATCAGGTCAGCACCGGGGCGGACTGTGGTGGCCGTGAGAATGCAACTGGTGGACCTGCACCTGCAGGGCATGTGACAGTGCTCTGAAATCCACGCGGCATCATGCAGAGGACACTCCCTCCCCACAATCTGCTCCTGCCCAGTGAATGATGGTGGCAAGCTTACAAGTGTGGCTCATTCCTGGGAGACGTGAGTCTCCTCTGACAGACGACTTTGGCCCTAGGACTCCCCAAAGGCCTTGCACAGTGGCCCAGGACACTTCCAGCCACCCTCCTTCCCTTTCTCCCTCACTTCCCTGGAGGTCTGATGGCTCCCCTGGCCACACTCACAGGGGTTTCCACTAAGAAAACCCCTGTGCCCTTAATCCTGTTTCAGCAGCTGCAGTGGCTTCTCAGAGGACCCAAACTACCATGTAGCACGTGGTTTAACTCAGTGTGGCGTGTGCTATAAAGCGAAGCACAGGCAGCTTAAGTAAGTCATCGAAGATCACAGAGGGACTTATCTACTGAGCTGGGGCTAGTTTGTTCCACTCATGACCACATATACTGCCCACAGTATTGTGCCGGAGACCATCTCAGGCAGTGGGAATTTGGAGACTAATTAAATGTAATTCCCCTCCAAGGAGATCCCTCTCTCCTGCAGTTGTAGGATGGCTTCTCTGCTCCATTTGGGCAGCAGGGAGGGCCAGGCAGCCTGGGTAGGTCCAATGCCACCATTCCCCAGGAAGAATTAGCGACCGTGGCATCCTGATTGTGTTATCCTTAGCTGGGCAGAGGGTCTACTCAGTGCCCAGCAGACCCAGCCCACCGAGTGTCTCAGCTGTGGGTACAGCACCTGCAGGGACTGTGCTCCTGCCAATTTCCAGCTACTGGGCTGTCATAGAGCACATGGCACTTCCCAAAGGCACCTCCCCTTGCCCACAGTGGTGAGGGCACCCTCGTCTGTACGAACCATGACTTGATCAGCATTGGATCATGAGCAAAGCAAGGACGGTGGAGGGCTGTGCTGCAGCAAGATGAACAGGCCTTGCCATCTTCCTTTACCACTCCTATCCTCCCATCAGGCCAGCCCCGCCCCCGGCATACCTAGGGCAGATCCAGCTTCCTCTAGGCACAAGGAAAATTCAAGGGAATCAGTACTTTGAACACGAGCAGTGTTCTGTGTCAGATCTGTGTATCACTGTGTGATGATAAATGGATCCTATTCTTGGTATCCAACGTTCAGAACTATGGCTTAGTTGGAGATAAATTGGTGATAGTGCATAACTGCACCAATAAAGAGTAACAAAATCTTAATTAACGGGAATGTCCAGAACCCCCAGAGAACTTGCACGAGTTTCGTAAGTCCGCCGTAGCAAAGTACTAACGCCACAGAGAGCTTTATGTCTCACAGTTCTGGGGGCTGGAAGATCAAGGTGTCAGGGGGTTGGATTTCTCTGCGGCCTCTCTCAGGGCTCGTGGTTGTTCTTCTCCCGGTGTCTTTAGATGGGAACCCCTCTGTGTGTGTCCTAATCTCTTCATATAAGGACACAAGTCAGATTGGACTAGGACCCACCCTAGTGACCTCGTTTTAATTTAATAACCTCTCTAAAGACCCTATCTCCAAATGCAGTCACATTCTGAGGTGCTGGGGTCTGGGTATATGAATTTAGGGAGGGGCAAAACTCTGCCCAAAACATAACTTTTCTTTGTCATTGGCTTTTAGGAGAAACAAGCCAAATTTATTTGTTTTATTTCATTTGTAAGTATATATAAAATTTTTAATTTTTAAAAACTTTACAGTATATGTTATTGTGTCAAAGCTGAATAAACTTGATATTTCACACCTGTGTGACCTCCAGGTGCTCTGTAATCCGTCTGAACCTGGAAGGTCAGGGTGGCCTCCTGCAGGTCAGCTTCTGTGAGCCGCAGAGGCTCTTCTGAGTAGAGCGCTGTCTCCAGTGAAGGACAGCACCTTGAGAAAGGGCCACCTGGGGAGAGGAGGGGACAAGACAGACCCTGTCATCACAGGCCCAGGTTCTTCTACACATTCTCCCCCCGTCTCTGTGGTGTAGTCACATGTGTCCCAAGTGGCAGCCGTCTGCCCCTGCTCCCACCCTCCAGGCCTATAAAACACTGAGGGCATTGGCTGAGTCATTAAACCGGCAAAACAAAGTTAAAAAAAAAAACAACTAAGGGTATTTAGCAACATAAGCCATCTTTTCTCAAGTTTGGGACCACATGATAGCATTTCACGTCCTGTAATAAATCCGTGTGTCCTGTGCTTGGTGTTCAGCTAAATTTTCTAGAATATTATCTCACCTGCAGACCATAAGCAGTGGTGTGGTTACTAACTAAGGTTGAGCCACATTAAAGTAGGCCACATTGGAGTTGCAGCAGACTTTTCCAAGGACAGCTAGGAAATTGGCTCTAACCCTGGCGGAAAGCAAGCCAGTTACCGGCATAACATCTGCTGACTTGGGCCGTTGCTCACCGCGGGGGCTGCTGCTCAGGAAACCGCACGGCTCCGCGGACGCCAAAGGCAAACAGGTCATCAGTTGTTGTACCCTCCAGCCACTACAATTACAGCTCAAAATGGGAGGCATTTTTTGTCAACGGCATATCCAGTTTTTAAAAACAGCATTCTGTGACTAACTTACAGGGATTTCCAAGATATACTTGCTCTGTAAAAGTTCAAATTCCGTTAGGTATCTCTTGAGCCCTGGACTAGGCATAAGGCCTTAAACTCTATCAAAATTCAGACAATTTCTGAGTTTGACAGAGGAGTCTGTATTAAAAAGTTAAGTTTCTGCCTATGACAGGCTAACTAATCTTGTTTTTAATATGTTTATGCCTGGATATTCAGCACTGAGGGAATTAATTGACTCCTTATATTTTTTCTGGCAATTAAGAATAGGTTTCAGAGGTACAATGACCTATGGGACTTACATATTTGAACTAAGAGATTGGCATGTTTAATGAACACCAGCTATTTGGAAGTACATTGCTGATGCTCAATCAAATAATCAATAGCTATGTATTAGTAATCTGCTATGTACTTTCCACTGTGCAGGGCTCTGTGACTAATGCAATGGGGTGTATAAAATTTCTGCTGTAAAGTTTCAAGTCCAGTTATGAGAGAGGAGTAAGTTCTAGAGATCTGCTGTACAACACAGAGCCTAGAGTCAACAATATGTGTTGTGTACTTCAAATTTTGTTCAGTGTTCTCACCACACACACACACACACACACACACACACAAAACGTACAAAGGACACAATGAGACTTTGGGAAGTTTTGGGTGGGTCTACTACCCTGAGTGTGATGAGAGTAATCACAGGTGTGATTTGCATATGTGCAAACTCATCAAATTTCACACCTTACGTATGTGCAGTTATTTGTATAATAATTATACCTTGAAAAGCTGTTAAAAAGAAAATGTAATATCTATTTAAGGAGGACAAAAAGTTACACATACAGACACACAGAGACACAAACACAAATACACAGAGACACACAGAAATACACATACATATTTTATTTTGTATATTAATCTATTTCTAACACTGTTGCTGATAAATAAACAATGTAAATACTTTAGGGATCCCAGAAGATATAGGCTGTTGCCAGGTGACCCTAAAATAGAAAACCACTCTGTCTGGATGGTGAGATGAGATTCTTTGCAATGCAATTCCAGCCAGAATGTTTTTCTGTAGGGGAGGGGTTTGGATGAGGAGCCCCAGGGCACAGGATTTCCCAGTGGGGAGCTGGTTCCTGGCTCTGGGATTCCTGGCTGGTCCTGACTCCTCCGTTTAGCCTATATGTCAGGAAACATTTGACTGTATGTCAAGTCTTGACAGCCTATCTGGAAACAAAGGAGGAGTTGATATATGTTGATGTTTGTAACGTGAAAGTCCTTTGGGAAAGAAATGGGAACCATTTTTGTTGCTCCTGGGCCAAAGTGTGAATTTAGTGGTTTGGATTTTGTGATTAAAAACCGGAGAGAGAATGAAGTGGAGACAGATACGAGACAGGAGAACGTCTTAAGAGGCTACAGCATGGCCTGCATTTTCAAACTGCCGTGAGAGCCTTGGATGGTTCCCAGCATTAGACCCCAATGACTGCCCATGGTTTGATGACTTTCTTTTCAATCCTCATGGGTCATAAAGTTCAAGAAGGTTTTGATAAATTAGTGAATGTCACAGAAGACTGTAAGGTTCCGTAGTGGGCATGGGCCAGCCCCAGGAGGCCAGTCCCTAGCAATCTATCCTTGACTAGGGTACTAACGACAATATTGAAGAAAGACACAGTCATCCTTCTTGTTTTTAGAAACTTAGATGTGAAATTTCTTGTCATTTATGAAAAGAACTTTTAATGGCATCAGCGAGAGACTTTTGGGAGATGCTTGACTTCTCCACTCCATCACTGTTCTTCTCAGGCTCCCTGGGCTGCAAGCCTCCTTGAGTTTTTGTATTTTTCCCCAAATGTCCCAGAACCTCACTGCAGAGCATTATCCACATTGGTCCCTCTTTGGCAGGATTCAGTCTCCAGACATCTTCTCGCCCTCCATGCCACGTTCAATCTCTGAGAAGCACAAAGAACACCATTGACTGGACACCAAAACCAGGGACTTGAGCAAATTAAAACTTGGGTGTCAGAAAGAGCTCCTATAGTCGTGAGTAATTAGAACACTGATACAGTGACAACGGCAATGGGCTCATTACAGAGCATTTACTCCACACCAGGTGCCGTGCCACTCCCCGCCCATATACTATCCCAACACCCACCGGGAGCCCGGTTTGTTTCATGGATGGAGGAGATTGAGACGTAATTAAACACTGAAGTGCATGTTCTACATCAATCATGTGCTTCAAACATATGTCACCAGGGAAATACCTCCTCATTAGACAGACTTGAAACCAGGAGCTCAATGAAGGGAATTAAACGCATCTTTCTGGAAGGGAAAGGGAAAGTCCTCCTCTCCTCCCTAATCAGGAGTTCCCTGCCAGAAGACAGGCGCTCGTCCAAGCAATTCGCACAAAGACTGCGATGGATAGTGTGAAATTCAAGTGCCCGTGTTATTTGGGAAATAACACTTAAAAAGGGAGCACAGATACCTATTTCAATATTTAACTGTTGGTGTGAAGTTTAGGCCTTGGCTGGAGCTAATTTTTAACACAATCTTTATACACCTTTGAGTCCTACCCCAAACCTCCTGCCCACACAGCAACAGCTCCAGCAATCAGAGTCGGTGACGTGAGAGCCCAGGGAGAGGCAAAGGCACGACTGGGTTTCCTTCCAGAACCTGACGCAGGGGTCTCATTCCCTCTCTCGCCCACTCACTGGGCAAACCGAAAGGAGCTTTTCAGATATTTCCATTGGATCAGTATCTCTCCCCTTTCATTAGAATCGGGAAGATGAAGCCCGGATTGCAAAGGGATGCCCGCCTGATGCGGAGGCATAATTTAGGTTTCACAGTAACAACATCACTTTAAGAAGGTCACAGAAGGAGACTTTGGCTCCGGTGAGGGAAGCCTGAGAGGCAGTAAGCTCCCACAAATAATATTAATCATATAATTTGCCTAGTGTACGTACGTTTGAGCTAAATGACAAACAATTAACAAATGCCAGTGGGGTTCTGTAGTCGCCAGGAGAGCTACATGAGAGTTAGTAGGAACTTAATAGCTATCTGCAAGTCTATGTCAGGTACAAAAAAGAATGACTTTGCTTTTCTTTGAGAAATAGACCATAAACATCATTAATTGTGTGCTCCCACAGTAAGATTGTTTGAATCTGTGCATTTATTGAAAAAAATACATATGTGTTACCGTATATAAAAGTTTACAACATAGATTCTGGAGTAAGACTCTCCAGGCATGAATCCCCATTTGCCCACTATTGGTAGACCTTGGTAGTTCATTAACCTAACCTAACCGTGCTTTAGTGTCCCCATCTGTAAAATGAGAATGATAATAATTACACTAATAGTTGTGAGAATTAAACTAGTTAGTACATACAAATCACTTTGAGTAGTGCCTGGCATGTACTAAATGCTATAGAATGTTAGCAGTTATAGGAAGTGTATTAACGTATAACATATATGCTGTATATTAATTATAAATAATCATATATTATAATGATTAATTATAATATAATCCAATATATAATTATATAGTTAATTATAATACATTAATGTTTTATATTAATACAGTTATAATAATTGCTAACATTCTGTAGCACTTAATATGTACCAGCCACTGCTTCAAGTGAAATGTATGTGTATATATATATATACATATGCACACACCATATATATATATTCGAATACATACAAAAGCAAAGGTTTTGAAAGGATGAGATAAACCTAAATATAAACATAACTTCTAATGTTTCTTCTAGCACTCCAATGGATAGCTTGAAAGCTGACTTGGGTGTACACATTCTAGTCTGGATACCATATCTCTATATTAGAGACCAGAAATAATTTTCTATACAGTCAAATATTTAATAATAAATATTTTAGGCTTTGTAGGCCAGAATAGTCTCTGTAGCAAACACTCGACTCTGATGTTGTAACACAAAAGCAGCCATAGACAATTTGTAAATGAATGGGCTTGGGTGTGTTCCAATAACCCTTTATTTACAAAACAGGTGGTGGGTCAGGTTTAACCCAAAGGCCATAGTTTGTTCACCCTTATCCTAGAGGAAAGAACTGGGACACACAGCTAAAAATTGCAGGGAGCCAGACCCAGGTCACCGCCAACAAGTCAGACTCAGGTCACCAGAAGCAAGAATACCGCAGCAGTGCCAGCCGTCCTGTGGGTGAGCTCCCAGCACTGGGGTTGCCTGGGCAGGAGCTGGGGATGTGTGGGGATCCTGAGTGGTGTCTCTGACACAAGTACCCTCTCCGACTGGTCACTCGGCCTCTCACCACCTGCCGACCGCATGGAGGCGCAGAGCGCTTGCTCTAAGGTGAGAACAGCGTGCGAGTTGGAAGGCCGCGTCCTGCAGACGTTCACTCGCCGTCTTTCAAACTGATGTCAGTGAGACTCCAGCACAAAGAGCAACGGCTGGGTAGACACCATCAAAAGGGACCTCGGTGCTTAACATATTACCTTTCACTTTTGTAAGGAAGAGAATGGACACTTCCATTGGGCAATTCAAGCCACCTCTCAACATTTCAAATCACCTTCTTTGATCCTTAATTTTATAGTTTAGGCATAGGGGAAAAAAGAATAGATCCATTTACTCAGGAAATGCCCTTATCGTCCTGGCCCATCTATAATCCTGTCCTTTGTAGATAAAGAAGCAATATCTCAATTAATGTGTCACCGGAGCTTGCTGAGAGCCCACGATGGTCCCCCGAGACTCGCCCGTGTGCAGGTGGACACGCCGTCCTCACCAGCCGTGAGCTTGGCGTCCCTCGTGCACGGCGGACTGTGAGATGCGCTTGCAGTGCTGACAGGTAATGCTAAATTAAGAGCCAGGTCTTCAACGGCAGCTTTGCACTTGTCCTCTCTGTTCCGTCTTTGTCTCAATGGGCACCTGAGAGGTGCAGAGGTCAGTGTGTTCCCGGCAGCGTCCGCATTTCCTGCCTTCCCTAACGGTTTCCTGGGGACCCCAGCAAAGAGCTGCGCCCCACCTGTGTCCTCTCCGCAGGCCTTCGCGTCTTCCCAGCCTGGCAGGTTTTGCTTTCTGGGTTTTGTGTTTTCCCTGGGCATTCTACCTTTGGAGTCAGGGCACCGATGCCTATCTCTGAAGAGGTAACCATGACAGTAAGACTGTGAGGTTCTCCGGGTCTGGCTATCCAGGAGTCGTTCAGTTTGTCGGAGGGTTTTTAAGCTGTCTCAGTGGAGGACGAGGAAGGCCCTGCATGACGGAGTGCGTGGACTGCGACACTGGGTGCCATTCAAGCCGCACAGACCTTCTCTCCCACCCTCTACCTCACATACGACTAGTGAGAAATGCAGTGCTGAATTCCCTTGCAGTTTCTCCACGATGAGCATGCTATGAACATTGAGTAGGCAGATTATTCCCCTTCTGATGATAAACTTTTATGTTACTGAGGCAAGGTAAAAAGACTACATAGATGTCCTTTGATAAATCTGAACCACCAAATTTCCATTTCACCTGCCATGGAAAACGTTATTTGCAACTTATGAATTGCCACATGTCTGCCAGACCTTCGTTATTTTTCGTCTGCCCAATAATATTTCAGAGAATGTGTTTCAATCTCTGATTTACTGATGAGGAAATTGAAGTTTAGGATATTAAGCGATTTCTCCAAGGTTACCTGTCTGGTAAAGGGCAGAGCTGCAATTTTTACTATCATGGCCTAAAAGCTCTGTCTTATTAAATCTGCAGTTCAGAGGGAAGGAAGAGACAGAAAATAAGAAAGGCAGGAGCGACGTAGGCCAAGGAAATCAATTTTCTATGATGCGGGAGTAAAAGGTGTGGTGCTGAGATGCGGGAAAATTCTCCCCTCCTTTCTTACCCTAAACTTTCCCTGAAGTGCTGAGCACAGAGCCTCGCCACAGTAAGCAAACAGTGATGCGTAGGATTTATTATATGTGTATATATATAAACATATAGATATATAAAAATATGTTTTGCTTAATTTTGCTTGAAAACATGATTGGAACATGTCAGGTTTTCTCAGCCTCCCCGACGGCTAATCCTCTGCTGCTTCCCCAGTGAGCACTGAGGCCTGTCACATCAGGGGACAGGAGGAAGCCAAACCCCATCATGCACCTCCTGCTGCTTGATCCCGTCTCCCTGCCGTGAGCAGGCTCCCCTGGTGGCCATGCGGTTCTGCTATGGGAGAGGGACCTACAGCAGGAGCCACGCTGCAGATCCTGGATGTGACTCCCTGAGTGGCTGCTGCAGTGGTGAAATCATGCAACCCGCAAGTGTGAGTGCTAACTCCTATTGAGGAAAACGTCAGTCAGTGGGAGGGAGCAAGTGGACACCCTTCGAGAGACTTTTCCAAAGCACGGCTCTCCATAGTCTGTCGATGGACAGATTCTTTGCTGAGTTGATCCACCTCTAAAGCAACTGGCAGTAGCTCGTCATGAGGCCCTGGTGGAGCAGTGCTGGGCGTGGTGAGGCAGTGCCTGCGTTGCTTCCCACCCTTCCTCCTCGCTTCCCTTTTCTCTCACAGTCACATTGCTCCCTCAAAACAAAACTGTGCTAGTTGATTTTTTCCTCTGGCTCTGGTTTTTGGTGGGTTAAGATGATCTGAATCATGCTTCTCAAAGTCATGCAATGGGAGGAAAGGGAGTAAAAAAATGGATTACTCTTGTTATTGGGGCAAATTAGTATTTTTATAAGTGAAGTGCAGTTTCCTTGCCAAGAGTTGTTTCAACCCATTCACATGGAAAGAGCACCCCCATCTCTCAAAGACTAAGAAAACCATTCCACGTATAGACCCTGCACTTTAAACGTTCAGAATGATAACAGTTTATTTCTCTTACTTAGTTTTTTCTTTTTCCTGATCTATTGGCTTTCTGGACATCCACTTCTGTTTGTCAAAACAGTAAGCAGAGGAGTGACAGGATGATATCTTAGCAACCGATTCCAGATGAAAGGTTTTGGATCGTGAAACTGTCACTGAATATCTGTATGACTGCACCATTTAAACAACCTTTCTGAGCCTCGACTTCCTCATCAGATAAAGTACGGATTAAATGAAATGAGCATGTGAACACGCTCAGTGTGGTGCATGGCACATAGTAGGCGCTCAGCAACGATAACCTAATCTGAATCTTTGTGTTTATTTCAAACACATTACTTTGCTTTATGCAGCTTTTAGAAGAACATCCTATTCCACCTCTGGATGCTAATTGCCTTTTCAGATTACGTATCTCATTAAGCTCTGTATATCTTCATTTTCTAGCCTCAGTAATAATTGAGTGCTCAGTCATTGTTGTATTCACTATCCTGACAACATTTATTAAAATGAAGCAATTAACTATTGTCTTAAATGGAGTTTAGAGGTAAGGCTCATTAGACGTAGGCTCATTACAATTAAGTGATAAATGCAAAATTATTTTATCCCAACTTTACCCCGAAAATGTGTTCAATTGGATTTCTCCAGAGCTGGCATTCCTTCCTCACATAAGAGCAGAACTGGTTAGAAATATTTTAGTGGAACACAATATTCATTAAAAATGTATTACTAAAAATGTAAAGCCCCAAATTGGCTCCCAGGGCTCCCTGCACTGTTAACATCTAACCCGAGCGCACCTGGCTTCACAGGCCGCCGCGTAATTGGGCTCAGAGGCTCAATTAAGTCGCGGTAAAGAAGGAAGCAGGCCCCGCTTCAGAATGGCTCAATCCTTTATTTGTATTCAGGTTCACAAGGGACGAGTCCCCTTTGCATACACAGTGGCAGGAGTGACAATGCAGAGGGGAGGTTCTTCTTCCTATTGATTTGCTTTGAGGAGGTCAGGGCTCACAGTGTTAAGTGATTTTCTACTGGGTTGGTCAGTTACTGTAGAAAATTGCTGTTTTCCTGGCTATTTTGCCAGACTGCAGACATCAGGCAGAATGTTTAGAAATTTTATTTTTTTCCAGCAGTTTTATGAAAAGGAAATAGAAGCAAAGAGGAATCCTGTCTATCTGCATCCAACCCCCCTTCCACATCCCACGTCAACAGACATGAAGTCTCCGGAAAAGTATCGTTTTAGGGCCCATGCCAAAGCATGCATTTTGGAGTCCAGCAGAACTCTGTTCCACTCCTGGCTGCACCGATAGTTACCTGCGTGATTTTTCAGTCATGTATAGTCTCATAAAGTCTCATTCTGTGGTCTGAAGAATAGAAATAATTCTTAATCTTTCCAATTGTGGGAATAGAGGGGATAAGGACGAAACTCTTAGCACAATCTCAGCCACATCATGCATGACAGGTACATGTTCCTTTTGCATTTGGTTTCTATGGGTTGTGCCAGCCACACGTTATACTTTGGAAGACAGAGCACAGACGTCAAACCCTGCACGTGAATATCTAGCACATGTCAATAGTGCATGGAATATTTTAAATTTGCTTCTCTCGGTGAACGATTATGTGTTCCAGTTTTGGTTTCAGAGGATGAGGCCACTTCAGCATGATCCCTAAAATCTCTCTAATAATCAAATTTCAAATTGAAATATATAGTAGAACAGTCCTCTCCATGACCGTAATTTAAGGGACCGTGACTTAAGGGAAGAAATGTGAGGAAGAAAAGAAAAAAAACCTTGCATTTCAACACAAAGCTGAACGTGAAGCACGCTGGGGAGGAATTTGGGGTTTGAGGATGGGGCCGTGGAATGTATCACATAGCAGAAAACCAGACATATAGTAGCTTAAAATAATCAGGTTGGGCATGTTTTTCATATTAAAAAATATAGAAATGATGTCA
>CM052437.1:182142961-182158116 GCA_028533085.1 Varecia variegata
ATAATTTATTTGAGGGAATAATTGAGGAAAATTTCCCTGGCCTTGCTAGAAATCTAGACATACAGGTACAAGAAGTTCATAGGACTCCTGGGAGATTCATCACAGAGAAATACGCCATGACATATAGTCATCAGAATGGCCAAAATAAACATGAAAGAGGTGTTCCTATGAGCTGTAAGGTGAAAGTAGTAGGTAACCTACAAACGAAAACCCATCAGACTAACTGCAGACTTCTCAACTGAGATCCTACAAGCCAGACGGAATTGGGGCCCCATTCTCAGTCTTCTCAAATAGAAAAATGCCCAACCTAGAATTTTGTAAACTGCAAAACTAAGTTTCGTATATGAGGGGGAAATAAAGTCTTTCTCAGACAAGCAAACTCTGAGGGAATTTGCCAAGACAAGACCTGCCCTGCAGGAAGTACTCAGAACTGCATTATTCATGGATCAGCACAATAAACACTTAACAATGTGAAATCACCCAAAAGCTAAAGGCCAGATACCACAATGGCTCAAGGTATAAAACAAAGCAACAAAGTTCAACCCAACAGGATGAACAGAAATCTGCCCCACTTATCAATTCTTTCAATAAATGTGAATGGCTTGAACTGCCCCCCAAAGAGACATAGGCTGGCTGAATAGGTAAATATACACAAGCCAAGTATCTGCTGTTTAAACCACAAGTATACATTCAGACTCAAGGTGAAGGGGTGGAAAACAATATCCCATGCTAATGGAAACCAAAAGAAAGCTGGTGTAGTAATACTCATATCAGATAACTTGGTATTCAGATCAACAAAAGTAATGAAAGACAAAGACGGTCATTATATAATGGTAAAGGGAACAATTCAACAAGAAGTTATAACAATCTTAAATATTTATGCACCTAACACAGGAGCATCCAGATTTGTAAAGCAAATCCTACTTGATCTAAACAGAATGATTGACAGCAGCACTGTAATATCCAGGGACTTCAACACCCCTCTGACAGAACAGGACAGATCCTCCAAACAGAAAATAAATAAGGAAACAAGGGACTTAAATAGAGCTCTAGAACATATGGGCCTAACAGACATTTTCTGAACATTCTGCCCCCAAACTACCAAGTATACATTCTTCTCTTTAGCTCATGGAACATTCTCTAAGATTGATCACATCCAAGGGCACAAATCATGTCTCAAAAAATTTTTCCCCCAAAATTTATATGTAAAAGAATCACCCATGTTGATACATATTGCCCCATGTGCCTTTATAACAACAGCAATAAAACAGCCCAAACTGGAAAAATCCAGCTGCACATCAACAATTAATTGAATAAATATATCATGGTATGTCCATATTCATGCAGTAGGATAACATAAAACAGTAAAAACAAATAAACTGGAGCAATAGAGAACCCAGAAATAAAACCATAGACCTACAATCAACTGATCTTCCACAAAGCAGGCAAAAAACATACACTGGGGAAAGGGCTTCCTATTTAATAAATGGTGCTGGGAATATTGGATAGCCACATGCAGAAGAATGAACCTGGATTCCTATCTCTTACCATCTACAAAAATTAATTCAAGATGGATTAAAGACTTAAATGTAAGACCTGAAGCAATACAAATTCTAGAAGAAAACCTAGGAATAGCTGGACATTGGCTTAGGCAAAGAATTTATGACTAAGACCCCAAAAGCAAATATAGCAAAAATAAAAATAGATAAATGGGATTTATATAAACTAAAAATCTTCTGCACAGCAAAGGAAACAATCCACAGAGTAAATAGACAACATAAAGAATGGGAGAATATATTTACAAACCATACATATGACAAAGGACTATATCCAAAATCTATAAGTAACTTAAACAAATTAGCAAGAAAAAACTAAATAACCCCATTACAAATTGGGCAAAAGACATGAACAGGCATTTTTCAAAAGAAGACATACAAATGGCCAAAAAGCATATGAAAAAATGCTCAACATCACTAATCATCAGGAAAATGCAAATTAAAATCACAGTGAGATAATACCTTATCCCTATCATAATGACCATTATTAAAAAGTCCAAAACCAATAGATATTGGCATGGTGTGCATGTGGAGAAAATAAAACGTTTATACACTGGTGGGACTGCAAGTTGGTGGGACTGCAAATTAATACAACCTCTATGGAAACAGTATGAAGATTCCTCAAAGAACTAAAAGTAGACCTACCATTTGATCCAGCAATTCCACTACTGGGTATCTACCCACAGGAAAAGAAGTTTTTACATAAAAAAAAGACAACTTCACTCACATGTTTATTGCAGCACAATTCACAATTGCAAAGATATGGAACCAACCTAACTGCTCAACAACTTATGAGTGGGTAAAGAAATATAATATATACCACATTTTCTTTACCCACTCATAAGTACTTCATATATATAATATATATTACATATTATATATATCATGAAGTACTACTCAGCCATAAAAAAGAATGAAATAATGTCTTTTGTAGCAACTTGAATGGAAGTAGAGGCCATTACCCTAAGTGAAGTATCTTAGGAATGGAAAAAGAAATAACGTATGTTCCCACTTGCTAGTGGGAGCTAAACTATACAGAGTGGCATAAAGGACATTGGAGACTTAGAAGGGGGGAATTGGGATGGGAGTGAGAGATGCAAAATTACTTATTGGGTACAATGTACACTATTGGGGTGATGGGTACACAAAAAGCCCATTCCCATGGAGTCTCCTGAAGGTTCTAGTATCCTTCCTTCAGCCCCACATCTGATCTATGTTTGTCTATTTTTTCATTTTTTCTTTCATCTAAGACTTCTCCTTCTTCCTGAGATGCTCTGGCAGCTGGTGTCTGTCAGCCATCTTGCTGCTCTCCCAATTCCACTCTTAGTTATTTTCAAGTGTACCCTAATTTATTGTTGATTATATTTAACTGTGCAAATTGAAGATATATAAGATTACTGTACATTATATGATAAGATTTCCCAATATCTGAGTAGACGTAATATATTTAAAAATTCCTGGCCACTACATGTTTTGGGTAACATGCATTAATTGAAGGAAAAATAATTCTAATCTTATAATCTCCAGCTTCACATGGCTAATGCCTTCTTGGCCTTTCGGTCCTGGTTTACATGCCATCTCTTCCTCAGCAACACTTCCTCCAGTCACTCTAACTCTGGTGCGCCGGGTTCCCCACCACTTATCTCATCACCTGGCTCATTCCCATCACAGAATTTCACTGGTCTGTAATTAATTATCTTACGTTAGTATTTCCTTGCCCTTCGTGTCTTTCCTTGCCTGTTCCCTTGTTGTAGGGAGTTTTACTACAGTGCTGTCTATCCCACCCTCTGCACCTTCCACATGTTAGCGGCTCAATAGATAAATAAATTTTAAAACTCTGCCTGTAGAGAGACTCAGAAATATGAGACCTCTATTTGAAAATAATTATTACATTACATCCTGGGACAGCAGGCCATATCTGTAACATCCAAATCGAATTGTGTGGTTTTACTCTGAATTAGATTAGATTGCTGAAAAGTGGTAGAAAGCAGGGTTGCTCTTATTTTTCAGAGAAGTGTAGATAATTATTTAACATATTACCTAGAGCTGTGTTTTGTATTATTTTTAGCCTAAAACATACAGATAAAGTTGACATCATATCAATAAAGAGAATTCTATTCACTTCCAATTACTTGGAAAGGATTTAGATACTAATGGGACAAAGCAAAGTTGCAAGTAAGTACACAAAGTACACTGCCAATAGAGGTTCGTGCTTAAGAACGTTAGCAATATTATTAAGAAAACTGTTTAAATATTTATGTAGTTTCTTACTTTTAACTGCGGCAAAAGAATTCACAAGACTATTTTTTTTTTGCTTCTCATGTGAATAAATTTTTGGGTTTCCATATTAGAATAACATAAAAACTCTTTATGAATATTCATGCAGTTCTTGTGTCTATTCATATTTATCCAGCTTCTATAAATTATTATATTTTCTGAGTCCTTTGAATAGTCAGAGCGAAGAATATTATTCGCTCTGACTTTGGCCCCATCCTACCATAGATAGATTTTTTGTAGGGTCAATCTTGTGAATGAACAAAATAGGTAGCTGCCTATGTGGTCCTAAACAGGTGCTGACACAAAATATCATTTTACCAAAAGGGTATCTTTCTTTAGATCTTCATGGTTTCTGGTTTACGATATATGATGGGTAACATCATGCTTAAAAAGTTCATATACCTATAACAGGTCAATAATGTTTAAGGAATAAAAAGGAGCTGAAACTAGAGAGGTGGGTTGGGGCAATGTTTTGAAGAATTTTACATGTTATACCATAGAGCTTATATTTCATTATGTGAATGTTTTTGAACCATTCAGTAAATATTTGAAAATGTCTGTTTTGCAGAAAGGTAAATCTTTTTAGCAATGTTGAGAACAGATATGACTGCAGTGGTTGTCCTGGAAAAGGGGAGATGCAAGGAAAGAGATGGTGAAGCTCCAAGTCGCGGCAGGAGAGTGAGAAAGGACTCTTGGGAGGGCAGGAGGAGGCTCTGGGAGTGAGGAACACATTCATTCTCTTGATTGTGCTGATAGTTTCACAGGTATATACATAGGTCAAGACGTGTCAAACTGTACCCATTAAATATGTCAATCATACCTCAATAAAGTTGTTAATGTTTTAAAAATATAAGTTTTAAAATGATTAGTATAGAGACTATCAGGATTTTTTTTTTACTAGTACCACTAGAAACTTCTAACTCTAACATCGCCCTTTTCCTATGTTCTCCATCTCCTTATCCATTTCCATTCAAGGTGCAACCACCGACTCAGTTGCCTGAGTCAGGAAGTGCAGAGTCTTTCCCATGACTTCCTCATCCCAATATACTCCTACTGATTCCTATGTGTCTCGTGGAACAGTCCCTTCCACGCAACTTCTAGTCTCTACTGTAAGTGTTCTGAGTATGTTTAAGGTAGCCTAGGCTAAGCTATGGTGTTCAGTAGGTTAGGTGTATTAAATGCATTTTCAACTTAAGATATTTTCAGCTTGTGATGGTTTTATTGGGACCTGACCCCATCATGAGTTCAGGAGCATCTGTATTTGTTTCCTATTTTTTCCATCTGTTTTTGTTTCATTTTCCCTCTCTATTTGCCTTCCTCTGGATTGATGAAGTATACTTGATAGTTCCATCCCACCTTTCCTCTTTTTGGTGTGTTTGTTTAACAGTTATTGTAAGGTCTATAGTATATATTTTTAACATGGCACGGTCTGTTTTTAAGTGATGCTTTGCCACTTCATGGACAGCTGTTTACAGTAGCGTCTTTCCACTTGTCTCCACCCATCCATGCTGCCATTGCTATCATCGATTTTGCTTTTGCTGTTATATTTTACATTCCCGAATACATTATTATTTTTGCTTCAAAATTCAATGATTTTTAAAGGATTTAACATAATAAGAGTATAGAATATTATATTTTTAATGTACTTATCACATCTGATACTCTTTATTCCTTTGTATAGATACAGATTTCCATCCAGTTCCTCCCTGAACTTTCTTTATCATTTCTAACAGTTCAATTCTGTTTGTTATGGATTGCTTCAGCTTATGTGTGTCTGAAAATCTTTATTTACCTTTGATTTTGAAATACATTTTCAATAGGTGTAGTATTCTAGGTCGACTGTGTTTGTTTTTTTATTAATCTAAAGTTGTTCTGGCTTGCGTTGTTTATGATAAGAAATCTTCGTTATCCTTATCTTTGTTTTGTACATAATGTAGCTCATCTTCATACTTTAAAGAACTTATCTTTATTTCTCATTTTAATCAAATTGATTATGATGTGCCTTGGCATAGTTTTCTTTTTGTTTCTCATGCTTAGAGTTCACTGAGAATCTCGGAGCTATTGTTTTATAGTTTTTAAAATCAAATTTTGATAAATTTCAACCACTAATTTATTCCAGAATTTTTTGCTGTTTCCTTTGCTCCTTCAGAGACTTTAATTATACACATGTTAGGGTGATGGAAGTTGTCTCACAGCTCTTTGATCATCTCCTCATTTGTTTTTCTGTCTTTTTTCCTCTCTGTGCTTTATTTTGGATAGTTTATATTGCTACATCTTCCAATTCGCTTTTCTCTTCTTCTGTACTGTTTGATCTGCCATTAATCCTGTCTAGTGTATACTTCATATCAAGCACTGTAGATTCTATGGTTAGAAGTTTAATTTTGTTCTGTTGTATGTCTTTCATGCCTCTACTTAAGATGCCCACATTTTTTTCCTCTAGTTTCTTGGACATATGAAATGCAGTTATACTGACTGCTTAATGTCTTTGTCTATTAATTCCATTATCTGTTACATTTCTGGGTTCACTTGCATTGTTTAAAGTATAAATATGATCTCACTGTAATCACTAAAGATTAGTGTGTTAGGACTCTATCCTCTTACATTTCCATCAAAGATTATATTTTCAAGACCAGAAATATCAATAGATGTCCCTGAGATTCCCTGAGGGGAAGACAGGTATAAAAAGTCCTAAGGAAATCAGTTTTTACTCTTTCTTGTACTCTTTCTTAAAGCTGACTTTCCTGAAACCTTTTGTGCTCTACAAGTTCTTTTCCAACTTACCTTTCACATTTGCTTTTGTCGTTTAGTTGAAAAGTAAGGCATCCTTCTTCCTCCTTCTGTGTCTTCATCTTGTGCATTGTCCTTGAGTATAAAAGTATCCAGGGCACCAGAAGAACAGTTTGAGCACACGCTGCTCAATAGTCAGGTCCCCTGACAGCAAAGGCAGATCTTCAGTAAGAAAAATGGAAAGGGCAGCATCTTCTCATATGCCTTGGAATTATAACTGAGAAGCAAGATGGTTTTCACAGGGACTTGCGTTATTACATTTACTCAATTTAAAACATACAGTCGGACCTTTTCTGACAATAAGTAAATCTGATTTGACTGATCAATCTGACAATGAGAAATGGCTTTTCAGTTACGTTACAAGGCAGATATTTTCTATGAATTGAATGAGTTAAATCTGCAGTTCCTATATTTGAATATCTACAATATTTGATTATCTCTAGTATTCAATGAGCTTCTGCAGCTAAACTCACAATAAGAAATTTTAGATATCAAATTTAAAAGCATATAGTTTTTAAGGAGCATGAATTCCAAGATCATTATTCAGCTAAGAGTTTCTAAGAATCTAGATTTCAGTTGTCCGTGGTAAACATCTATTTTTATCAGGACGTATTTTTTAAAGAAATACATTGGTTGGCATCCAGCTAAGAAACCTGTAGAAGACACATGGTACAAGCCTTTGGGGACAAAAGAGGAGGCTCTAATAGGTGAGATTGGGCTGGTAAAGTCACAGTGAGCCTGCCCTGACCAATGAGGGCACCTGTGACTCTGCGACTGGTAGTTGTCCTCAGTGACCTTAAGCACTTGGCTAGGGCATTCCCTGGGCGAGAAATATGTTCTAGAAACCTCCCTACAGGCACAGGTGCCTAACCTAAGCAGTGCCGTGTAACATGCCCCTGGCTCTGAAAGAGATCTTCTTTTTTAAAGTAAGTAGAATGAAATTCACGAGGAAAACTAAACAAAGCCTTCTAGTGCCCTCTTCCCAGCCCTGAAAAAAAAAAATGACCTGACTCCTAGAACTACAGAAGAGCTCCCTGAAGTGACTGTAGCTAACAGGATTCTTGAAGACAGAACGAACTTCAGAGCTCTGGGGGAGACTTGAGAAATGGTAGAATCCTACACATCCAATGAGACCAGTGGAGAAAAGAGCTCTTAGTACGAATAGGGAAGTGCTGGAAAAGGTGATCCTGGCTGGGGAAGGTAATGCGTATTAGTCGTATCACGTGGTGGAGAGGAGGAGGAGGGAGGAGAGAAAGGAGACGGTAGGTGGGTAGCACTGTTGCTTCCCTTTCCAGATGACACACCCACAAGAATAAAGACTGTATAGCTATTTTAGATACATCTATATTTTAACTTTAATGAGTTTATCATCTAAGTAGTGAAGTATAATCTACATCCGTAAAAGAGGACAGTATCATTTTTAATATTTTTATATTTATCTATATCCCACTTTTGCCATATCATCACATAAATATGTTTTCATATTTTACGTTCGTCAAACAAAAAGTAGCAAACTGAGCTGAAGCCATTAGAAAAGTCTTCATCGAAAGATAGATGAGTAGAATTAGAGATGGATCTAGAATGGCGTGTAGAATGTGATTAGAGTGCAGGTGTCACTTGGGAAGCAACACCATGGTCCCTGCCGGGGTGCAGACGCTGTTAGCACACGAGAACAGAGCCCAGAAGTTGACCAAGCCAGTGACCTGTACCAAAATTATCTAACAGGGAATGAAAACGTATTTTTAAGTTACCTTATAAAAACTATTTCCCACCCTGAAAATTGTTCCCAGTGACATAGTGGCAGTTTCTGAACTCCAGCGCTCTGAGAATGAGTTTAGATAAATAATTTGTCTTTCAGCAACTTCTGTCTACATTTTCTTTTGAAGAGTTTGATATATGTGAGTACGTGCATATTTCTTATTTATAATATGTCAAAACAAAATAAGTTTTCTTTCATCTGATTTGCTTGTCCTTAGCGCAAGATTATGCTAATTTAATGTAGAAAAATTGAGATGAATAACAATTGGGTTATATTTATCTGCACTGTTCTGCGTGATTATTTCTCACTCCCCTTCCCGCGAGTGCTGCTGAGGGGACCCTCCACTTGGCACCACATGTCTTAACCAGCCAGGAAATGACTATCAGTTTCTCTTTATGACTATCCTCAGGTTGCTCTATTTCCTGAGAGTGAGAAGTTCTGTGAGTGAAGTGACTGCTGATTGTCCTCTAACTGGGTCATACTTACAGCTTCATTTCGGTGGCGTTTTGTGAACGTCTGAGATTGGGTGGCCACGTGGAAAGGGGTGGACTTCGTTTAAAGGTTCAATAAAGGGGAAAGCTCACATGGCAGTGTCTGCCCAAACCTTTCGCTCATAGCACAGAGTATGTTTTTGGGGAGCTATGTCAGGAAAGGCTGACTTGGGCATAAATAGGAGGGAAGTGCTCTCGCATCAAACTTTCATCAGGTGTTTCAGAGATACCGTGAAGTCTAAACAAACGTTGGCATGCTGCCACTGATACACAGGTAGTGCGCCCTTTGCTGCTTCTCTCTCTGTCTCTGTCTCTCTCTGTACCTCTCTCTCCTGTGTGTGCACAACCAAGACACAGAGAAGAATTGCCCGACTTCTCCAGTAATAGCAATTACCACCACACACACACACACACACACACCCCCCACAGCACACAGCCCATACACACCACACGCACACACACTCACACATCACATAGCTCATACATACCACACACACACAGCCCCCACACACCACACACCACACACATACACACACACACACATACACATACACACATACACATACACACACACACACACACACCCCACAGCACACAGCCCATACACACCACACGCACACACACTCACACATCACATAGCTCATACATACCACACACACACACACACACACACACACCACACACATACACACACACACACATACACATACACACACACACCACAGCACACAGCCCATACACACCACACACACACACACCACAGCACACAGCCCATACACACCACACACACACACCACAGCACACAGCCCATACACACCACATGCACACACACTCACACATCACATAGCTCATACATACCACACACACACACACACACACAGCACACAGCACACACGTACACACACACACATTGCCATTGCCTTTTTGGCTGTAGCTCCCAAGGTCCTTTGTCACCAGAAAGTGTACATCTCACAGTAAAATGGGCCTCGAATGAGCCTGCGTGGGAAAGTTCCCGACGGAGACCCAGCCCTACTGCAGTGCCATCGCCTTGTGTCACAGGGATTTCAGTAGTGTCTGGTTCCAAGTCTCCAACCCTTGTCTTTAATTGACATAGTGGCTCACGTAAGGGAAGCCAGGCCAACATTAGGGAATGTCAAGTAGATCAGCTGTTTCACAGCTACAACCACGGTTTGAGCACCGACTCCCCTGGCGAAGCCCGCTTGGCTAAGGCCGCGCTGAGCAGACTTGCCCAGGACGATGCAGCGAGCCACACAGCCCTCCCCTCTGCTTTCCCCCAGGCTGGTCAGGGAGCGAGGCTCACCTGCTCACTCGTCACCTTGTGCTAATGCTCTCAGGGAAATACTGGACTGCTTTCGGGGCTCAACTTGGAGGGATTTAGGAATTGTTGACACGGAATAAATGGAACAAAATCCTGAGATGGAAATGGAAATGCCAAGTGAGGGAGAAGAGGGTGATTTTGTAGGCGGGGCAGAGTGAAGGCTTGAAGAGCGGGTGGGTCCAGAGCTGGGTGCAGGGGAAGTGCTGCCCCCCAGCCGGCTCTCAGGAACGGGCCTGTGCCTTCGCGCAGAATTCTCTTCTTCACTGCACTGAGAAGTACACCTGCCAACCGTCGCAAATTTTTATTTGTTCTGAGCCAGGAATTTCTATCTGACAGGGATGATTCAGAAAATAGGGCTATAAAGTGAAAAAGTGAAAGAATGAGAAAATGTGGTACTATATGGAGTCTGGAATTTTGCAAGGACATCACACCCACTTGCATGTCTTTATTACAGTTTATTTCCTATTGTAAGATCAATATATGCTCACTTAGATATCCTGGGAAGTGCAGAAAAACAAAGGGAAGAATAAAAACATCTATTAATCCCATCACCAAAAGACAATCATTATTAATGTTATATTTCATTTCTTTCTGGTCCATATGCTATGCAAAGGTTTCTCTTGTTGTTTTTGTTTTTCACATGTGTAGATCATATTAACTAAAAAAGCAGGATATGCATATTTAATTTATCACAATGTTATAATTAGTTCAGGGGAAAAAGTTTATGGTTTCTCAACTCTCACGTTTGCAATCCATTCTGCATTCGTAACGCCACGACTTGTTACAGGAAAAGCGTGATATCAGACATTTAATTACTTTCCATAAGAGTCTGCGCTCTCAATTCATTACTGTCCAAATAAGTAAAAAATGCAAAAATTTAAGCAATTGCTTCACTTAAATATGGCTTAGCCCAAGATATTACCGTTGAAGTGATCCCTTTGCAATTTGCCAAAGCTGGGACTAAAAAAAAAATGGGCTTCTACCACAGTGAGGCCCTACACTGTAGAGCTCCTGAAAAGGTCAACAAATTACTCCTGCAGAGATTTCTGTAACATCGTTTCACAAACAGAAATCTCTCACTATCTTTAACCCTTATATGTGCCTCAGCGCACGCCCCGCCACCTGGCATCGTATTACCTGCTGTCATTTCGAGTGTGTGTGTGTCCCCAGCTCTCTGGCTCCTCTGCCAGGGCACAGCTGGATCCTTGTTTGCTGTCCCAGTCGGTAACCCCAGCTCCTGGAGAAGTGTCTGGCGCCAAGAACATCCTCCATAAATATGTGTTGGATAAAGATTGAATTTTTAAATGATTTAACTTCCTCCAAAAGCATTGCAAGAGGGATTGGAAGGGAGGGCCCGAGTTTTTCTCTGTTAAATTTATTATAGTTGGATCCAATAATGTGAGCAATCTTTTAAAGTAAACTCAGTCTGTATAGATGAGTCAATCTTTTAGATTTTTCCCTCCCTCTTTTCTCTCTGAAACAGCATCTAAAGGACCAATGGGAGATGTGTTAATTCCCAACCCCGATTCATTTTACCTTAGTTATATCAGAAATTATATAATGAATTCTGGGATGCATAAATTTATTTGTTTTTATGTCAGGAAACATTTATAAAGGTTACAGAATGGCCTAAGATATTGTGGTAATACCTCTGACGAATATTAGACACCAAATATTAATATAAACCTGGAGAAAATATTCAAAACACTTATATCCTGCCAGTTCTACAGAGATGTAGGAACAATATGTCTTCTGGAGTCAATTCCACTTTTATTTTCTGACCACTCTTGAGGGAAATGATGTATTTGTTTGGGGCCAACCACATGTAATGTTATATATCGACATTTCATGTGTGCATGTGCACATGGTGTGCACATTTGACGGCAGTGATAAGAGGTAGATGGAGGAGGTCTGGGAACTAGTTCTCCACGGTCTTGATCAACCACTTCCCTCATTCTTCTGTGTAGACAGTTGTGTTCTCGGTCTTATGTGAAGTTCCTGGTGCACTGACACCGTCACAGCTGGGGCATACTAGGATCATTTTGCAGCTAGTTCTTTACAGGGGATCCATAGATCTATGCGCCTGTATAGATCTCTATGAGATCACGTCATATCTGAGAGAAGTATGATCACAGAGCTCGGTTGTTCAATCTTCAGGTCCTTGAACTTAATAACTCAGCAGTACACAAGGTGTCCAAACAGTATTGACGTGGGAACTTGGTAACTGCACGATCATTGGGAAGGCTAGACCAAATGTGAGTTATACAACAATAGCCATAGCAACAACAATGGAAAAAAATGTTTTACCCAGATCATTTAAGAAACAAATTACCTAAAGTTATGAATTACATCTCTCATTTATTTAGTTTTGTTATTTCCATTGGGAAAATTCCCAAGGCAGTTAAATGTGAGCCTACAGCTAAAATGGCCTCATTATATTTAGACACACTTCTCCTTCATATAGGTGAAAATGTAATTTTCACATAAAATTGAAAAGCAGAGAGGCTATTAAATTGTATACACTCTGTAATTACAACCAATGTTATTGTGAAATGGGAAAAGCCTATCATGTGGTTTACATGACCGTCATTAAAATGACTGCACAATGTTTTGTTGAATAGATATACCACTTCCACTCAGCTTACCTATTGGAGAATATCTAGCTGATTTTTAATTAGTCCAGCTGATATTAATCCTAAATTAAATATCTATTTATCATGTTCCATTTATGCTGCACACTAAGCATGTCTGTATTTGTGCCATGTTTCCATACATACCCACCTGTGACTTATCATCAGTATGAAATTCTCAAAGAATGTGCTTTTCTAATATTACCCATATCAACTCTTGTCTATATTTTTCTATACCTCTGCAATCATTACTACTTTTCTGAAAAAAAAATTGAAATGAATTATATTCGTCTTTGACTTCAAGTCCATTCTCTTTTTTTTTCAACTCCTTAAATTCCTTTTTTATCCCCTGTCCCCCAACACACACATGTTCTCCTGAGACTCCAGGATTTGTTTGGTCCATCCTTTTCCTAATCAACTAAAAATGATAGTTAACTCATGTGCTACTTCTCCCAATGCCGGTGTGGAGGGCATCAGGTTCCTGTTTCCCTGGTTCTTGGTGCCCAGCACCAAAGAATGGTTCCTGGTACCGAGTCAACGCAATAAAGAAGCAAGATTTATCCAAGTACAGTACATTCCAGAGAAGGATCAGGTCTATCTCTGTGAGTGGAGATGACCCTGAGTTTAAAGACAGAGTATAGAAAGTATAGGACACTCTCAAAGTCAGTAGAGAGCAGACAGCTCCAACAGGGACAGCAGCCCCCAGGGTTAGGGTCTGTCCTTTTATGTTAATCCCTAATAATATGTTAAGCTGGGGTGGAATATTCATGAGTTTTCTGGGAAAGGGGTGTAGAGTTCCCAGAATGGCAAATCCTTCCCATTTTTAACCTTGTAAGGCAACTTCCAGGGGTTTCCATGGCATTTGTAAACTCATGGCGTGGGTGGGTTTCATTTTTACTATGCTAATGAGGGTAGGTCACTAGAGGACACTGTCACCTTGCTTCTATGCATGCTCCAAAGACCCTCGTTTGTGGCCTTGATCATATCTCTTCTTTATGGTTTTTCTGCCTCTTTCTGGTTGGTCAGTCCTTGGAGACCCCCTTGACAAGGCATCTGTTCCTTCTTGGAAGGCCCCTATGGTCAATTTGTCCCTCCTGCTGTAGGCACAGCATCTCCTAGTGCCACCTGTTCCTCTTCTTCCCTTCTTATCCCTAACACCAGTCACATCCTGTATTTTAAAAGAATATCAACCAATAAATATCCAGCACTTATTACTGGAAGAGACTTCACTCCTCTGGAAGACACTGAAAAGAACAAACATGCAGGACTCATAAATTACTCTCTGTTTGCTGACTGCACAGCTGACTGCACCAGATCCAGCACAGGACTTGAGCTCCCGGCGGTGTAGAATCCACCGCAAGAGTGAAGGAGCCTGTGTCCGGGATTTACCATTCTGAGGATTGTCCCACTGGGAATATCTACATTGGAAATTTCATGAATGAAATATATGCTTTTATTGTACTAAGGCACTGAGATTTGAGATCACTGGTACAACAGTTATCCTATCCTAACAGAGAAGTTTGGACTGGGAGTGAGATTTGGCAGAAAGAAAGGAAGAGAGAGGACATACAGTAACTTCACGATGGGGCAGCATGAGGGAAGAATACTGATAAAATGGGTTGTGCGGTGCCAGACATTTATTAAGATTGCTGCTTGCAGTGGCTGGGGGAGCAGATCTCGTGCCCACTGAGTCAGCAGCCCTGGTGGAAATGACTGGGAGGAACTAGCACCCTGGTGTGGGGGCATTTATCTGATAACTTCATCAAGGCATTACCAGAAAAAGCTGAGTTCAAGAAAAATTAAGGAGAGCAAGGGTCCAGTACATTGACGTCTAAAGGGATTGCACTTCTAAACCCAAACAGTAAGAACTGGGATTGAGAAAGTCTTTGAGTGGCACCAATAGCCAAGCCCAGCTTCCAACAAAGATGAGATGAAGGTGTGGCCTTTTTCCTTAAGCCCGGTGATCTCAGGGTGACAGTCGTTAAAGTGAGAGAGAAGACAGAGGGGCAACGGAGCAAAGAAATTTGGGAAACTTGGAAATGAGGCCTAGGAAGTAACTTTGGGCACAGTTACTGGTCCAAGGAACTGACCAGAGCACATAGATCTGACATCTAACCAAGCATGCTTCAGCCGCCATGTAAAAGAGACCAAACAGAAGATTTGACATTAAAGACATAAGAAAGAAGCTGCTTTTCCAACTTTGCAGGAGCAGAAGGTGAGATGAGAAGGTTATTTAGCTTCCTGCAAGGTCATATTCCTGCACACCAGCTTCAGATAGGCTAAGGTAGATAAGAGAAAAGAAAGAATTCTCTGGGG
>CM052437.1:182158616-182181195 GCA_028533085.1 Varecia variegata
TTGCAGGAGCAGAAGGTGAGATGAGAAGGTTATTTAGCTTCCTGCAAGGTCATATTCCTGCACACCAGCTTCAGATAGGCTAAGGTAGATAAGAGAAAAGAAAGAATTCTCTGGGGGATAGCGAGACAGAACGTGGAGAACAGACAAGGGCTTCCCTCGAAGGAAGCAGGACAGAGGTGCAATCAGAGAAGCTTCCCCCTCTTGGGCCTGGTGACCTTCCTGCTGCCAGCACCCCAGGGCGCCTTAGCTCCCCAGCATCGCCCTGGCAGCAATTGCGGCGTGTCCGTCTTCCATCCCCCATAACCCTTCGGCGTGCCTGAAGAGGGCAGCATTTAACTCGGAATGAAGAATTATGAAAGTTCATATCCTTTGTGACCTGTGTGAGAAGCATCAAGTTTTACACTGTCACACGCATCAGTGACCAGACACCCCACTGGCGGCCACCCTGCACCGCAGCTGTACTGCGTGTTCCTCCCTGAGTAAGAGCAACGGGTTTGGAAAACGTCCACATCAGAGTGCCAGGACATTCCACAAGGAAGGACATGGCTGGGTGGGAAGTCTGGAATCCTAAAGCACAAACTGAAAAATAAGGCGTAGTGTCAATATAAGGGACGTCAAAAAGAAGGGAAAAGATGTCGAGGCCGAGAGTTGGCATTCCTGCAAGTAATTTTCAACTTAAGACAAGACTCCTCCCTTCTTTGGCCACGTCCCAGTCTCCTGGTGGAGACAACCGGGCTCTGACTAACCCACTCTTCTCTTGCTTGGCAGCTTATGGCTGTGTGTGACATTATTCCTGGGAGGTCTAGATGTGGTTTCATATTTCTGTGCAGTAGTTTATTTTACAAATATTTCAATATAAACATGTGCATGTATGTGCAACAGGTAATTCTAATTTGCAGCTAGAAGAGGTCACGTGGCACTTGCAGTAGCGTCATTAGGAATCACCCCTCCAGGACTGTCTCTTCCCTGTGGCCGACACTTGGTCAGACCACGACTTCTCTCTGCTCTACGGCTTTGGTTTATAAAAGCCTCGGTGGTTAGGTTGCCAGGCAGAGGCCCTTGGTGTGGAAAAAATAAAGCTTTGAATTATCTTCTCTCTCTCTCTCTCTTTCTCTCCATAAAATCTGACTTTCAAAACTCTTTTCTCACTCTGAATAAAACAAGTCAGCTGTGAGACTGTTTAATCCCACCCCGGATGTCAGCAGCACTGTATTTTTCTCTTTGCGTTTTGTGTGTAACAATCCTAAATCTATTAAATACTTGGGGCAAATGAATTCCTCTGGCCAAATAGAAGAGATTACAAACAAGAAAATGCAAAAATAAAGCAAGCAGAATTATTTCAGGAAAATACTATTCTTATTGCACTGATGGTGAGGCAAAAGGCAGGCAATTCTCTGGCAGAGAAACATTACAAATGGCAAAGAGCTACATGCAAGAGATTTTTCCAAATGCAGTAGAGAGCTCCTAAGTTAGCCAAGCGTGTAGTTTATCATTTAGAAATTTTTAACAGAACATAATCATGGCTCAGGAGATGAGATCCAACCTGGATTTCTTTGGAGTCAGGGCAGATTCCCCACCCCACCCTCACCCTTCTGATTCTGAGGATGGCAGTGGGCAAAATGTGTGGGGGAAATATCCATTTTTTACTCTCTAATACCCTAATTTTGCCCTTTTGTTTGTATTCCTGGCATCAACTTCCAGAGCTGGGTCAGGTCAGGGAAATCAAGGGAGCTGTCAGTCAGTCTGACAACTCATGTAGCGTCCCTGCTCCCAATGGGTGGTGTGGGAACTTAGACTGTCAGCCTCAGCTGCGGTTTGTCTGTTTTCGTCCCCAACCAGGGATGTCTCCGTGGGGCACTCGCTCTCATTCCCGCCTCCTCCCCTCCGCCCTCTCAGCGCAGGGCCAGGCGCAGGTGCGCTCGGCACATCACACATGGACTTCGATTACTGTTGAGCACATCCTGCATCAGGCAGGTGGTATGTTAGGATTCTGGTACCCAGGAAACCACCAGCCAGATGGGATAGGACTGCAAAATAAAGGGACTGTTAAAAACTGGAACTTACATATCCAAAGGGTGTCATCTTCTTTCAAGACATCACTCTGAACATGTGGGCACTTACCCCAGCACCCCTGCCCTGCACCCCGCCTGGAGAACAACACCAAAGTAAACGGACAGCCACACAGGGGATCTGGTCAGAGGGCACAGTGCACAATACTGATGTTTTACAATAGAATCAGTGACGTTTCTGCTTATATTTCGTAATGGTACCACAAAACAAACATCGGAGAAAGGATAGAGGGCAAATCATTCTGCATCTTACCTTCTTTTTGGTTGTAAACACTAGCTTCTCAGCTCTTGATGTGTGTGACTGAATGGTGAGAGAAAGAAAAAGAGAGGGAGGGAGGGAGGGAGGAAGAAAAGAAAGGAAAATGGAAGGAGCGGGGTGAGAGTGAGAAAGAGAAAGGCAAAGGAAAGACAATTGTTCAAAGGAAGCTGTCCTTTTCATGTTTTAATGCACTTAAAGTTAATACAGGATAAAATGTTCCTATTCCCTGTAAAAGTTGACAGAATAATCAAAGAATTTCAAAACCCAGATCAAAGTGCCAAGAATACACAGAAGTCAAATCAAATGTTATTTGAAATGTAATATTTTCATCAGTTAACTAAAAACGACTTAACAGAATTCTGGCCAGTAATGGTTGGTGGCAGAAGTCTGTCCCGAGGATTCGAACACGCCCCCTGAGAATATCAATTCCCGCGACCTCAGTGTGTTCCCAAGGCCCCGAGTCCACAGTGGACCGGAGGAGATGAACTAAAGGGAAAACAATTTGTTTCTTAAGGAAAGACACCACTTTACACATTCTTCCCTGCTAATCAGTTCCAGAATGCTTCTCTCCACTTTCCAGAGAGAGCAGTTCACACCTTTCCTTTCTTCCCAGTCCCCCACGTCCCGTCCCCACACCCCTGACTGGGGGGAGCTCTGCTCCAGACAGTCGGGGACCCAGGCTGCCACCCACCTCCCGGAGCTGTCGTAGCCACCACCCGCTGTCCACAGCTCAGACCGGGGCATGTGGAGGACAGAGGACCCCACAGGGGAGAAGGCTGTGGGGCACGGCATTGAGTGCAGAGCAGGACCTCAGCCCACGTCCACAAGTCAGATGGTCGCCTGGCTCCCAGCTAAATGCAAAAGGCTGAAAACGTAGCTCGGCTGCTCCCATGGAGAACAGAAGCCGTACAGGCATCTGCAAAGCACCATTCACAGCTGCCATCACTGTAGAGTCGCGCGCTCCTCGGCCTCCTGGCAGTTTTCTGACTCTGTTGACCATTCCGTCCCTCTAGAAATGCTCTCTTGTTCCTGCCTCCTCTCTGGCCAGTCTCTCTTCCGCTCTTCCTCCTGGTTCACCATGTAGATAGCGTCAGTTGTCAGCTCTCGTTTGTTCTTTCTTTCTCCCCTGGCAACCACCCCGACTCAGTGGCACCAATGGCATAAACGTGAGAGGTGTCCCAAGAACGTATCCTCAGCTCAGACGTCTTTCTAAACTCCACACCTATATGTTGATTGCCTAGTGAGTTTCTCTACTGTGTGTTCAGAAACTCATCATACTGTCAAAGATCCTCCTGGAGCTGTCTCCGTAAACTGCTAAGGAGTGATCCCCAGGACATAACGTTAAACGAAAAGGAGCAAGGTGAGAAAAGAGTGTGTGGTGAGCTAGTATTTCTCTGAGAAACGTGGAGGGGGTATGCATCTGCGTGTGCATTTGCTTATTTAAAGCATACGCAGACAAATAGTGAGGGTACAAATGATTGCCTATAGGAGAAAGGAAGGAACTCTGTACAGAGAGATAAGGCATGAATTCTTTGCACTTATCTTGGTTTGTAGAGATGACGTTGGAACCATGTTCATATTTTATATAATTATAAAAACAAAATTCAGATTTTTAAAAAGTAATACAAATCAAAAATAAAATGCAACAAATGAATTTAATGGTGTCTCTAACTGACAGCGTAACCTTACAGAAAGGAACGATGCCAAGCAGCTTTAAAACACAATGATACCTAAGGACAAAATGAACTAAAAAAATTAAACTGTCTTTAAGAATCATATTATTGGTGGCAGGTGGTAGTAATGGTGTTGTTACTCCAAGATGGGCTGTGTGTGTTGTGGAATCATACCAAGATTTCCTTTACTGGTGTCATTTAGAACTGGGATTTTTGGCATGGGAGAAAAGAGATAAAGATATAAAATGAACTAGGTAATATAAACTAAACAAAACATAAACAAAGACAAGAGCAAAACTGCCTGTAGCCCTGCATTTGAACTGGAAGTACCAATGTGAACTCATGATGTATTTTATCTTTAAAAAAATCCTAGTTCTGTCTGCAGAAAATGCCTAGAAGCAGTGGCACTTCTGGGAGCAAGGAGCACCCTACTGTGCACAGGGTGGTCTCCAAACAACAGTCTCCCAGGGAAGGCAACCAGGGCTCATTGGAGTAAAACAAACACAGAAAATGCACAATGAGCCTGCAACATGAGATACCGGAATGCAAGGATGGTGACAAAGGCTATGAGGCCATGTCAAGGGACTCAGGAGCCATCCTGAAGAGGCTCCCTGGCCAAAGATGGAACAATTTCAGCATCAATGGGATAACAGCCGCAATGGACTGAACACATAAAATATGTTTAAATCTATAAATTCATACTGGTGCTATGTGAAAAATTATTACTTGTAAGTCACCTTTGAATGACGTAAAGGAACTAACTAATTCAGTATTTTGGAAACTGGTAAACCAAGGTCAAGAATTGCGCTGAGGCCCTAGCTTTCTTTCCTCTATGACCTGTAGCCTAAGAACACTCCCGAGGTCCAGGGAGGGAAGTTTCTCCTTATACAAGTGTTCCAGTTAATCAGTGCAGAAGGACTGACAGGTTGGAATGTTTCCGTTTTACAATCCCTGATGAATTAATGAACCTGACCATGCAAATGTCACATGCATGCAGACAATCACACATTTTGTGGCATGTATGAAGTTGTCTTGCCAGAAAAAACAACCCAAACCTGAATCTCATCAAACCTCTTGATGTACCTTCCCAGGTACAGGAAATACAGGGCCCAGAAGCACACGCCTGGACACCATGGGGTGTGGCCGGCAAGCTCTAGACTGTGGATGGTCTGCAGGACAGTCCAGTGGCCAGTTTCTTCATAAATAATCGCAAGGAAGAAAAAGCGCGCAGCAGAGAAGGAACCTGCAGTCTACAAGAGACGTATCAACCAACCATGAGGCATGGGGCTTGCTTAGCTCTGATTTAAACTAACAAACAATTTATAGAGGAAAATGGAGAAAAGAATGAATTCTCTCTGGATAGCTGATGGTATAAAGGAATCATTGCTATTGTGTTTAAATGTGATGTTTAATAATGTAATGTTTTTATAAAGTAATTTTTATATTCTATTAACCTTGACCTTTCAGCTTTTAGAGATACAGCCTCACTTATTTATGCATGAGATAATATATGTTGGAGAAGTTGCTTTAACATAGTCTGGGGTCGGGTGGTAGCGTTGAAACAAAATTGACTGTTGGTTAAAAAAAGAGAAAGGCTCCTAAAGGCATCTGGAACCTGCCCTGCCCACACCCGACCTGCTCAGCCTCCCGCTGCCGCCTTACCCGGTGCCTGCCCCGGGGACTGTGCAACAGCCCAAGTCGTTTTTGATCCACTTTTCTCCTTCCCTCTGCCTTTAATCTCTCAGTCCTGATGATTCATTCCACCATTTAAAACTTTCTCTAATTAATTTTTTCTAACATCCTTCCCCTTCTCAGCATCCTGGCTCAGGAAGCCACAGTCATTTGCCTTGTTTCACCTCTCCCATGGCCTGCGGCTTCTGTGTTCAAAACACAAGCAGCCCCCAACCCAGCCCAGCTCACTGCTCTCGGGATAAAACCCAGCACACTAACCACGTCTCTGCATAGCTCTCACTTCAGACCTCTGCAGAATTCTCCTTGCAATCTCCACGTCGCTGGACTGGAATGATCCTCCAGAAACAAGATCAGCTCTCTGCCAGGCCTGGGCTGTCCTGCCAGCGGCTGTCTTCCTCCTACTCTCATTTGCTCTAATTGGCTCTTAGTCACACTTTGAAGCTGTCCCTCACCTCCCAGGACTGAGCTATGTGCACCCCCAGGTGCTCACATAGCTTCATATTCTCACTGTAGTTTGTACGAACATGTCCAGGGATGGGGCAGGCATGTGGCAGTGCTCAACAATGATTAACTGATGGCGTGAACAGATCACAGGAAGGAGGGAAGGAGGGAAAGAGGGAAGGAGGGAGGGAGAGAGGGAGGGAGGGAGAGGGAGGGAGGATTCAGGTATTTAATAAACTGTAACAAATGCTGGTATAGTAAATTCTGATTATACTAAAAATCAACATAATGCTGAACTACAAATCCTCCAGTAAGTAAACTTACAAATAAATTATGTGTAATTAGCATTAAAGAGCTTTGCTGTATAATCATAGGAATATTCTTAAAGTGTATCTAAGCCCTAAATTAATTATTTCTGGATTATCTTTAAATGAAGAGGCCCTCCAAAATCCAAGAATAAAATCCTGTAATAATAGCTACATGCAATTGGTGTTTGACTCTTCCACTGAAGCTGTTTTGCTAACACGCGATTGTCTATTTCATGATTATTTGAGCAGTATACATTATGTATCCTAATGGTGGTACCATGAGCAAACGTTATTTGCTTACATCCTAAACAAATATCTAGACTAAAAACAAACCTAAAAACTCGCTTTCTTTTTCTGTTATATAAATGAGCTCAGATATGACAGCCTGGCTTTTGTGTCTGAACGTATTGTTTGCTGTGCCTGCATCACTAGAGAAAGGCCAGTGTGCAGACTTGATTTTAATCAGCAAACACATCAATATTGGTCATGAACAGCTTTTAGGCTGCTAAATTATTCTTCCACATGTGGTCAACAGGCCACTAGGATTCTCTCTGCTGAGTTAAATGAGTAGTATCACCGCTATTACCATCACTGACCCTCGCCCGCGGCTCTTGCCACCGTGGACTGTAACTGGCGTTCAGAGCGGGAAGGGCCGTGGGCCATGCAGAACCACTGCAGGATCTGGGAAGTTCATGAAGGAAAACCCGAGACAAATACTGGGTTCCAGGAGAGGAGACACCAGGAGACAGACGGGTGAATAGAGTCTGGAATAATGGTGTGAGGTGACACGAGGACACGTATCCCCAGAGGGAGAGAGGGAGGAGTCGGGCGCAGGAAGCGTGTGCTTCTTTGCCTTGCCCATCTGTCGTGAAATGTAATTTGACACCATGCATGGCCCTGTGAGTTAAAACGAGTCCTGGTTGTTAGCGCCATTTTACAGGTGAAAAAACTAAGAATTAGGGAAGACAAATGTGCTCTATTTATTTCACGACATTCACAGTGGAGACTAGAGCCCAGGGACTTGGGCTTCCTGCCTGGTGCTTTGCCACTTTTCCCTACACACTCTCCTTTGTGAGAGCGTACGAGGCCTAAGTGCACACAGAAAGACCCAGTGATGTGGTCGTCCATACGTATGATTTGAGAGAGATACAGGAAAAAGAAATGTCATTTAAAGTCAGAAGAAGGCCATTAGGTATAGTGATCAAAAAACAAACAAAAAAAAACTCAGTGTGCTTATCAGCCAATTATCGGTTCTTATATTTGCAAAGGGAGAAGATAAAACTGCAAAAGGCTCTTCTCTCTTCCTCCCTTTCCAAGATGAGTGGCGTAAAAACAAGGAGGCCCTGGTACAGAAATATATATGCCAGGCCGCCTGGAATTCGGACAGATAATTACATGGATGGAGGGATGGATGGATGGATGGATGGGTAGACAGATGAATGGATGTCAGTGAGGATTTAGCTGGTGTGTGGGGCAGGGGGTAGGTCCTAAACCAGCTCTGTGTTGCTAACTCGAAGGTCACGGGTAGAGAGATGTCTAACCTAATACATGGTGGGCATCCGAGGAGAGAAAGGCTCCCTGAGGACATTAGCACCTGGGAGCAGTGGAGAGAAGGCATGTGGATACTGAAATTACTTTGTCATATTTATATAGAGCTCCTGTGCTTTTAAGAGGCTGAATTATGCTCTAGACTCTTTTCCTCCAGGAGTCTTCATTTCAAACAAGATTTCAAGGTAGCTGGGACATGATTATTGTTCCACATGTCAACAGCTCCTGATGGGTTCATTTATATTTTACTGCAGTGATATCTGTGGAGCCCTATTAGGCTGCAGCTAAAAGACATTTTTCTTATTGTTTCTTCCTTCTGTTCATCTAATTGACATATTGTGTTTTGTTCTGTATTATCTTTGGGTGCTTTATGGCAAAATGTCCACATTTTTCATGCAGCTACCCCAAGTTTTTTTTTTTTTTTTGGTGAGCAAAAGACAAAGATGACCTTTTTTTTTTATAAGAAGAGAAACTATTTCCCAGCTCTTTTCAATTCTGTGTTCATTTCAATAAATCTGGATCACTTGAGAGAAGGGACTTTGAAGTTGATTGTGATGATGATTTGCAAGACTAAATAAGAAGTTGGGAGGAACAGAGACAAATCTATCTTCTGTAGATGTTAGTAATGGTTCTTACCTGGTAAAATGCATAAATAGACTATCCATTTTCACAAATAACATCATGTAACTCAGCAGGTATATTAGAGTTTAAGAAATAGCTACAGAATTAAATTATTTCAAAATCAATTTCAACATTCACCCTTTTGAAATTCAGATCCCTTTGTCATATAATCATTGCATTTCCAAGCTACAAGAATCCAAGAGATCTGATCTAATTTGTGTCCATGTCTCCATCAATCCAACAGTGAATCAATCAACCAGCATTTTTCTCTGGATGATATAAGCAAAGGAATAAGTGTGGATCCTGCCCTGTAACTTGGCCCCAAGACTAGAGCTTAGCAAACCAGGAGGGGAGAGGGTAACACGTGTATGCATGTCCCCGGCACGCAGGTTCAGCGAAGGAGGAATCTGAGCTGGAGGGCTACGTGGAAGGAGCGGAATTTGACATTGGCTTTGACAATTGCGTAATGTTTGGAAAAGGTGGAATGAAAGCTGGTGAGGATTTGAGGCATCGGGGCCTCGCTGGGCCAGCCACTGAGGCAGGAATGCACGGTTCATGGCCAGTGGGAAACGCAGGGTGGCCACATATGGGTTGGAGCTGCCTCTTGACTTCAGATAATCTGAAACACCTGTGTACCAAACTTTAAGTAGTCAAAGATTGGCAAAAGACTTGATTATTTTTAAGATAGAATCCAAGGGGGGAAAACACTTCTATAAATGGCTTATAAAATAAGAGGACACCCCAGTGGCTGTTGTGGCTCCTTGATTTCCGGAGCTGGGCATGCGTGAGTTTTCTTGGGCTCCCTCCTTCTCTCCTGACTGCTGAACATGGCGCAGCCTACCTGTGCTCCCTCTGCAAATTCACTCATGTGCCAGTCGGAGATGGCTGAGCATTTCCTGATACATAATCACCCCCAGGAGTAACTGAAATGAAATTTGGAACGTTGCTTTAAAAAGTCAGAAAAGAGTACCAACACCGCAGGTCAGAAAATGTGGACGTGGAAGCCACCTTCCCAGGGCCCGCTGTGCCTACGTGCGAGATTGCACCTGAAACTCTTAAAATTTTTAGCTGCTAACTAAATGTTTTTGTTTGGTCTTCATTCTGGAAAAATGGTTTTGTTGGATGATTATCAATGAAGAAATGCTGTCGAGAAAGTAGCTCCCAACCTAGTTATCGTTCCTTTCCTGTTTCTAAGAAAGACCAGCTGCTGCTTTTCCCTTCACTGCTGTCTTTCCTGAGTCTCACTTCCATGAAGACTTTGTGTTCGTTCTGGCACACGGGCACGGCTCATGCACAAGCATATTCCGCTCAGCACCTCGCTTAGACATTACTGGTTGTTAGGGTGTCTCCATCTAATGGAGATTTGTCATTAAGCTCTTGTGCAATGTTATACTGCACGTATTATGTGTTCTGTATTTTGAAATTACAGCATTAGGTGTGCACATTTAAAATTGCTGCATCTGCTTAGTGAAGCAGTCCATCAAATAGAATTAAAGTTTTTATTTAAAAAATGCTTTCCCCCTTCTATTTTCTCTGATGTTAGTGTAGTTTGTAGCTTTACTAGTTTGTATATATTACTATTTTAATAGCATTTCCTAGATAAAAATAAATTAGTATTTTCTAATATGGTTTTTATATTTGTAATTAAGTTTTTCTACCTTTATTGAGGTATAATCGACAAATACAAATTGTTTGTATGTGCAGTGTACAATGTGATGTTTTCCCCTCCTTTGACTTTCTAGTTTCCTGTGTTGTTATGTTTTATGTCTTTTTAACTGAAGAACTTTGGTCAGTCTTCTGATCACTGATGTTTGAATTCCTTTCTCCTATAACTCTTTTTTCTTTTTCTTTGTGCTACTTTTTCTGCATTTCTCCATTGTTCTCCAAGTTTTCCTCGTTTGGAGTGATTGAGGTCTGTTTTTGTTGTTTGCATTTTTTATTCCATTTTCTTCTCTACTAGTTTGAATGCTGTTCTTTTCATAATTTTGGTATCCCTAAACATTTAGCAGGCACGTTTACCTTTAAAAAGTGTAAAGGGTAACCAATATCTTTACAATTTAAACACATTATAATGCTATAACCCTGATCTCCCATTCCTGACTACTGTACTTTTGTTTCTAACTCCAAAGATTAAGTTTTTTTTCCAACATACGCTTATTGTTTTTTTAGATTAATTTCTTTGAGTGCCATTTTCTTTCCTAACCATTACTTCCACATCGCAACCCTTTCTTTGGAATTGTTTTCTTCTTTCCTGAAGCACATCCTTTTGAACACTGATACTCGACGTGTGGCCTGCATGTTAGCATGGTCTGCAAACTGTTCCCTACTGTTCCCAACCGATACGGAACTAGATCCAGAAAGCAAATGGGCTACATCACTGCAACCTCGCCTCATTTCAGGGGACATATTTTTGCAGCAGGACTTTCTCAGTGAAGGAAGCAGTCTGTTAATTTACATTCTGGAGCAAGCTCTCTTTCTCGTCCAGGACTTACTTGTGCTTTGAGTAACACGCAGTAGGAATTTCTTTCACAGGATTCTGCTAGTGTTAAATTCCCTCAGGGCTTTTTGCTGTTGTTAACTAAATGTTTTTATTTTGTCTTCATTCTGGAAAAAATAGTTTTGTTGGATAATTATTAATTAAGAAATGTTCCCTTTCTCTTTGCTGGTTAAGCTGTAGATAATGTAGTTCTCATTCCTTTGTAGATAATCTGTCTTTTTCTCTCTGAAAGGTGGACTTTTGATCTGTACTGTTCTTCATTTCACTATCATTTATCTAGAGGTAGATTTCTTTTTATTTATCCTGGTTGGGATTTACTGGGCTTCCTGAATCTGAAGATGGGCTTTTCAACAATCTCAGAGAATTCCCTTTCATTATCACTTCAAATAGTGCTTCTTTTCTATGTTCTTTGTTGTCCCTTTCTGATACTTCAATAGGATTTATTTTATTTCAAACTATTAAGGTGGTACAAATATTTTTGTTACATGGATAGCTTTCACAATGCTTTAGTCAGGGCTATAAGTGTGTCCATCACCTGAATAGTGTTCGTTGTACCTGTCAGTTAGGTTTTTACCCCTCCATACCTTCCCGCCTTCTTGATTTCTGACAATTTTTACTTCTTTCTGTGCTCACGTGTACTCATCAATTACTTCCAAATTATTAGAGAGTGCGTGTGGTGTTTGTTTTTCCATTCTTGAGATACTTTCCTTAGGATAATGCTCTCCAGTTACATCCAGATTGCTGCAAAAGACATTAATTCACTTCTTGTTATGGCTGAGTAGTATTCCATGGTGTATATATACCACATTTTGTTAATCCACTCATGAATTGATGGGCATTTGGGTTGATGCCACATCTTTGCAATTGTGAATTGTGCTGCAACAAGCATTCAAGTGCAGGTATATTTTTGATAAAAATGACTTCTTTCCCTTTGGGTGCATACCCAGTAGTGGGATTGACGGATCAAATGGTAGGTCTACTTTTAGTTCTTTGAGAAATCTCCATACTGTTTTCCATAGAGGTTGTACTAATTTGCAGTCCCACCCACAATGTGTAAGTGTTCCTTTCTCTCTGCATCCACGCCAGAATCTATTGTTTTGGAACTTTTTAACAAATGCCCTTCTAACAGGAGTAAGGCAATATCTCATTGTAGTTTTAATTTGCATTTCCCCAATGATTAGTGATGTTGAGCGTTAGTGATGTTGAGTTTGTTGTCAATTTGTCTATCTTCTTTTGAAAAGCTTCTCTTCATGTCTTTTGCCAACTTTTTAATGAGGTTGTTTTTTTCTTCTGATTTGTTTGAGTTCTTTATATAGATCTTTATATAGATTCTGTATATTAGCCCTTAATCAGATGTATCGTTTGCAAATATTTTCTCCTATTCTGTAGGTAGTCTATTTGCTCTGTTGATTATTTCCTTGGCTGTGCAGAAGCCTTTTAATTTAATCAAGTTCCATTTATTTATTTTTGTTGTTGCTATAATTGCCTTTGGGGTCTTAGTCATAAATTCTCTGCCTAGAACACTATCTAGAAGAGTTTTTCCAACATTTTATTCTAGAATTTTTATGGTTTCATGCCTTACATTTAAGTCTTTTATCCATGAATTAATTTTTGTGAGTCATCAGAGATAGGGGTCCTGTTTCATTCTTCTCCGTGTGGCTATCTAATTTTCCTGGCACTGATTATTGAATACGGCTTATAGACAGAAAGGCAGGTAGGTACATGGATGGATGGATAGATATTAACAGATACTCACAGGAAATATGAGGTCTCTGGAGCAGTGACCAGTGTTTATTACTCACAGAACATCCTAGCCCCAGATGGCCCCATGGATATATTATAGGGGACAGATGTTCACCTGTACAATTTTTAGACTACAGGGGCCATATTAAATTTTTATTTCCTTAATTTGCCTCAATTGCTCTTGTTCTGCAAATAGAAAACCCCTATGCCTCTTGCATTTGCGTAATGCATTCTAGCTCATGACAACTCATCTCAGGTACCACACCCTCTCTGAAGCCTTCCGTAAACTTTTTTCTGCTTTAGTATCTTGTACTTATCTCTCTAAGTGCTCATTGCACAGTTTTTCCATATACAGATTGTTGTTTGTATCTTTTACTACATTGTAAACTGCTTTTGTCTTTTGAAATATCAATTCTTTTTCTTTTTTACAATTATGATGTCTTCTCTTTATTTTAATTTCAGCATATTATGGGGGTACAAATATTTAGGTTACATATACTGCCTTTATCCCACCCGAGTCAGAGCTTCAAGCATATCCATCCCCCAGACGGTGCGCACCGCACCCATTAGGTGTGAACATACCCAGCCCCTCTTGAGGCTGGCTATATCTTTTCCATTTTTGCATTCCCAATGTCTATCTGAAAGACTGGCACTTAGTAATTCTCAGTGTTTATCCACTGCTCTAATCAAATAATCATTGCTGTCCAATTATCTGTCTTTTATTATTATTATTTTGTAAGATTATATTAGAATCATAAAATGTTAGAAGTAGAAGGAAGCCTAGAGAATATCTATGTTGCCTTATATATTAATAAAATTGCTGTAGAGTACTTTTTGTTTGTTTTGGCTTTAAGGACTGATACTGATTGGGATTCTTGAGCCCCACCTTCTCTTATATCTCATGGACCAGTACAAGTTTATGTGCGGGTCCATGAGATATAACAGGAAAGAAAAGTAAGTATGCGCCAGCCAGAAGGAAAGGGAGGAAAGTGCCATTGAATAAGTGAAACACAAGTTTGTAAATTTATTGGTACTTCTCTGCCAGAAATGGCTCAGTTTAGAAAAGGAAAATGTAATAGACATTTCTTTCTTTCTGTTTTCAATATTTTCCTTAACTTCCATCACTGAGTTTTACCAGCTATGTCTAGGATGACAGAGCAGCAACTTTAACTCATTTATTCAAGTGTACTGTGATTTGCATAGTTTCATAACCTGTTAGCATCTGCTCATTGATAATTCTGAGCTTGTGCTTTCCTGCTGATTTTTTACTGCAGAGGTGGAAAAGCACTAAATGGCAATTTGTTCCTTTAATTTCCTGTGCAAACAAAGTCAGGGAACAAAGAAAGATGCACAGTGACTGCAAATTATCATTATTATTTTATCAACAATAATAATACAATACTCCATTAGTATAACTTCTTAGTAATAAATGCACATAAAAGCAAGATAGCCAGGCAATGCAAAAGACAAATTCCCATAATGCTACATGAATTATTTTGCATAGGACTAATTGTAGCCTACCACTGCCTAACAGATTAATTGCAAATTTTGCGATCCTACATGTATCTCACCAGCTTCAGACTGTGCACTAGCTGTACCAAGTTGACTAATGCATATCCAGGCTAATTATATGCATAAGTAGAAGCCCTAGTACACCTGTACTAAGGTTTCAGGAGCTACTACCTAAGTATGTGATATCCAGGGCTGTTGGAAATTTCTTTAAAAGGAAAATAAAGTCTCCCTGGTGATTGAAAGATACAGTTTAAAAGGTACCTCTTTTGGGTGTTAAAAATGTGTGGATTTAAATTTGCCCTAAGGTTAAATTGACGAAAGGTGAGGTATACTTTCTGAGAGAAGGAACAGGCTGGAGAGTGCATAAGTAAATTTAATACTTGAAGTAGAAAAAGAAGTCCATGAAAGAATATGGAGGAAAAATTACATCGGTCTTTCCTTTAGTCACCAACTGACACTTAGCATCTACTTTAATTGTGCATCCAGACAACACCACAGTTGCATTAGCAATACCTCTGACTTCGTTACTGATATAAATCATTATTTTTGATATTCTTACCATATTACAGTTGTTGCAAGTATCTTGAAATGTTTACGCTCCGCATGACTTTGAGATTATAATCGTTATTATATCCACAACATTTAATAAAGAACCACATAAGTTATATCAAAAATTGTTGTTTTTAAAGTTTTACTTAAAAATTTCTATTTTTATTACTATAATTTCAATATAATATATTCCTTGGTAATGCTGTGGTTATCTTTTTCTTCTTCTTCTTCTCGCATTTACAAACTTCATTCTGAGAAGTATCTATAAAGTTTAACAGACTGCAGAGGGGGCCATAGCTCACCAAAGGCCAAGCACTCCTGCCTTACAAAGTGAAAAGTCAGGGTTCTCTTAATGAAGTTCTCCAACTTCACAATTTTGTTCTTAGCAAAAAAAGCATATGCTCCCTTCTGAATACACTAATGGACAATTTAAAAATCAATTTCAGGGTAATGATGATGAACACAACTTCCAGATAGAGTCCCTTTTGGGCTGCCAGACGATGATGATCTGGGTCCCAAACCTTAGGGAGAGGCCAGAGGCCTGACTCCCTGTCCTGGGGAAGTTTACCTTTTACAAAGCAACAGAAGAAACCCATTTACTAAGCAGGGAGAATTATTCTTTTTGGTATTAATTGAAACTTGGAAACAAGCACGAAAATTAAGTGGGTAACAAAAGGACTAGGGAATGAAGCCTCCCTCTCTACAATCATTTCCCTTTCCCACTACAAAATAATAATAATAATAATAATAATAATAATGAAGGTAAAGAAACGGTCCACTCTTTTCTACCTGCAATCTTAACACATCATTTTAATCCATTGGGATGAACATTTTACCCCAAGAATTTCTAGGAATTTGATTCTCTGATCTGTCCATACTCAAATGTAATCAAACCAAATATAACATTTATCATTTCTGAGTGCTAATTTCCCCCTAGACACTCTGTTGAATAGATTAAAAAATATTTATTGAGCACATGCTATATGCCAGATACTTTTCTGTACCAAGGGTTGGCAAACTTTTTCTATAAAGCTCCAGATAGTAAATATTTTAGATTTTGCAGGCCTTGTGGCAATCTCCTGCCACTGAGTGTAGAGCCATAGGCAATCTATACACAAATAGGGGTGACTGTGTTCCAATAAAACTTTATTTAGCAAAACAGGCACTGGATTGTATTTAGCCCATGGGCTGTAATAGACGTCTGTTCTAGACATTACAGCGGTGAACAAAACGTACAAAGTCCCTATTTTATCGAGCTTACATCCTAGCAGGGGGAGATGGCAATGAGCAAAGTGAACAAGCTAAGTGCACGGTGCATTGTAAGGTGGTGAGTGCTGCAGAGAGAAACCCAGCAGCAACGGGCAGGCACAGGGCCACCAGGGCAGGTCACAGCCTCAGCCATGGTGACAGGGAAGGCCCCTTTGAGAAGGGAATGTTTTAGGAAATTCTTGAAAGAAATAAGGGAGCAAGCCACGGGCAAGAGCATTCCAGCTTCTCAGCTCATGACAATGGCCAGGCAGGACAAAAAATTACTATTTCTCTCCGAGAGAAGAAAAATTGAGATTTAAAGAAATGAATTTACTTGTCAAATTTCTGATGGCCAAACTCATCCAGACCATGAAATCAGTGATGCTGGCAGCAGGTCAAAGGCCTTGCTATGTTTTTTATAGCTCTCCCTGTGATTTCAACACCCAGTCGTGGTTGACAATCTGCACCCACGGACTACAAACATCCCAATAAGTGCTTTATAGTTGATTCTGAAATGTATTGCCACGTGTTTATCTTCAAATTATAGCACAGGATCAGGGTTCTGATGGTGGAATGGACTAGAAATAATGTTGCTCCAAACACCCCAGTGGTCCCGCAAGCTGGTCCCCAGCACATCGCGCTCATCATTGTGGGGTGTCACTACGGAGGGATAACTTCTTTCTCTCTCCAGCACTCAACATTTTTCCCAAGTTTGGGGATGGGATCAGGAAGGGACAGCTTGTCACAAAACACTGGCTACCCTTGGCTTAGCAGTGATGTGTCCAGTGTTAATGTCAGAGTGGTGAACACTAAGTGGAGAAGGTTCAAGAGTGTGTTGAAATTAACTCTCAAGTTTTCAAGCTCAGACTTCTATGCACCCTGACTCCAAGTTCATAGACAAAGATACCAGTGAAAATACTTAGAAAGAAAAACTGTCCCCACCAACCCTGCCGCAGCAAGGCCAAGTCCATTCTATCGTAACTTCCACCTGGCAGGTGTGTGCGTCACTACCTCTGCGGAGTTAGACGGATTTCATGGCATATTGTTTCAATTATTAACAGCCTGTACCTACTGGCAGCTTGCCTTTGACAAGATTAACACGGAATCTAGAAAAATAGCATCGGCTATAAGTAAAGTTACACTATTTATTACTCTCTCAAATTATTAATATTAATTTTCACTTCTGGATATCATGGTTGCTATTTGGTAACTTCCAGCTAGTTGGCAATAAGAATATCCTCTGAGAGTTAAACAATAAAATTAATCCACAAAGATGCATTATGCAAAGTCACGACAGAGAGAAAGGAGATCTCGGGTTAGAGCAAGACTTGACTACAATCAGATTAAACGTCATTTAGTTAAAGAAGGCCCAGCACTGGGGCTGTGGGTGGACTACAGGAAAAACACTGAAATAGAGTTTTTTTAAAAAAAGAGCTTCAGTGGGAGACTTGAGGGCCAGTGGTGCCCAAGACAAGAAAGCTAAGCAGACTAAGGCAACCTGAAATGGAATTTTAGAGGGCAAAGAGGGGTAAGATAATTTGCTCTGTTGCTGAAAAAGGGCAGTATTTGTACATTTCAGAACTGGATTCAGCGGACAACACCCATGCATGATTTTATCTTCCTGTGTAGACTTGAGGGGGCTGTTGGGGTGGCTCTGCCACTGTCCTTAGACAGCATGGCAGGAACACGCCCGCCAGCCTCTGCCAGTCGTGGAGCACACGTGATTCAGCTATGTGGCATCCTGTGTGCAGCACACACACTGCAAAACAGCCCAGCCACGTGCAGGAAAGAGTCCAGCAGGGCTCTGCAGGATAAGCACAGTTTTCATTTTTTTTTTAAACTTTGCTCTGATATAAATATTACTCACAATTGAGACAGCTGCTAGGCCCAGCTATCATATAATGTCATATTAATAAAAACAATAAACGCATGGACATCATTTTACCTAAACTCCATCTAAAACTAATTTAATTTCGGGGCACATTTTACTCTCTGTGTTTTATTTTAAAAATACAATTAGATGATCATAGCGGTTTTAATATGAAGGTATTTCAAATTAAATATTATCTCTGCAGATAGCAGATATTGTTTTACGCAAAGCTTTTAAATCACAATAAAATAGTTATGAAACAGCAATAACTTAGCAATCTTTTCCCATTAGCTTTAAATTGCATAGTATTACCCTAAAATATTTCACATAGTGTAAGCCTACTTTCTCCTTATTTACTTTCCCTGATGCCTGTGGTGTGCTATGATCACGAGCTCTTCCTCAGATAACCTGCCTTTCCTCTGCCCCTGCTCCCTTCCCAACCATGTTCATCCTCTGCATCCTCCATGGAGCCCCTTTGTTTGGTCGCTTGGTTGTCAGAGCAGGTGTAGGCAAACAAGCCCCTATAGCCCTTATTAATTTGATTACAATATTATATGCCTGAGATTTTTGTTTGTTATGTATGCTGTATTAAATTATATTTTTGGAGCCAAGGTAATGAATGCTTTAAATGTCCATATTCTCCAATTCTCCAAAGAACTTAAGAAAATGCTGGTGCAAAGTAAGAACTTTAGAAATATATGTTGATTAAATAATCCATAGGAATTTGGCAGAATGAGTGGATGTATTTTCTTTCCTTGCAAACACACACACACGAAGGATTAAATTTTCAAGCCAAACCGAAATGAAGAATTTAAAGCTCTTAAGAAGAGGTGCTGTCGATTCTCATTACTCATGGGAGTTGTGTTCTATAAAGTTGCTGGGAACACTAAATTAGCAAATACTGGACCATCATTCCCACAGAAAGCACAGGGTTAGGTTTCTGAAAGCCTCTGATCATAATTTTTGTCAACCAAGCTTACATAACCTTGTTTTATATCTGTTCTGTTTAAAACAAATTAATATATATTGTCCTTTCAAGTGAGAGTCGCTTCTCACTTATATGGAGAAAAGTCAGAATGAGGATAATAAACAAAAACCTCATGGCTTTCTTATTTAGTAATATTGAATACACACAGTAACTCACCCTGTAGGAGAGAAATTATTCCTTTAATTAGCACTAATAAAATGATTCATTTGGAATATAATCATAAATCTAATTTAGCCTACATTTAGAAAATTTACATTATATTATCAATGCATTTTTCTATATCTATTTTCCTTTTTATTATAAAATTTATCTGATACAAACCATCATGAATCTTTATGTCTTTAGACTTCAATACCTAATATAGCATTTAATACCTCATGATGTGGAGAAAATCTATAACAACCAGGTTTTAAAAGGGATGAATATTGTTATAATTCAATAAAATGGGTAAAAAGAATTTTTATTAAATTAAAAAAATTATTATTCTCTTTTTAAATTTGATTTATCAAAAAATTATTGTTGTGGCCGGGCACAGTGGCTCACGCCTGTAATCCTAGCACTCTGGAAGGCCAAGGCGGGTGGATCTCTCGAGGTCAGGAGTTTGAGACCAGCCTGAGCAAGAGCAAGACCCCATCTCTACTAAAAATAGAAAGAAATTATCTGGACAATTAAAAATATATATAGAAAAAATTAGCCAGGCGTGGTGGCACATGCCTGTAGTCCCAGCTACTCGGGAGGCTGAGGCAGGAGGATCCCTTGAGCCCAGGAGTTTGAGGTTGCTGTGAGCTAGGCTGATGCCACAGCACTCTAGCCTGGGCAAAAGAGCAAGACTATGTCTCAAAAAAAAAAAAAAATTATTGTCTTCATTTTCTCTTAAAATAGGAGGAAAAATGTGGCTAATTTTAACTTTAAAGGCACAATAAATTTAAGAAAAACTTATGAAAAGTAAAAACTTAACCGAACTTCAACTTAATAAAGGAATTAGAAATGAAATGTAAAGTGCCTTTAGTGTTTATCACAAGTGATGTAATGAGAGTTAAATCTGGCAGGAGAGTTAGGAAAAGTAAGACTATCGGATTGGAAACGAGAAGGTTTCCATTGCTGCCGTAGATGTAACACTGATGTGGTCTTGATGGACAGGCCACACAAACCACTGCTCATTCGGTAAATATTACTGAGCACCTACTATACGCCAGGCGGGGTATGAACAGTCGGGCACACCAGAGAAAACAGAGACAGATCCCTCACTCTCGTGTGCTGCCGTGACAGCCGTTTCTTCCAGAGTCACATGTTTATATTAAGTAGCTCCATGAATACGGTTTACACTCGCTCCCTTGGCATTAACGATCGCATCCAATCTCACAGTTTTACACACTATCCACATAGTAACTATTTCCCACTCTTTGTCCCCCGCCAGTAGCTCTCCCCTGAAACCCACATTCGTGTGTCCGATTGCTTCCGTTTAATAGGCGTCTCGGCCCTAGAATTATTAATTCTAATAACCTAACGGCTCACTCAGAGGCAAGTCCAGTAACTTGCAGTAGCCCCCGTCTAATGCCTGTGACTCGCTGACCAGTCTCCTCCCCGTCCCGCCCTTGGCCACCTGCCATGTGCACTCCCAGGAGTTCAGTGTTAATGCATGAACGAAGTATATTAAGTCATTTGTTTTAAACAGAAACACGCATAAAAGAAGGTGATATATTGATTGGTTGGTGGAAACACTGTGACCAGAGGCTCCCAGCAACCTAACCCTGGGTTTTCTGTATGAGCAGCAGTGGTCTGGCTTTATCTAATTCAGTGTTCACAGGGCGTTACAGAACATTCTACTGGGAACGACAAGCACCGACAGCAGAAGGTTTTGCCTTGTTATGTGCAACTGGCAGGAGCAGTATGTAGCTGGTGAGGGATGGGGCCAGGCTGGAAGGGGAACATATTTGCATTGATCTTTTGGTTACTGTGCCATTTTGCCTACTTTCCTACCATTTGGATAACACCTAGGTTTTCAGATAAGGCAAAATTATATTCAAGTTCTTTTCAGTGAGTTGATGAGAGTGTAGTTGTCTGTACATACGCCATATCCTGGTGGTGCATTTTAAAGCTGGAATATAATATCTCCGGCAACTCAGTTGATTGAAAGAACAAAAAGTGAATTGCGAGCTGCCCCTAGACTTAAGAACAACTCTTTGTGGGACTGATTTGTAGAAATTTGAGTATATCATCTTAAATATAATGGTCCTTGAGTTTACATTTGTCTGTGCAGTTGCTTAAAAATGTAATTTATCAGAAAAGACTACCTACTGGTGGCATTCGGGACATACTAGCTCAAAATATGGCACCTTGGCATTTGGGAAAACATGTGAATGGGAAGGTCACTCTCACCTTCCCACCTTCTCTCCTGAAGCAGGTCCTAAGACCCTCATTCCAGATGTCCCCTCCTCCTGCCCAGCTGAACGGGACATCCTTATCTCTGGCCTTGCTAAGTCCCCACATCCCCAGAGATCATACTTTTTTTAATCCAATCATACTTCTCCACAACTATCCACTTCTCCATCAAACCTAGCAAAAAAAATGACACAGGATTACCTGTTTCTTTGAGTTTTCATTTCTGAAGGCTCCCATGTCAGCTAAAACTTCCATTAAATAAATCTGTATGCTTTTCTTTTGTTAACCTGTCTTTTGTTAATCATCCATGAACCACGTGACAGGTTAAAAAAAAAGTCATTCCCTCCCATACATTACATTCCCTCCCAATACAAGCCGTATTATTACCTTGATCATTCAACCGCATTTAAATTGTACCTCATACATACAATTATTATTTGCCAATTAAAAATAAAAATAAAATAAACCTAATTTTTTGTTGCTAGTATATAAGATTTTGTGTCATTTAATCACTGCTTTTTTCCAAACTTGTTACTTAATTATGAATTATTTCAAACAAATGGAAGCATCTGGAGGACGACAGGTTTCCTACCAGGTATTTACCCGATGTTAGCATCAGACACACAGATCAACCTGGACTTCCACCGCTCTCCCCTGCTTCCCATCCTCCTCTCCCGGGCCTGGGATGCTTAGCCTGGTGCGTTTCATCCCCATCCTTGCTTTGTACCCCTCACTACGTCTGCACAGAATCGTAAATAATACATCCTTATTGGTTTTGGTGTTTCAGTATCCACATACACAGTATAATTCTCTTCATTTCCTTCTGTATATATTTTAGGTGAGTTTTCCATCCAGTCTTCCAGGCTATGATTTTTACATAGTGCATTTAGACCAGTTACTTTCAAGGTTATTATTGACATGTTAGGTTTTAAGTCTGCCATTTTATTATTTGTCTTCTGTTTGCTTCTTTTCTTTCTTGTTCTTTTGTTTCTCTTTTCTTACATTTGTAAGGTTTTTTTGAAATTTTTTTTTAAATTTCAACCTTATTTATAGTATATTTGAGTGAGTATATTTGAGTACATCACTTCTTTTTTTTTTTTTTCCCAAATTTACATGGTCATTTATTTTTATTTATTTATTTATTTTTTTATTTCAGCTTATTATGGGGGTACAAAAGTT
>CM052437.1:182181695-182198077 GCA_028533085.1 Varecia variegata
GAAGAGCAGAATGTTTTATGTTTGATGAAGTTTTCATTTTTTATACCACAGTTAGTATCTTTGTTTTCTGTTTAAATTTTTTGCCTATCTCCTGTTTGCAAAGATTTTCTTCATGAAGTTTTATAGTTTAGTTTTAGGTTTAGATCCATGATCTATGTGAAATTAATTTTAATTTTTGTGTATGATCTGTTGCAGGAGTCAAGGTTTATTGTTTTTGCATGTGGGTATCTAGTTTTCAGCATATTTCTTATATCCTCTCCTTTCCCATCGAATAGCATTAATGTCGCTGTTAAAAATCAATTGGCAATATATGTGTGAGTCTTGCTAACTTATTCTATTGATCTATTTTCTTTCCCTACACCAATAGCACACTGTCTTCATTACTATGGCTTTATAATAAATCTTAAAATCACATAGTGTAAGTCCTTACACTTTATTCTTTTTCAAAAGATTCTTTGCATTTTCAGATAAATTTTAGCTTCTCCAGGTCGGACGAGAACCCGGCGCCTTCAGGCTGCTGTGGCCGTAGACTTCAGATAAATTTTATATTCAGATGTCAGCTTGTAGGACAAATATTGCTAGAATTTTGATTGCTATGGTGTTAAATCTATCAATCAGTTTGAAGAGAATGAGTATCATACCAGTGTTGAGATTTCTGAGCTGAAAAACTCCTCTCTCCATTAAGTTAGATTTCTTTAATTGATCTCAGTAATGTTTTGCAGGTTTTTTGTGTAGAGGACTTGCACAACTTTTATTAAATTTATTCCTAAGAATTTTATATTTTTTGATGCTTTTGCAAGTAGTACTTTAAAAAATTTTATTTCCAATTTTTCATTGCTAGCATATGGAAATAAATTGATTTTTGTATATTGATGATGCTAAAGTCATTTATTAATTCTTGTGCTTTATTTATAAATTTCATAGGGTTTTCTTCATATCATATCTTCTGCAAATAACAAGACTATTACTTCATTTATATCTTTTTGCCTTTTAATTATTTTGCTTGCCTTAACGTCCTGGCTAGGATATTCTGTGGCATGTTAATTAGGAATAGTGATACCCAAGAAAACTTTTTTCTTTTTTGTTTATCTGTTTATTTTTTATACCCTTGACATATTACCATTCTTTCTCCCAGCCCCATATGGACAACTATTTTAATGTTCTTAGGACAGAATCCTTATTTGGACACATTCTAGAAGATATATATTGTTGCTTTGGTGCATACATTTTTAATATTGGTAAGTTATATTCTAGTATATATCTCATGCTCTTTCTTACTTTTTCTCGTAAGCTAGGGGGTCAGCAAATTATGGCCCACTGGCTAATTCTAGTCCTCTACCTGTTTTTGTGTGGTATGTGAACTAAGAATGGTGTTTACATTTTTAATTCCTTGATAAATATAAAAAGAAATAATATTTCATGTCATGTAAAAATTACATAAAATTCAAATTTCAGTATTTATAAATAAAGCATTGTGTCATTCCGTTTAGTGCATACAGTGTCTATGGCTGTTTCCACGCTGTAACTGCAGAGTTGTGTAGTCCCAACAGAGATTCTCCTGGCTGCAAAGCCTGAAATATTGACTAGCTGGGCCTTTACAAAAAAGTTTGCAGACCCCTGTCCTATCCATATTTTAAAATTCCATCCATGTTGCTATGGATGGATTTTATTCTTTTATATTGGTTTACCTACTGCAAAACACTCCATGTGTTTCCACCAGATTTTCCTTATCTTCTCTCCTGGTAAAGAACATTTAGGGTGTTTCCAACTCCCGCTATTACAAACCGTGCTGCAGCTCTTACAGACTTTGAAAGGAGGGTCTTCACAATCAGAAAGATGGGGTTAGAGTTTCCATTTGGTATGATGAAAAAGCTCTGGAACTAAATAGTAGTGATGTCTACACATCATTGTGAGTGTATTTAACACTACTGAATCCTACAGTTTAAAATGGCTAAAATATATGTTATGTGTATCCAACATAATATAATTGATATGCTAAATTGCTTGCAAACAATTTTTTCTCTTAAGTAGTTCAGTTTTGTTTACACTAGTGACTTGCTTAGTCAACACCTTCCTTATAGAGAATAGGAAAGTAAACTAGCCCTGATTTTTGCTAAATTAATAAGGCTCTAACTAACGAAGCTTTAGAATATAATTCAAGAATCATTAACCAGACTAGAAGTCCAGCCAGTTCCACCAAAGTCACATACACACGCACACACACACAAAAGAGCCTCCATGGCTTTATTTTTCAAATGCAATGATTCATTTATTTTTCCTGAAATGTATACATAATGCACAGCAACTTTTTACCTCTGGGCACTGAAATATTTCAGTTCTTCTGATGAGTATAGTCACAATTACTCTAAGAGAAGCAGCCTCTTAATGCGAAGAGTTGTATTTAAGCGAGGTGTGTATGTTGACCATCTATAGCACATTTTGATATAAATTCCAGGGGAATTAGTGTATTGAAGTCAGTATAATTATCTGAGCTAACGTGTGCAGGTCTTATTGGGGAACTGGGCATGAACCTGGAGTTTCAAAGAAAAGAAAGGGGCAGACAGTGTTTTCTGGAACTGGAGGAGGAGGCCGTCCCAAATGTGGGAAGCAGCATGCCTGTGGCACAGAGCCCGGGTGGGAAGTGTGGTTAGGGGTAGGGGTAGTCAGAGGGATATAGAGTTGGCATATATAAGGGGCATGGAAGGGTTAGGGGTAGGGGTAGTCAGAGGGATATAGAGTTGGCATATATAAGGGGCATGGAAGGGTTAGGGTTAGGGCCAGCCAGAGGGATGTAGGGTTGGCATAGATAAGGAGCATGGAAGGGTTAGGGCTGGGGCAGTCAGAGGGATATAGGGTTGGCATATATAAGGAGCATGGAAGGGTTAGGGCTGGGGCAGTCAGAGGGATGTAGGGTTAGCATATATAAGGGGCATTGAAAGATGGTGGATGGGTAAAAACAAGTAAGGAAAAAAAAAGTGGCCATACTCGATGAATATGATATGAATGTTTTATATGACAAAGTCCATTCCATGAGTTTTGGAAATCATAATTTTGTACATTGAATTAACTGACACAATAATTCAAAAGGTACACATATGTCTTCAGGAGTGTACAGTACAACTTAATTATGATCTGGGATTTTATTAGTCAAGGAAAAAGGCAGCAGAGAAGGTTTGATCTAATCACAGTTGCCTGGTTTATTTAAGGCAGGGGAATGGAACGGATCACCATTTTCCAAAATTTCCTACTATGATACTCCTCTGCAAATGTCACAAGAATTCATAGCACCTTATCAGAGAGTGGATGAACTAGTGGCATATCCTGGCTGAGACAACAGAAACTAAATTAAAATAGATGTTTTTACTGATGAAATACTAATTCCATTAACAATGTTATTCATATATTTTGAAAATAGTTATGTATATGTGAGTAAACTTTTACCTATCCAGACTCTGGTGCACATATAATCTAAAAATCGATAGCTCTTATACCCCTGGGATTTACAACTTACTGGTTGGCTTAACAATACTGCTATACGAGAGCTGCAAATTCAAATTATTTTGTATTGATCGTTTGGAATAATTCCTTAGATAATATAGGTCATCATTGTATAATACTTCAGTTCACAATAATTATCTGACGTTATCTTCTATTCCTGCCTGTGCCTCAGCTGAGAGGTGAAATCATTTCTCTCATTCTTCATATGAAACATGAGTGTGCTGGGCTATATCTCATCTCAGGCTGCTTCTACTTCTAATTACTAGATAACTTTATAAAACGATAAAATTAAGCTAAGGATATGGTTGTTAGCTTGTGCCTCCTAGTGTGTCTTGGTTCAGAGTTCTCCCTAGAAATAGACTCTAAATCAAGGATTATTGCAAATAAGTAGTTAAGAGGGAAGGTGACGATGGGAACACTACTAGCAGAGCAGGACATTGAGGTGTGTTAGTGCTCATTCTGCAAGAGACAGACACCATGTTGGGATTAAACATGAAAGGACCTGGTGGGGAAAATACAAGTGTGAAGGAAAACAGGAACATTACCGGACCGATTGTATGTCTGATCCCAGTGGAAGGAGAGAAGCTTGGGTGAATTCTAAGACATGAGGGAGTCCTCAAACCAGAGCTGGCTATCAGCAAGGTCCCACACCTGCCAAGAGGAGGCCTGTGCTGGGTAGCCCTGCAAAATTCCATATTGGCTGGGAGCAGGGAGCTGTGACCTCACACGAATGCTGCCATGGACCCTGGAGCACAGCAGCAGGGACCCTCAGTCAGTTTTGCCCTGTGTAGTTGAAGTTCTGCCAGGGCTTTCCCATGGCTGCCCATGAGACACACAAGGGAAGGGAAGCCAACAGAAGGTGCATTATTAATTAAGTTATCAGTGTGGGCACTGGGAACTCAGAAAGACGGGTGGAACATGCACCTGAAAGTTATCTTATCCTAGGCTTGAGGGTGGGGGTGTTTATCTGCCAAATTCCACTGGTCAGTTCTCTAAGGTTGCCCGTGGGGGCATAGATTCCATGGTACTTCCAGCCCACTACACACTCAGAGTACCGAAAAAGCTTTCGGCAACCAACATAGGTGCTTGCAGTTGAAAGTCAGGCTGATAGCCACAGATATGGCCAATGCCAAGAGGAAATGGGCTGGGGACCGGCGGAGTCTGCCGCAATGTGCTGGACAGACGGCGGCAGTGGAGGTCCACATGGTCCCTCCCTAGAGCCATCCCTCAGCCTCAAGGCCATTTAGAATAACCTTCTCAAGATAGAGCACAGGTGGGTTTTGCTACCTGTGGATGTTTTAATGCACTAAAAATACTGTGGGCTTCAGCTACTCCTAACTGTTGACTTTCTAAATGTGGTGGCACAGAAATCTTAGAACAGCCTCCTGTCTTTGCAGCCAAAGAGCTTCCTTTATTCCTAGCACTGCCCATCACAAGACTTTAATAGCCCTTTTCTTTCTTTATGAGATGCATTGAGAAGCCTGTCTAAAAGTTAAATAGTCAGGCTGTCAGTTGAGAAGACCTAATAGACCTGAAGTAAGGAAACAAGGTACAAGACAGTTCAGTTTTTAAAAAGAGCAGAGCTAGCATTGCAATAAGCCCTAGAAAGGCGAGGGAGCCAGCATGGGGTACACTCTAAGGGCAGGTAACGGGCACGAGGCATGAGTCTCCCACAAAGAAGGTGATTGGCAGGAATTGTTTGTCAAAGGCAATCTTGGACTACTTCATAGGCAGCCTGGGGTTATAGAATCAACTGGTCTTTAATAGTGGCAGAAAGTACCAAAGCAATCAAAGTAACAAGTTCAGTGGATTGCCTCACAGGGAGTACATGACGTGCCTGCAAATGTACGACTATCCATCATAGGTCCTGGGAACTTAGAGCTTTTACAGTATGTGTCTAGAGTTCCTGGCAATTTTATCATGACATTATTGGATTTAGGAGCATTCCAGAATTGCCCTAGATGCCAGGGTGACAAATATGTTCTTGATATGAGTGTCCTAGAGAAACATCACCTCCATAAACTGTCCATTGAAAGTTCAGTAGGTGTTGAATAAATATTAATGAATGCTAATACTAAATTAATCATGGAAGTGTTAGGTGTTTATCACCGGAAAACCTTCATTACCATGAATACATTTCTCTCGGTCTTGCTTCTAGATTGATTCAAAAGAATGATCTGCAATAAATTCAATTCCCTCTTCTCTCAGATGCAAGGCTAAAGGTGAGACAGCAGCATTTTAGTCACATTAAAAATGTCCCTGGTTAGCACTTCTGCCTCCCTCTGCTTAAAGGCCGGATGCAAGTTTGCACCGCAAGTAGTTAAAGTAAAACTTTCCCAATCTTCTGAAAGATAGGAAGTTTAATCAATAACAATATGATGCACGAAATGTAGAACTTCACTTTTATTGCTCTGTAGCCTGCCTAGCATGGGGTGAAGAGTGGACTCCTGGAAGATAGTAAGAGAACAGTGAACTTTAAATCTCACTATCAGAAACATGAAATTACCACTAAAATTTGATTTAAAAACTCACAGGATTGCTGACATGACAGTGACTTAGAGCTTATTCACTGCAGCAAGTTAGCAGAACCCCTTGTGCTATTTTCAGACGTCCATTCTTTCCCCAGATATTGACAGTCAGCATCTGAGTGTCTTTTATATTCCTAATGAAAGTTTTTAAAAAAGCAAAATATATAGTTGTTAAGCAAGAAAAACTGTAGCCAAATAAAGCCAATGTTGTGAGGCCGCATTTAATCTTGTAAAACGTAAGTCACATTCAAGTTGTTCTGAGTACTGATTTCCTTATTCATATCAAGAAGTTAATTGTTCAGATTTCAGCTTTGAGGATTCCTCTGTTATGCTAGCCTTGGGGTGGTCTATGTTTGCTCCAACTCATGAGCCTCTGAAAAGGTGCCTGGGAGATTGGAGAGCAGCAGCTACGCTGTGGGACAGCAAGGACACAGCTCACTGGGGCTGTGGGGAGGGGCTGGAAAATGGGCAGTGTGGCAGGAAAGGAAAACACTGGGAAACTTCTGCTCATCTCACTCTTACTTTGCTTCTTTAAGCCCAACATAGTGTGATCTATTTTGTGGTGTTGTTTATCCAGGACTAAAAGAGGACCACTAGTGAATGCCATCATGTCTGTATACAAGGGGAAAAGAAGGATATTACATAATGATAAATGAGTGAAGTCTTCAAAAAGACATAACAATCTTAAAAATTTATTCACCTAACGACAGAGCAAAAATACCTAACAATGGTATAAAAGCTGATAGAACTAAAAGGAGAAATACACAAATTCACTATTATAGTTGGAGGCTTCAAAACTCCTCTCTTTCTGGAAGTCAAAGCTTAAGCAGGGAGAAAATCAGTAAATATATAGCATAATATATATTATTCTCAAGCGTCCATAAAACATGCACCAAGAGAGGTCACATTCTGGGCCATAGAACATGCATGAACAAATGTAAAATAATAAAAATAATATAAAGTATGTTCTCAGACCACAATGCAATTAAACTAGATATTAGAAACATAAAAATAGCTAGACAATACTCAAATATTTGGAGATTAAATAACACAATTCTAAATATCACATGGTCCAAATAAGTAGGCTCAGGAGAAACAAAAATATTTGAATTAAAGGAAAATGAACATGCAATTTATCAAAATTTGTAGGATGCAGTGAAAGTGGTGCTTAGATAAGAATTTATAGTATTAAGTGCATAGAAAAGAAAAAAAGAAGGCTTTAAGGTCAATAATCTAAGTGTAACCTAGTTTTTTCACTTTGGGAAACATGAGAAAGATGAGCAATTGAAGCTTAGAGCAGAAGAAAAATTAATAAAAATTAGAGCAAAAATGAATAATATTTAAAACAGGAAAACAGTTGAGAAAATAAAAAAATTAAATTCTGTTATTTGAAGATATCAGTACAATTCATAAACCTCTAGCTAGGCTAACCAAGAAAAAAAAAAGGGTATCCAAAGTGGGAAAGAGGAGGTCAAACTATCACTTTTTGCTGACAATATGATCTTATATCTAGAAAATCCCAAAGATTCCACCAAGAGACTCCTGGAGTTAATAAGTAAATTCATCAAAGCCTCAGGTTACAAAATCAACATATAAACATCAGTATCATTCCTATACACCAATAACAGTCAAGCTGAGAGTCAAATCAAAGACTCAATACGTTTCACAATAGCTACAAAGAAAATAAAATACCTAGGAATATACTTAACCAAGGAGGTTAAAGTTCTCTGCAAAGAGTACTATGAAACACTGAGGAGAGAAATTGCTGATGATACAAACAAATGGGAAAACATATCATGTTCATGGATTGGTGGAATCCACATTGTTAAAATGTCCATATTACCCAAAGTGATTTACAGATTCAGTACAATCCCCATCAAAATACCATGTCATATTTCACAGCTCTAGAAAAAAAATAATTTTATACTTCATTTGGAACCAGAAAAGATCCCAAATAGATAAAGCAATCTTAAGCAAAAAGAACAAATCTAGAAGCATCACATTACCAAACTTCAAACTGTACTACAAGGCTATAGTAACCAAAACAGTATGGTATTGACACAAAAATAGAGACCTAGACCAATGGAACAGTACAGAGAATCCAGATATAAAACCATCCACATACAGCCAACTGATCTTTGACAAAGCAGACAACAAGGGACACTGGGAAAAAGAATCTCTATTCACTAAATGGTGCTGGGAGAATTGGATAGCCACAGGCAGAAGAATGAAACAGGATCCGTATCTCTCACCACTCACAAAAATTAATTCATGGATAAAAGACTTAAATGTAAGGCATGAAACCATAAGAACTCTAGAAGAAAATGTTGGAAAAAATCTTCTAGATACCAGCCTAGGCAAAAATTTATGAAGAAGACCACAATGGCAATCACAGCAACAACAAAAATAAATAAATTGTGGCTTGATTAAATTAAAAAGCTTCTGCACAGCCAAGGAAATAATTAAAAGAGAAAATAGACAATACACAGAATGGGAGAAAATATTTGCAAGCTATACATCCAATAAAGGACTATAACCAGAATCTACAAAGAACTCAAGCAAATTAACAAGAAAAAAAATTAAATAACCCCATTAAAAAGTGGGCAAAAGACATGAACAGAAGCTTTTCAAAAGGAGATAGACAAATGGTCAAGAAACATCTGAAAAAATGCTCAATGTCAAAAGTCATCAGGGAAATGCAAATTAAAACCACAATGAGATATCACCTTACCCCAGTTAGAATGACTTTTATTAAAAAGTCCAAAAACAGGCTGGTTCAACATTTGAAAATCAATCACTGTAATACACCACATCAGCAGGTTAAAGAAGAAGAAATATAAAATCACACCAGTTGATGTATAAAAAGCATTTGATAAAATCTAACACCCATTCATGATAAAAAAAACTTTCAGAAAACTAGGAATAAAGGGGAACTTCCTTAACTTGGTAAAGAACAGCTACAAAACCTACAGCTAACATCACAACTAATGGTGAGAAACTGGATGCCTTCCCAAAACTGAGAACAAGACAAGGGTGACTCTTCTCATCACCCCTATTCAATATCATACTGGAAATCCTAGCTGGTGCAAGAGGAACATGGAAGAAAAAGCATAATAGATTAGAAGGAAGACATCAAACTGTCTTTTTTTTTTTTTTAAAGCATGTGACATAATTGTCTATCAAGAAAATCTGAAAAACTTCACCAAAAAGAAAATGAATGGAACAAAAGTTCTGGAAATAATAAATAGTATAGCAAGGTTACAGTATACATGCTATAGATATATATATACACACACACAGACACACCCCATATACATACATTATTGCTTAATAAACTACCATAGGATTAAAGTAACACAAATTTATGGTTATAGTTCTAGAGGTCAGAAGTCCAAATTCGGTCTGCCTGAACTAAAGCCAAAGTGCCAGCAGGGCTTGTTCCTTCTGCTTTTGCCAACTTCTAGAGGCCACCTGCATTCCTTGGCTCATGGCCCCTCGGCCCATCATCAAATGATCCATATAATTTTATTACATCAGCATCTCCAATTCTGCTCTTTTGTTCTGCCTTCCTTTTATAAGGACTCTTGTAATTACACTGGGCACATCCAGATAATCCACAATAATCTCCCTGTCTCAAGATTCTTAATGTGGTTACATCTGCAAAGTCCCTTTTGTCACATAAGGTAACATATCAATAGATTCTGGGGATTCATATGTGAATATCTTTGGGAGGCTATTTTTCAGCCTTTCACAATATAGAAAAGTCAATTGTTTTTCTACATACCAACAATAAGCAATTGGAATTTAAAGTCACTAACATAATAACCCTTATAATATTAGCAAAAAACTAACATAACTAGGCATACATCTAACAAAATATGTACAGGGACTATGTTCAGAAAACTATACAACTCAGATGAAAGAAATCATAAAAGAGCTAAGTAAAGAGAGTGCTATTCCATATTCATGAATTGGAACATTCAATAATGTTTGGATGTCAATTCTTCCAAACTTTGTCTATAGATTCATTGGAATCACAATCAAAATTTCAGCAAACCCTTTTGTATATATCAACAAAAAGATTCTAAAACATAAGGGAAGGTCAAAGACCCAGACTAGCCAGCAGTCTACTGAAGAGCCAAGTTGAGGGCTCACATTGCCTAATTTGAAGACTCACCATAAAGCAATAGTAATCAAAACAGCATAATGTTTTGGAAAGAATAGATAGAAATATCAGTGGAGCAGAATGGAGAGCCCAGAAATAGATCCACACAAAAATAGTCAAATTACCTTTAACACAGGTGCAAAAGTAAGTCAATGGAGAAAGGATGGTCTTTTCACAAATGGTGCTGGAACATCCATATACAAAATGAAAAATGAACCCAGATATAAATCTTTTGCATTTCTTGAAAATTAACTAAAAATGGGTCAGAGCCCTAATAATAAAGCAGAAAATGACAAAACTTCTAGAAGTAGATGAAGAAAATTGAGGTGACCTTGGGTTTTGTGATGTTTTTTAGATAGAACACCACAATTATGATCCAGGAAATAAAAAATTAGTAAGTTGTGCTACAGTTCAAATTAAAAGTATTGACTCTGTGAAAGACCCCGTTAGGAGAATCATGGATGAAACTAGAGGACATTATGCTACGTGAAATAAGCCAGACACAAAAAGACAAATACTGTATGATCTCACTTATATGTGGAGTCAAAAAAAGTCAATCTCATAGAAACAGAGAGAAGAAAGAGGCTGGAAGAGAGAAGGAGGGATGGGAAAAGGGAACATCTTGATCAAAGGGTACAAGGTCTCTGTTAGGGTAGGAAAATAAGTTTTTATTGATCTATTGCACAGCATGCTGACCACAGTTAATAATAATGTATATTTCAAAATTGATAAAATAATAGATTTTTTAATTTAATTTTTTTAAATTTCAGAATATTACAGGGGTACAAACACTTTGGTTACGTATATAGCCTTCGCACCACCTGAGTCAAAGCTACAAGTGTGGTCATCCCCCAGAAAGTGCGCACCACACCCATTAGGTGTGAATTTACCCATTCCCGCCTCCCCTCCTCACCTGCCTGATACCCGATGAATGTTACTAGAATAGATTTTTAATGTTCTCACCACACACAAAAAAGATAAGTTGGTGAGGTGTTGGATATGTTAATTAACTTGATCAAATCTTTCTATAATATATATACATATATCAAAACATCGCATTATACCCCATAAAAATACACAATTATTATTTGTCAATTAAGAAAAGTGGAAAAAACAAAGAAAAAGAGAGAATCAAAAGACAAGCTACAGACCAGGAAAAAATATTTGCAAAATACAAATCTGTTTAATTACTTATGTCCAAAACATATAAAGAACTCTAAAAACTCAACAATAAGATTAATGGACAAAAGATCTGAACAGAGTTGCTTCCCACCAGCTACCAGTTAAAAATTCTGATACCCCTGTATGTGCACACTGGAATTGAACAGTTAAGGGAACGGTTGGTGTATGGCAGGAGCAGATTTGTCAGTGTTGGAGTGGGTGTTTACAGATAAGCCAAGGGGGAAGGCTACAGTGATCCATGTGGCAATGGATTAGAGTTAGAGACATTAGTATGAATTAATATTTGGCCTAAAATAGACACAGTTAAATATGAAACTATTAATAGACTTGTGTGTATGACATGGGTCACCCACACATAGTATACACAGATATACTAAACTGCTCTGTCAGCTACAGGACCCAGAAACAACTATATCCCAGTAGCAATGTGCACACCCAGTGCCCAGACATTGGTTTCTAACACCAGTGTACAATAAAAGAAACCAGGCTCCTTGGAGAAGTGGCTGATTCTAGCCACAGGAAATGTACAAGATGGGTCTGAGCATCTTGTAGTGCCACAAAGTGAGGATTTATTCAAAACACACACACACACACACACACACACACACACACGCACATGCACACACACAGACGGGGGTATGACACAGGTACACAGGAGCCACTGAAAGGTCACCTAATGGCCAAATCTGAAATAATGTGAACCAAAAAAAACAAAAAAAAACAAAAAAAAAAAACCCAGAAAATGTAGTATTGGATTAAAACACAAAATATAAATATCTAGTCGTCCATGCTATGTAGCTAAATTGTTGAAAAAATAAATAAATGTCTGAGAAGAGACAGATATAGGGAAGAATGACAAAAACTTTTTGTAGCTACTCTGCTCTCAGGGAGGTGGAGCATAACCCCTCACTCCGTAAGTGCGGGCTGTACGTAGAGACTTCCTCCCAGTGCATGCAGTGTGGGAATGAGAAACACAATAGTGATTTTACTGTGAAGATTCCTGACAAACACTACCTCGAGCCAGGACACTCCAAGCTTTGCCTGGCAGCATGTCCGAATTGCTACCGAGCAGTCACTCTTTACTGCCTGCAGCCCTCCTCCTTTCAGAACAGATGACTGTGACTGGGACTGTTGTCTAAGGCCCACGTTACCACCGTGTGTTGGGAAGCACCTTTTCTCTCTACTGTTACATATCTACGGATAAAGAAGAACTGCTCTCCAGCAGCTGTGCTCAAGTAACCACACCTCAGGGGCCTCCGCCATGCACGGAGCTGATTTAGATGCTAGGACTTAGGGAACATTGAGAACATTAAAGAAATAATGAACATCAGCAAATAATTGAAGAATTCAAGGAAATCTTTTTACTCTCAAAGGGGCATCACACGGGGATATGTTTATTTTACCCAGCCCTGGTCCTCACAGATGAGTCTAACTCGGCCCTTCACTTATACTAATACATGGTAAAAGTAAGGATTTGGGATTGGGATATAGAAACTGAATTATGTGGCTTGATTTTCCATGCAGAATATTCAAACTCAACTATCTCTGCCTGGATAAATCCAGGAAAAAAATTAACATTTTCAAAATAATATGGCTGTATCCTAACGTGCTCTGGGTCCACTCTCCAGACTTGTGATTCTAGAATGTTGCAATGCAGTCTTCATGAACCAACTGCTCCTTCTTGATTCGTTTTTCTCAGTTCCCAAGGGTCCTTTTCCTCCCACCTGTGTCTCAATGCTGCCTAACTGGATCATGGCTTCACAGGTGCCACAAGAAAGGAGAAAAGGAAAAAGACCTGGGGGACTGCAGAGACTTTCATTGCAAAGAAACAGATGCATGCTGCTGCCTCCCCCAAATACAGCCCTAGTCAAGCAGATTTGGCCGCCCACAAAGAGCTGACCAGCAGGTGTGCAGCGCCTGCCCAGCTGACAGGGTGCTCACACCGCCCAGCTGTAGCTACTTGAACCACCCCAATGAGCCCGGGTGCTGTCCCAGCTCCTCCTCCGCCCCCTGCACTTTCTGGCCTTCACCCGTGCGGTGGCTCCTGGCAGAACCGCGCGTGCCACCTCCCGACCATCCCAGGAAGATTTGGCTGCTGGAGCCCCAAGCAGGGGCTGCAGGCAAGAGCAGGCGCGCCAGCCCCACCAAGTTGCTGGTCTTAATTAAGCCCCGCGTGGTGGGCGGAGTGCCCGAGTCCGCATCGATAATGACTCCAGCCTGAGCTTTGGGGCGTTGGAAAGATCCATGCAGGAGCGGAGCGCGGACCCGCGGGTTCCTTGCGGCGGTGGCGGTGGCTCTGCTCTGGCGGCGAGAGGGCGTGAGTGCGCGCGGCTCCCCGACTTTCGCAGTTTCCCCACCCCCTGCGCAGGGAAGAGCCTGGTCCTAGACCTCCCCGCTCCCCCCGCACACCTCCTCGCCCTTCCTCGGAGCTGCTTTTGGATTTGCTCGGGCTTCTGGTCTGGAGAGCCCTGGACTGCTTCCCAGGAAGGCAGCCCCGGGCAGAGCGCCCTCAGAGCCGCCGGCGCCGGCCCGGGCTCCCTCCGGGGTCCCGGGAGCTGCTGCTCCGTCCGCGGCTCCGGGCTGCGGATTTCACCGTTCCTGGGCGAGGAGCCTCACGGAACCTGCGGCGCGAAGACCCCCCTCGCGCTCGCCCGGCCTGGGCTGGGGAAGGAGGACCCGCCTCGCGTCTCCCTGGAGGCGCGCACCTTTGCTGCCAGCCTCCACGCGCCCAGCAAGTTTGAAGGGAGAGACTCTGTGCCCCCGAACTTCCTCTGGACATGAATCAAACAGCTGGAGCCTCCAATAACGTCCGGTGTCCCCCCGGGAAGGGCCACAAGGTAAGGGACCCGCGACGGAGGGGCTTGTGCTGGGGCCTGGTGAGCAGGTTGAGGCTGCGGTTTGTGGGCGAGTGGAGACTCCTGGCTGGTTTGTGTATCCTGAGCAGCCGCCAGGCCCTCCCCATCCCTGGTGGGGGTGCTTGAATCTAGCTGGTGGACAGGTCGTGGCGAGGGTGTGTGTCAGTGGGAAGGTGTGACGATTAATGGACCCAAAGCCGACAGCAGGCTCAGCGCGCGCACCTGCTCGGGACTACCCTGGGCTAGGGATCCCGCACCGCTCGGCGGCGGGTCTGGCAGATGCGGCTGTGTCCGCCGATTGCGGGGTTTTCAGGGAGGGGAGGTGGGGCGGCCTCCCGGCATCAGACCCCTTGGGCCAGAGCTTGTAGAAGGGCGCCTCCCGGGAAGCGCCTGGCTCTCCCGCGGGCGCGGGCTCTCGCTGGTGTCACGGACACGTGCTTCATCGACTTCAGTGGACCAACGCGTGCCTGGAATTATGTCCAGGGAATTAGTAACATTCAGAGAAAGTGGAGCGGGCAGCGGCCTGAGAAATTCTTGCAGAACTTGTCTCTTAGCTCAACGTGTGAGGGACTTGACTCGAGAAATGTCTACACCTGCGCGCACAGAAACAGCTCGCCAGCAAGGTTCCGGATTCCACACCCTCGCGTGGTGTGGGGCCCAGCCTTCCCTGGCCATGCCCGGTATTCCTCCTCTCTTTCTCACCTATCTGTGGCTCGCCTTAGGTTGTGGTTGGTTTGCAAGGAAATTCCTTCCCTGGGTTACAAGGGGAAGCCATGCAGCGATACATGTATCAATGTACTTTAAAATATTTGAGTATTTATATTTAAAAAAAATTGAAAGAAGGCAAGTACTTTAGAGTTTAGTGTTTTATATGCAGCCTGAATCTATGCTATACTCTTGTGTTTGCTACCCCTATATTGGATATATATTTTATTTGTACAGAGGCACATATGTTTATTATTAGAAAGTATTCCCATTACTATCTGCTTGTTGGGGTTTGGGGCATGTGTGGATTAAAGTTAGTAATGGTATTGGATTCATTTGGTGGATAAAGGAACGCTTGATCTGTTTGAGTTATGTAAGATGTGAATACATTTATTTCAACTGAGAAACATCCAGCGTTTTCCTCTCCTACCAGATCTGGATGAAATATTTTAATCAGCATGTCATATCTCTGTTCTCATTAACTATTACTCCAGTGGTTACATGTTTCACATTTACTTTAATATCCATAGGAAATGTCTTTTTAATACATAGTAGCTGATATTATAAGATTTTTAAATTAAAAATAATAAAGTTTCACACGTCAGTGATTATGTAGTACAGATATCTGTGGAGTTCAGAAGATCATTCAGTAATTTCTGTTAAAAACTGCCTTTGGCTCCGGTGTTAAAGTGGCTTCTTGGCAGAATTGGACTGCAGGGTATTGATACCAATGAGACTTTCTGGGAAGTGTTGGAACACTAGAAGCTGCTCCAGAACCTGTGAGTCTTGGGTTAGAGATCACCCTTCACATCTGTCGGGTGTTCAACAAATACTTGATCCATCGAATCATGTTAATTCAATATACAGTCATCGTCAACAATTCATTTAAAAACCATTACAAACCCTATTAAGTTACAATCATATGAGAACTGAGAACCTAAGTATGAATTTAGACAATCCTTCACTCTAAAACACAGATCTAGTCTTAGCTCACCCTTTGTACTTTAAAATCCTCAATGTCTCATTACTGCTCAAAGCAAGATGGTGGCTACCCATTAGCTAAAAGCAAAAAGAATGTTCAATTCCTTTTCTCAAGGAGGAACTTATTTGCCTTCAAAGTTGGCAGTTTTGTAGTTTGTCTTGTAGGTTTTTGTGGTGAAATTGCAACAGTGGAGATTGGAATGGCGCGAGATGAGGAGTTTGTGTTCTGGAGTGGTTGAGGGACAAGCGGATTGCAAGGGTGAACAGACACTGGGAAGCTCTGGGCAAACCATGCAAGATTTAGGTCACAATTTTTAAAAATAAAATAGAAAACTCAATTATGTCAGTTTATTAAGAATTTTGAATAAGTTCTTCCTCCCCTCTACATGCTGTTCTAACAGTTCGTCTTGGGAGACTTCCATTGGAGGAAAGGCCTCAACCTCTCGGGAAAATGTTCCAGTTGGACTC
>CM052437.1:182198577-182236095 GCA_028533085.1 Varecia variegata
CAGAGATGGAAGTCTCTGGGAAATGCTTCTAATGTATACTTCTTGATTTTAGAAATCATGACTTTAAAATGGGCCTAAGAGATATATGAAGTTTAAAATTATAAGGAAATATGCTAAAGACACCTAACATCAACACGTACTCCGTAGTTCTGTTAGAAACTTAAGGCCTCAAGATTAAAAGGTATCATGAAGTGAGGAGAGGGTCAAAACAATTTGACATTACTTTCTTCACCCTTCCACTTTTCATAACTTTTTAATGAATGTCATCTTATTAGCCTTTCACCTTCACTGCAGCCACTGAAGTAGGTAGCTAAGTTTTTCTTCCCTTTTGTTTTTTGACTGAAGAAATCAAGCTACACAATTATGTGCGAATCATTTATGATCAAAGGCTAATAAAATTAAGGAAATGTTTCAACCTGAGAATGTGTAAATATTCAATATTATTCAATCTTTTATTTGGCAAGAATCAATCCATGCTTCCTTCAATCCTTGTCTGTTAATTCTGAGTATTATTTCTATATTTAATAAGCACTGGACTCATTATTATTCCTAAAAATAAAACAGGCAAGTGGCTGCTACTTTTATTAATGAGTCAGTGTCTACACAAATGAAGCAGGAAACAACAGAGCAAAATACCCAGGGATGTTAAAAATGAACAAATCCGAAATGTAGGGTTTTGGTTGGTCAGAGACAGGAGTGGTCGGTGTGGTTTAGGTGGGGAAGACTTCCCAGAGCAAACAGGACTCGTCGCTCACCACTACCCCTATGTGTCCTGCAGTCATAGAAATCTCACGCACACTGAATTCTTAGCGTACTAAACATTTTCTGCTTCCCCAGATGGTAACTGTAATTCTGACGAAGAAGGGACACGTAGAGTTTTAATAGACAGTTGTTACATAACCTTTTCTCTGTTTGCTACTGTTGATTTTTATTTGGGACCACTGAGAATAGATGCCAATTCCCTCTCCTATGGGAATGCTGCAGCTTCACTTCTGTATGATAATCCAAAGTGTGAGAAATCATAAAGAGGGACATGATATGAAAAAAAAATAAAGCAACTTTTATCATCTTCCACAGTGTTGGCTTTTGTAGTGGTGTGACATTCCTGTCCTCACTGAGCAGCTGCCGATGGGGCATTTGTGCAGTGGAGATGTCATCCGTGGCTTCCCAGGCCCTTCATCTTCCAGGGGATTATGACGCTGCCCACAGCCTCTTCTCCCCCGTTTGAAATGTGGGACTCTGTCTCCTCCTGGCCACAGATGACTGGACCAGGGTTAAACAGTGACTCCCAGGGGGATAAATCCAGCCGAATGGAGCCAACCAAACACTCTGGTTTGGCACTTTGAACTGCGAGGCACAGACATCACAGTTGGAATCTTCAGGACGCTATGTCTGAGGGGACCTGGTCTGACAGCCACATAGGGTCACGTAGCAGCCGAGGATGACTGCGGGGAGGAGGGCCGGCAGAGAGTGGCAGGGATAACAGAAATCCTGGGGCCCTCGAGCAGTGAGATCACGGCCTCCCCTTCAGACTTCTGGTTACAGTCCTGTGAAGCTTGCCTGTCTTTGCTTTCTTTCCTTCTTGACCCTTTCAGTTCTCTGAGATGTGCCATTATGTAAAACTGATAGAAAACGAAGAAAATATTTCACTTACTAGTGGGATTTTCTGTTTTCACTCCCCATTGCCACAAAAATAAAACTGTTTTTGTCCAGCAAACTTTTCTATAAGCTTCTTTCCTTTCTTACTTTGCATCCCGAGAGGTACAAGTGAGAAGAAAAGAAAAGGTCGCTGAATTCTGAATTGCTTTCTAAGCAGGAGTGGGAGTGAGGGCTATTTTCCAGGTAATTGTTGGATAGAGCTCACCAGAACTGAATTTATCAGAAAATAGTGGGTATTTGTGAGGCTTTGTGGCAAGAGATAAAAGGGAACAAGGAAAAAAAAAAAAAAAGATGGTGTTGCTGGCAGCCAGGAGATACACTCTGGGGACAGAATAGAGATGTTGCTGTATTGTATCTCGTTTGTTTAAAGACATGTCAACAGAAATCTCCTGGATTTGCTGATGTGTTATGCAGCTGGACCTGGGGTTTCTGTGGCAACTGGAGTTGGGTAGTTCAATGTAACATTGAGGAGAAGTTCAAGGCAGGAGTGCCCAGATGGGGCTCAGAAAATCTAGGTTACATCCATAATACAGTTGTTTGTTGTTTTTCTATTTAGCTCCTCTGTATGGGTATCTATTTTCTTGCAGTCAAATAAGCTCCAACAAAAAATGATGTGTAATGTGCGAGGCACTTGGAAGGTTCAGTTAACATTAGGCATGACCTCTACCCTTCGACTCCAGGGACAATGAAACAATCTTATTTTTTTTCCATCTGTCCCCTCTAAACAAATCTTTGACTAGTTCTAACCAGAAATACTCTGATTTTTGAAGATATTTTAGTTTTCTCTAGTTCTTTTGCATTACAAATAGTGTGATTTACAACATTAAAATGCTCAGTCTAGTCTAATGTGATGTGGCTAACTCCAGCCTTCATTCAAAGATACATTTCTCCTCCCTCCCAGCCAGTCTGCCTGAGGTCTGGAATCCTGCTCTGGGGGACACAGAGGGGCTTCTCCTTGTCCCCTTCCCAGTGTGCTCCCTACTCCTCCTCTGCACTCACTACTCGCAATTTCTCAACTTCTCCAAGGTTGGATTCGGGTGGGAGAATAAATTAGAGAAAAGGTACAGTGTCACGTGGTGGTTACAGTGTTAATCTGGTGATGGGTCTCTCTGGATGTGACAAATACACAGAGCTGACACGTTTGCTCATGGGGACAAGGGGGGCTTTTGAAGATTTTTCTTTGCAGACAGATCCTGACACAGGATCATGAAATATGACTGAAGCCTCTTCTCCAGCTATAAAGCTGTCACGTGTCCTCGTGCTTCCTGTCGTCACCCTCTGCTAGTCGCTTTGCCCTGCTGGGTGAAGTTCCTTCCAAGATGACACCTGGCTTTCTCCTCCCATGTGGTCCATTTCTGGTTCCCACCCTCAGCAGAACCAGCACAGTTGCCGGTACAACCCCCTCCATTCACACAGGGCTGCCCAAGCGGCAGTTGTGGTTTCAGCTTAGTTTTAAATGTTTCCAAGGGGGGTCTCTATGCCACTTCTTAAGCTGCAAGACCCCTGTCCCCAAAGCATCCATGTCACACTCTCTGAATGGTTCTGTGATGCTGTTCGAGTGGCCTGTGTAGAGAGGGAACCTGCGACTTTCCTTTCCTCATCCAGTTTCACCCATCCTCCTCCACCCAAAAGTGAGAAGGCAGAGAAGTCCACCAACTCGGGTGGGTCATTGTAAGTTTCATACCTTTATCATTTCCTTTATTAACAGTGTAACAGGTCACTTTGGGCTGTGGGGGTACTTGGCAACCATTTTCACAGTTCTGAATTTTTGGAGCTCAGTTGAAACCGAGATAGGAAGCTACTGTTAAACTTGGTTATCTTGCTATTTGCAGTTATCTTTTATTTCCAAGAATACCAGTCAGTTGATGCTAGGTGTCAATTGTAAGAGCTACCTGTGCTCAGCGGGTATATTGGGAGAACATATTCTGGCTTATGTGATTTGGAAAGGATTCATGGCAGAACTGGGGTTTCGGCCCCGCAGTAGAAGACACAGCATTTTGCTTGAGACTCTGTTTCACTGAAAGCACATGCAACCTCGCCAAAGTAGAAATATTCCATTTTCTTTACACACTAACAACTGCGATACATGTGACTTACTTCCCCCCCCCATCCTGAAACGCCTCTTGCTGCAGTGCTTTTGAAACTTGGTTGTACATACGAGTCACCCAGGTGTCCTGGTTAAAATGTAGATTCCGGTTGAGTAGGTAGGGGTGGAGCCCAGGGTTCTGCGTGTCTTACAGAGCTCCCATGTAATCCTGCTGCTGCAGCCCCGTGACCACACTTGGAGTAGCAAGGCTCCATTGCTGTCGCTGAATCATACATGATGTCATGCATAATACATTTTGTCGTGTATGGATGAAAAATCAGTGGAAGTCTTTAATTATGTGAAAATGGGCTTAGTGGTAGTTCACACATAACAATCTCTCATTTCTTTGAACTGTGGTTATAAATTTTGGTGCCATCCATTTGGAAAGGAGTATTGAAGTAGGAACAAAGAAAATGAAGTCCCCATTGTCAGTTGTGCCATCGAGTTGCTTTGTGGCCATTAACAAGGATTATCATCTCCAGACTGCAGCCACTTTCATTAAAAAGTTTACTGGATTAGGTGGTCACCAGATGTCTAGCCAATGCTAACATTCAATTCTAAATATATTTTATGTTTATCTTATCTACTTAGGTATATTATAAAAAACTTGGGATTTTATGTTTACATGTATTTTCCTTCCTGAAACAAAAGGTAGAACTTTGCCATTAGTGAATACTCAGTAAATATTCATTAATGATGATGCAGAACTTTTGACAGTGGAGGTATGAGATACTCTGAACAGTAAGGAATTTATGACGTTTTATTTTTTAATTTAGTAAATCTTTATTGGTGAATGATATTCATTTACTAAAATGAAAATAAAAAGTTCCCTAATATTCATGAAAGCTGAGTTTCTCACCTATGACTTTGACTAGGATTAATAGAAGCAATCTCTCCAAAATCCAACAGTAACAGTAAAAAGAGCTATAAACTTTATCATTATAAAAACAATAAAAGTTTTTTGAAGAAACAAGCAAAGAAAACCTATATTTCTTTGCTCACACATTTTAGTGATTCTACATCGTTGAAATTGATGCTCTTTTATGGTATACTTTGCCAAAACATTACCAAAACCATTTAATCTTTTCAAGTAGGTCCTATATTCTAACTTTGTTAAGGTATCTATTTTGATTCTATCTCCATGAGAACCACATAAATGACTTGAAAAATCAATGATGGAGTTATGAACTCTCATTCATACTGGGTTATGGAGCCATAAGTTGAGGAAAGTCAAGAAAAAGATAGATGGAAAAGGCAAAATGACGTAGTTATAGTCTTTAAATGATATTACAAACAAGGAAAGGTCACATGACATTTACTAGCTAGAAAAGAAGGAGGGGGTGGGTGAGGAGGAGAAAATGGCATATGAGGCCCTGTAATTCCTGTTTGACATGTCCAAGTAATGCCCTGAGGCACATGTTCCTTCCACTTATCACGGACAGCAGAAAAATACCCACATTTCTTATACGTGTTAAATTATAGCTCTTATTTTGAGGATAGATTGTGTAAATTACTACACTAAGTGCAACTCCGAAGGTAAGAACAGGACATTCAAGTGTAAAACTTATGTCTTACCTCGCTTTCAAAAAAGTGAGACACTTTTAATTACATGTATTAGATGTTATGGGAAAATTTGACATCTGATTCTGGACAAATAGATCAAATGCCACAAATATCTAAAATTCGCATCACTCCACACTGAAGTTCCCTTTGCAGCACTATTGCTTTGAGGACTTCATGTACCTCTATTTTTGTTGTGTTTGTTCTAAAACGAATACCTGGAACAGATATGTCACCATAACAGGTGAAGTGGCACCTGGATGGTGAAGAATGTGGGATGAGTAAAAATTAAGACCAACATGGACTCTTTTAGTAGCTTCAAAAAATACTTCAATATCCAAATTAGAATGCTCAAGTGTTAGAAAACTGATAGTGAAATTAGGATTTCAGGGGGGAAATTATTTGAATCTGGGGAATGAGCTGGAAAATTAATATAGGGCAATAAAACAATATCTAGACAATGTGAAAATGTAGTTTAAAATAATGTACATTTATTGTGGAAAAAGGTTTTTTAACTTTCTTTGGTTAAGTACAGCAATGTGGGGAAGGAAAAAAGTTCCTGATGGTAGTTGGGGAAGAAAAGAAAGAAGGTGTATGCGTGGACTAAAGGAGTGAGACTATGTGCCAGCAACAAATTTCCTCTCCCGTGACCCTGACAGTCACTCTATGAGGTTCTTCTGCAAAGAGGACTCAGAGATATTAAGTAACTTGCCTAAGGATTGTGAACTTTCTTTTTTATGTCACGGGGTTCATATGTATCCATATGTTCAGCTTCGGTGGATACTGTCAGTTTCCAGGGCAGTGGTGCTGGCTCACACATGGGTGCCAGTTGTCCTGCATCCTCACCAGCACTTGATGTTGTCACAGCTCTTGATTTGGAACATCAGATGAGGTTACAGTGGTATCTCATTGTGGTTTTTATTTGCACTTTCTTGATGACTGGTGATGTAGAGCACGTTTTCCCGTCCTTATTGGCTGTATATATTGACGTCACATCTTTTGTCCATTTTTAGTTCAGTTAGCTTTTTTTAAAAAAAAAAATCCTTCATATATTTTAGAAAGAGTTTGGGCTGGGTGCAGTGGCTCATGCCTATAATCACTGTAGGAGGCCGAGGCAGGAGGATGGCTTGAGGCCAGAAGTTGGAGACCAGCCTGAACAACATAGACTCCATCTCTACAAAAAATAGAAAAATTAGCCAGGTACAACATTCACCTGTATATTCGGGAGTCTGAGGCAGGAGGATCGCTGGAGCCCAGGAATTTGAGGTAGCAGTAAGCTATGATCATGCTATTGCACTCTAGCCCAGGCAACAGAACAAGACCCTGTCTCAAACAACAACAACAAAAAAGACCTTTTTTGTCAGATGTATGCATTGCAATGTATTTACCATCTGTGACTGACTGCTTTTCCACTCATTTAAGTCACTTTTGATGGATGAATGTTCTTAATTTTAATAAAGACCATTTTAACAACAACTGATATCTAGAGCTAAGCTTCACACCAAGACTCAATGAATCTAACACCACATTGGATAGTAAATAGTGAAAAGAAAGTAAATTAATCAAAATGGTCATTTAGCAATTTGATCATTAGTTAAATTAGCCTTTGAGTAGATAAGTTCTTATCCATTATCCATTATGGGAATAGTATTGTATAGTAGCAGTTTCCTCCTAGAAATTATGGCTGTGATTTATTTGCTGAAATATCATCGATGTTCATAATTTGGTCTTGCACCATTAATCTACAGCTCTCTCATAAGCTCTAATAATGATTTTTTGCTAATTCTGTATATTTCATCATAGTATCCACACTTGACAGTTATATATCTTCCCACATCTTATTGTTCCTATTTATCTTATGTTCTTTTATATTGTATATCTGTGAGGTGTACAATGTGATATTCTGATATATGTATACATTGTAAAATGATTACAGTAATCAAGCTAATTGACATATCTGTCACCTCACATAATCTCGGTCAGGACCTCTGGTACTGTGTGGAACAGTAGTGCTTCCAGTGAGAGTTACTCAATATTCTAGGAGGATCGGGGTGCATCATGGTGTCATTTACCAAGACAGGAAGAATGAGGGAAGAGCGGTCTGGAGGGAAATGTAATCCTCCCTGTGACACATCTAAGTAGAGATGCTCAGTGGGGAGTTGGCTATGAATGTCTGGAGCTCTGGAAACAGGTTATTTTAGATTTAGACCTGGGAACCATCACCTTACAAGTATTAACTTAAACTGTGAGGTTACTTTCCAGTTTCTGCGCAGGGTGTTGAGGGCTGGAAAGAGTATCACACCTAAAAGTTGCAACAGGGAAAAAAGCCAGAAATGCAAGGTCATGACTTTTTTTTAAATTTCAGCATATTGCGGGGGTACAAATGTTTAGGTTACATATATTGCCTTTGCCCCACCAGAGTCAGAGCTTCAAGTGTGTCCATCTCCCAGATGGTGCACAGCACACTCATTAGGTGTGAATATACCCATCCTTTCCTCCCTCATCCCATCTGCCCAACACCCAGTGAATGTTACTACTATATTGGCACTTAAGTGTTGGTCAGTTAATACCAATTTGATGGTGAGTACATACGGTGCTTGTTTTTCCATTCTTGTGATACTTCACTTAGAGTGAGTTTTAATCTATGTAATTTAATATGCACACACAATATATCTGGTGGATGCAAATGGAATACAAAATGTAACAAATGAACCTAACGCTGTTATAGGTGAATAGCATAATCACACTAAACATGAGAGAAAGGGACAAACTAACCAGGTACTGTACAAAGCATTACTTTGACTTGAGCTGTAAGGCTAAAGGCAAAAAGAACAGTGCAAAGTACTAAACTCAGGTAAATTTCTATCTGATAGAGTTATATGTTAGCAATTCTGAAGCTAATTTATCTTTATATATTTAGGGTTGAATAAATTAGTGAATGTGTTATGGGTAATGAAACATGAGTTTTTTTATTGTCAGAGAAAGAAACTACATATGAAGAGGGAAAGCTAGAATAAGCCCCGTGAGGTTGGATTGGAATTGGTGGTACCAGTATGAACTCATGTTTTAGAAAGCGTGTGTGTATTACCAACATATATACACAAATAGATGTGTATGGAAATAAATATAAATGTGTTTGTGCATGGGTTACTGTGCAAACATATATTTTTTAGCTCTGTCCATTGAATGGGCTTAGAAACAATGTCACCCCCACAACAATGACTGTACCTATTGCTTAGATCTTGTACTTTTTTTGAGGGGTCAGATTTGTTGAGGTATAACTTATGTACAGTAAAACACACCCTTTTTAGGTGTATAGTCCTATGACATTTGACCATACATACCGTTTTATAATCATAATCAAGTGTCCAGGTCATGGAAGACTAAGGGCTATCACAGATCAGAGGATAGGAAGAACACATGATAACTAAATGCAGTGTGGGCCCCAGGACAGGATCCCAGGACAGAAAAGGACATTAGTGGAAAAACCTGGGAAATCCAAATAAATTCTTTAGTTAATACTATTGGAAGAATATTAATTTCTTGACTTTGATAATTATGCTATGGTGGTACAAGATGTTAACAGAGAGGATGCATAAAGGGTATATAGAAGATCTCTCCTATATTTTTAACTTTTTAACAAATATAATTAATTTTTTTACCCCAATGCCAGTTGAGGTAATGTCTAAAATTGTTGCAAAATGAGGAGTTTTTAAAAAGGAGCTTAAACAAGTACAGAGGAGAATAGATGTAGGAAGGAAAGCATGAGACTGCTCAGAGAATTTTCAGAAGTAGTGAATGAAAAGATCATCCTGTTTTGCAAGCCAAGAAAACAGCTTCACTGGAAATGCATCTTGCAGAGTCCCCCATGAAGTAACCCCTTTGAATAAAACATGATTCCATGGTTATTCAATCTTCTTGAGTCAGCAGTACATATTAGCACAATACCTATAAATAGTTTGAGAAAGGCTTCACTACTAAGCTGTTTATCTAAATGAATCTAGTGTTTCCCAAAATTATTTAGCTATGAATAATTCTTTATTTTCAAGTAACCTCTTGATGTCAACTTAATGAAAGCAGGAGCTAGGCTTATTTGGTGTCAGGTGTACAAACACAATTCACAGCACATAGTAGATATTTACATATTAAGCATTATGCACCTGTTGGCATCCTTGGGCTGTGGGTTCTGGAGAGTTCACTTGGGCAGAGCTCAGACACAATGGTGGGATGAGTATCATGACTGGCAAGAGGATAATGGCCTTGCGGGGAGTTAAGAGTAAATAACTCTGAGGATGTGGGGTATAAAAACAGGGAGCAATTTTCTCCTGGCTGCTAAGAAGAAGAATGAAGGGAGAATCTAGGTTTGGAGTTAGACCAGAAGGATGTGTTGGAGTGGCCAGAACATGATTTTTAGGCTGATTAATTCTAACTTTTGGTCCTCCAAGTTCCATTTGGATTATGATGTGAAGATGTGGGCTTTCAACAAAAATGTTGCCCTATGGGATGGATCATAACCTGGCGTCTCCTCATAACTTTGTATTTGGAGAAAAGAAAGTAAATATTATTTCTAAGTGCTAGAGAAGGAATAAAAAAGAAAAACACAAAAAGTAATTGCCATGATAAATTTCTTTGACATTTTTATTATAATTCTTTTTTGAAACATTTGTCAGGGAGACATTGATGAAGACTGGACCATTTTATACGCTTACGTATATTCTGTGAATCGTTTTAGAAGAGAGTTTTTAATACAGCTTAATGAATCATGTGCAAGTCAGGATAATGAAGCATTATCATTACTTCTGGGCCCATTTCTCATCAGACCTATGCAGATGGACGTCTTCCACTAGCTCTGATTGGCAGCCCATTGCATTCCTTTCCTGAAGTTTCAGTCCAAGCTGAGAAATAGCCCTGCAATGTGCTTAAAGGCCTCATTACTCTAGGACCCAAACTCCCAGGACTGCAGGGGATGCTGTCTATGCACAGGAGTGGCAGAATTGGGTAACATGAGATTAGCTACAGAAGATACTCCTGTGAGAGCCGTGCTGACTTGCTCTTTATCTTGCCGATTCTGGTGAGGAGTGACTTGTGGTTCTCCGGCAAAAACAGGGAGCAGTTTAATGCACGTGCTGCCTCTAAACACCCTGTTCTCCAATTTACAAATCAGCCCATCTGAGAGAAGTCAGGCTTGGGAGACTGGTTTGCCTTATGAAAGCTTTTCTTCTCTTCCCTGGGGACCTCTTAGGAAAGAGAGAGGGTGGATTGGTGCCCCTTATTCTGATGTGGTCCTATAATAATCACCCTTTATATTGGTGAGATGTGAAATAGATGACACTTGATGAAAATAACTTAAACTAATTCAGTCATCTTAAGGATATTTGAATGTTAGCCTAATTTGTGAGATGTTATTAATGTTTTCTTAATATCAAGGCAGCTAATCAAGTCATAAAGGAGTAATTATTAACTAATAATTTACTGTTAACTATTTAAGCCACACATTCCTATAATAATCTGAAGAAAGACATAGTTCCTTTCCCCCAGAGAGTACCCACATGTACCTTACATTTCATATTGACTGTTCACTCTGGGTGGAGCAATTAGGGTCATTGTGGTGGACATGGCAGTTTTCTCTCCAACATCTGTACACCCTTTCTTTTTATGGGCACCATGCTGTTTGGGAGGGTTTAACCCCAACCCCATCTTTTGGGTGGACCTTGATTCCTCCTACCCAATAATATCTTCCCTTAACCACACCAGAGTGACCAGCCAGGTAAGCCAATTAGTCCCTGATGTTCCCCATGTCATCGTTTAGGCACGGCCCAAAGATCTCAGTGCAGGACTTTTACTGGGAATCTGAGATGCAGTTGTTTTCTCTCCTGTATCCCACGGGTGGAGGTGGGAAGCCTAGAATAATAGAAGCATTTAGTTACCATGAAGGCACCATGATGATAAAGTCGTCAAGCAGAGGCAGAACCAAGGGCATCACAGAGAAATAAACCTGCAGCCTTGAACAGAACTTGAAGAAATACACTGGCAGGGTGAGATTGAAGCAGTCAGGTACATGAGCTCAAACACTCTTCGTGTGTAGGTTGTGTGTTCTATCATCTGCAACAAAATGAGCTCTAAATGGTACAGTCACCCGTTGCTGTCTCTTCCCGTACAGAAGTGCTAGAGGGTGAGTGGGGAAGGAAGGGCAGGAAAAAGGAAAGGGTTTGGTTATGTCTCTCTATACACTGTCCTGCCTGTGTAAAGATGGAGCCATTTAAATGCACCATCCGTGGCGTGAGCGTTTTCCCAGGAATGCTGATGGCGTCATCTCTGGCCATGTGTAGTTTTCCAGCCGGTCTTGTGACTAATCTTAGCCCATGGTCAGCCAGGTTCCTGTCCAGGTCCGTAGACATGGAGGAGAGGAAAACCAACTGGAAGACAGAACTGAGCCCACCTGCAGCCCAGCTTCTTCAACACCCTGTGTGACACCTGTAGAGATAGCCTCGCTGCTACCCAGCTCTGTGGTACTCAGTATTCCACACATGGAATGTGGCCTGCAGGTGACGTGCTGGGAGATGCATGAAATGGTGGCCTATTTTCACTTTGTAGAACTAAACTTCACTGAAGAAGAAGCAGGGAAACCAAAAAAACTTCATGGAGCCAGTGTAAAGTGTAGTACGCAGGGCATGTTACAGACATGTCCAGAGCACAAAATGAGGCACAGTGTAGACAAATATTCAGGTGGTTCTGTCTTATTTTTTCAGCCACAGCCACTTATAATTTGGGGCATATAAGATCTATATTAAATGTAAAGATATGGAAGGTGACAATATATGTTTTTCACCTTTCACTCCCCAAACCCTCTTAAAATGGCAATAGAAACTTGTATATGCTGATGATAGCAGTATAATTAGTACAGCTAGTTTGAAAATTGTCACGATTTACTAAAGCTGAACATGCCCGTACCCTATCTTCCAATAACTTCACTGCTAAATGCACACATGATCACCTAGAAAAGTGTACAGAATGTTCCTAGCAACATTGTTATAAGGGTCCCAAGTTGGAAATAACAATGATGTTCATCCAGGTAGACTGGGTAAATATGTTGTAGTATTCAAATTATACCACAAGGCAGTAGTAAACAAAACAGCATGGTACTGGCACAAAAGTAGACACATTGATCAATGGAACAGAATAGAGAACTGAGAAATAAAGCCACATACCTACAGCTAACTCATCTTTGACAAAGCAGACAAAAACACACACTGGGGAAACACACACTGTGGGAAACACACACAACTGTTCAATAAACAGTTGTGGAAAAACTGGAGAGCCACATGCAGAAGAATGAAACTGGATTCCTCTTTCTCACCATATACAAAAAATAACTTAAGATGGATTAAAAACTTAAATGTAAGACCTGAAATGATAAAAATTCCAGAAGAAAACTTAGGAAAAACTCATCTGGATATTGGCATGGGCAAAGAATTTATGACTAAGACCCCAAAAGCAAATGTAACAAAAACAAAAATAAACAAATGGGACTTAATTAAAAAGCTTCTGCACAGCAAAAGAAATGATCTAAAGAGTAAGTAGACAAACTACAGAATGGGAGAAAATATTTGCAAACTATTCAGCTGACAAAGAACTAATATCCTGAATTTACAAGGAACTCGGCAAGAAAAAACAACCCCATTAAAAAGTGGATAAATGACATGAACATTTTTCAAAAGAAGATATACAAATGGCCAACAAACATATGAAAAAATTTTCAACATCACTAATCGTGAGAGAAATGCAAATTATTAATAAAACCACAATGAGAGATACAACCTTACCCTATCAGAATGGCTATTATTAAAAAGTCAAAAAAGAGTAGCTGTTGGCATGGTCGCAGTGAAAGGGAATGCTTATACAGTGTTGGTGGGAATGTAAATTGGTATAACCTCTGTGGAAAGCAGTATGGGGATTTCTCAAAGACTAAAAGATCTACCGTTTGACCCAGCAATCCTACTACTGGAGATCTACCCAAAGGAAAATAAGTCATTATAGCAAAAAGATAACTGCACTTTTATGTTTATTGTAGCGCAATTCACAATACCAAAGATATGGAATCAACCTAAGTGCCCACCAGCTGATGAGTGGATAAAGAAAATGTGGTGTGTATATACCATGAAGTACTACTTTGCCATAAATAATGAAATAATGTCTTTTGCTGCAATTTAGATAGAACCTGGAGGCCATTATCCTAAGTGAAGTAACTCAGGAATGGAAAATCAAATACCCCATGTTCTCTCCTATAAGTGGGAGCTGGACTGTGGGTACCTATGGTCACATAGAATGGAAGAATAGACATTGAAGACTCCAAGGGTGGGAGGGCAGGAGGGGGGTAAGGAATGGAAAATTACCTGTTGGGCACAATGTACACTGCTTGGGTGACAGTACACTAGAAGCCCAGACCTCATCACTGTAAAATATATCTGTGTGACAAAACTGCCCTTGTACCCCCTTCGTATAGTAAAATATGCAGCAATGTGGGTGGATCTCACAACTGTATTTTGTGAAGGAAAGGATCCATGATATGAATGTAAACACCTAACACAGTACCTGGAACACAGCATTTACTCTCTAAATGTTAGTTATTTCTTTTGAAATGTAAAAGAAAATAAGAAGGTACAATTAGTGTTCAGTAAGTAAATTAAATGGGTTTTTCTAGTTCTTGCCGTATATCTAATGTGACATTTAAAATTAAAGTTCATCAACAAACATAATAAGTGTGTAATCAGCATTTTGCAAAGAGCATTGCCGTCTTGCAATCTAGCCTGTTTTGCAAATCCTAATTCATCAATCTGGAAACAAAAATTTGAACTTGCTTCACTTAGCATAAATTTAATTGTAGAAGATGGAGTTTCTGTATTTGGAACCACATAATAAAAATAATAAAATTATTTTTTACTCTTAGTTGATTCCATTTTGTTCATTAATATTTAGCTAGCATTAGACCTGTGATCACTTATATTATTGAGAAGAATCAAATTGTTTGAAAGGTAGACATTTGATAATCTTGAATGTTTTAGTTTTTCTTATTTTTGAAGAACTTTTGATGACACTGTGATAAAAAATGGCTTAATTTCAGGTGAAGATATGCCCCATGACTTCCATTTGAAATGTTAAACACCTGCAGAGTTTAATTGCAGTGAAGCTCATAAAAAATCACTGTCTATAATTGATGGGACATTGGATTTTTAATGGTATGCTTTAGGAGTCTGAAAAGATCTAATGGTCCCTTATTAAAGGTCTACCAAAAATAAAAGATCTGTGGGTTTTTTCTTCAAAAGGCTGAATTTTACAGGGAATGGGCAGGTGAAGAATGGTGTAAAGTGGATATAAATTGTATTCATACTTGCTCGATTTGGATAAAATAATTTAAAATAAGCCCTTACACTATCAGACCAAAATTGAAGACTGAATAACCCTCATTAATTATTGCAAGATGACATCTTTTGTGGCATATAGCTACTTCCCAGTTAAGGAGAATGGAATTATAATTCTCTCTAAATCATGGGTAATGCATAAATCCAGATAGCAAATCCACAGTGATCAATAGTAGACTATAGGATTTTCTTGTGACCATTGTTACTGTTTGTGTTTATTTTGTAACCCAGCTCCACAGGAGGGAGGCTTGGTAAGAGGACAGAGCTGGTTATCTTGGGCTTTCCCAAAGCCAGTCTCTCTCCATACCTGGTTCTGGTTCTGCACCTTCTGTGTCCCCCTTTGTCCATTCCAACATAGTTAGCTGTTTGTCTACTGCTGCCTATAAGGTCCTGGGGGGCAGGGCTTTCTGCTTTGTGCACTGATACATCACAATTGCCCAGAGCAGGGTCTGGAACCAGGGGATTCAGCACACGTTGTTGACTGAATTAATCATACACAATTTTAGTTGGAAGCAATCTTGTCACCTGTTGTCCACCTTTTCCATTTATTAGTCTTTTCAAATATTTCCTGGGTCTGCTCAGCTTTCTTTTTTCCAAATTTACTATGCTACTTTTCTTTTAATTTGTAAAAAGTTTCATCCTTTGTTTTATGATGGTAGTACTTTGCAAATCAAACTATAATTCTAATGTATTTCCAATTCTGAGTTCTCTTATTGAGGAATGAGTACTATATCTCTTTATTTTTAAAAGTGTATACCTTAGGTGGCAGAATAGTTGAAAAAGAAATATATTATTGACACAGTAACGGCTTGGGACTGGCTAGGTTCAAGTAATCCACACATCTCTACCTTCTTCAGTGTTTCTTTTGTGGCAAGAAAAAGAAATACTAAATTCTTCAAGATGTGAGAATAATTTCATAATATCTAGGTTATTTTGTAGACATTATATCTGAAAACCTCAAAGCTACATTACTACCTTAAAGCATGTGGGTGTGGTTTGGGAGTTTTTTTCTTTCTTTTCTTTCTTTCTTCCTTTTCTTTTTCTTTTTCTTTTTCTTTTCTTTTCTGCTTTCTTTTCTTCTTTCTTTTCTTTTCTTTTCTTCTTTCTTTTCTTTGACATACCCAGCCACTTTTCAGAAAAGTCCCGGGAGAATTCATTTGAATCTGGAAGCATGGATCCACTGGCCTTTTTGTAGTATTTAGTGAACTATAATCTAAAGTTGTCAATTGAATGACCTGTTTGAAATTAGGTGGTCTGTAGACTTTCTGGACAAAGTTACTTATACTTGCAAAAGTTTCACTGAAGAAAGAGCCAGATGGAAAGAATCCCATTAGTTCAGAGGTTCTGAAACTTCGTTCCAATATCCACTTTATTTAATGCCACAATACATTGTTTCACATCTTAACATCTCCGAAATCACGCAGTAGATGGCATCTCAGTAACCATTGGCCAGTTTGACACAGTGGCCATTGCCTTTACGTGTTTGCACCTGGTCAGAGGAGTTCGTACTGCCATAACTTTGAGTGCTGTGGATTGTTCCATATACTTGTGTGGTATTCGATTCACATCAAAAATGCCTTCTTGTTTGTTACCTAAAAATCTTCAATCGACGCCCCAGATGAGACCAAGAAACTGCCAAAACTATTGCTGGTACACGGAAGAAAACCTAGGTGTTGACAGTGGGGCAGCCTTTAAGAAATGCTGCGTCACTAATGCTCTTGCTGGCTTGAAAGATGACGTTGCACCAAAATTGCAAATGATGATAAGGCACTGTGTCCTAATTTAATTGTGGCGTGATTTTTGTTCATTTCTTAAAATATGTTGTGTCTTACAATCAATGCTATCTTAGATTCAATCTAATAAGGAACATAATTTGTAATGTTCCATTTGCTACTTTACTATCCTGAAATAAAATTCACAGATAATGAGGCTACCTACATACATATTTTTTAAGAATCAATGTAGTCATCTATCTCCCACATGCTGGATAAATTGAAGGATATCAATACATATTCACTATGAAAATGATTTGGCACAACCATACCTGCATATGAAATGAAGTCATCAGATGTTTATGTTTCTCTATGGTGAATAACACTGGATTTATGCGATGGGAGACAATCAGAAGCTATTCTTAACAAGAATCACATGAAAACGAAGTGCACGGGTACAGGTGGATGCTGAAGTATTGCTATGATAGATAATAACAAGTGAGAGTTATTTGTATTGATAAGAGAAAGAAGAAAATAACCATAATTAAAGTGGAGATAATACACCTTGGAAAATTACAAAGTGTTGAAGTGGAAATAATGAAGTATTTTCATGGAGGAGCTGGGACTTATTTACAAGTGTAATGGCAACATAATTGCCTTTGTTATGACACAGGATGGGGTAGTGACAACTGTCACAATGTTTTCCGTTAGGAGATTCTATTAAAGGTCCAGGTGTACACTCAGTTCTGTACAACTTAAAAACATCTTGGAGACAATATATGATATTATTCAAAGGTCAATGGGAGCAACATTATAATACAGGATCATCTAGAGAATTTGTGTTGACCTCTGGGGATATTATCTGAGCAGTACAGAAAAAATAATGGTTTACCATAAAAATGAAGAAATAATTTCTGTAGCTAATTTTGATGAAATAAATTTCTGTCATTGTGCTATATAATTACTAAAATACAAAAACTGGCAATATATGAAATATTTTTTAAAACCATCTTTATTAATGAAATTCAGTGAGATCCCTCAGTTCCATGTGGCTTCATTAATTTAATTGTATTTGGTTTTAAGCCTCCTAAAAGAAGTCTCAAATCTTTTGTATCTTTGGAATTGGGGCCCTATACTTTTGCTTTTGCTGTTGCACTTTCTTACTAAATGTGCAACTGGAAGTTTTATGATACATTGTGAAATGTATGGCAAGAATAAGTGATTCCATTATTCAAGACAACATCTTTAATACATGTAAGCATTCCTCTCCACAATCGTATTTTCCTGAATATTTGTAGTTTTATATAACTTCTTGTAAGACATTTCCATGATGATTATGTAGTAACATATTGGCAATATACTACATACAATAGGTTTAATCTACTGGGCCATCTGAGATGTGTGGTAGATGTGGCACAATCCTGTTTTGTAGGTTTGACCTGTGCATTGAAGAATAGTTAGCAGAACTTCCCCCATCTACTAACTGCCAGGAGCACCCCTAATCCAAAACAGCCCTACAGATCTTCAAAACACTCCCATCAGTGTTGCCTCCATTGAGGGCCACCGCAGCCACTAACCCTGGGGTGCACGGGGTAGAAGATGAGCAGGAAATAGGTGACCTGAGACACTTTCCCAATAGTACTGGTTGGATATTGTTGTTTTACTGGGTGCTATTTGAACATATCCCAATGGGGGAGGAGGAGATGGTGACCCAGGTTGGACCATCCAATTAAGTATTATTTTTAATTTATAAAGTCATAAATTCAAAAATCCATGAGAACAGACCAAAAAAGAAAGCATGAAAAATATTCACAGCAAAGACAGCAGAAATTCTGTCAAGCTAATAACTAATGAAATAAGGTTATAATTATTGCCCGTTTAAAAAAAATTATTGAAGTGATAACCACCAATGCTGGCAGCATTCTACCTATCAACGTATTTGCTGTACATCATTTTATATTTATGTAATATGGAAAAATTGTAAATGAATCTGTGTTAAATGAACATAAGATTGGAAATATCATATATTGAGATATATATGACACAAATTTTAAATAATTTTTTTCTCCAAGTCTATTTTCATTCTTCTGAGTCATCAAGGATGTATGGTGATATCACCCCCTCAGTCGATGAGGTGACAGTGTCCTTCAGAGAAAGGTGGAGCAGGGTTGGCAAGCTACATGGCACATGTTCTGCAGAAACGTCAGAAATCATTGCATCCTTGAGGACACTCATAAAGACATTTTCTTCTTTATGAATATATACAGTGATTAGAAAACAATGAGAATCAATAATATTTGTATTAATCCATGTGTTTCTAAACTCTCTTTGATCTACTTTGTAATATTTTTGACTAAATATAATTTAATTTGACATATTAGCTTAACATCTTAAAATAGGTTTTCATATTTTTATTGTATTCTCAAAGTGAAGAGTCATTATGGCCATCAAATAATAATGTATTTATTTATCATACCTTTTGGAAGATAACCTTTGTCATGGTCACATTGGGAGGTAGTCTATTAATTTTGAACTGCGTAGGATTTTGTTACACTATATTAAACTTACTACTTTTTCCAAATTTGAGATTTGTAATGTAAATCAATGTTCTCACATTATGAAAACAATAAAGAATAAATGATATTAGGTGGGTATTTCCTCATAAATTTTGTTGAAAACCTCAGTAAACAGTAGATGAGCAAATATTGAATACCTACTGTTTGCTATTTTGAGATGTTTCAGCAGAATACTGACATCAGGCCTTCCTGGAGCTTTGTCATCTCGGTTAGACGAGATGTGTGTGAAACAGTTGGAGAAATATTTGAAAGAATGCAGAGCAAGTGAAGAAAAGGAGACTGAAACATTATCTGTTGTGTCCATTTCTATGAAAGTCAGAAGACTGACTTTTTCCTTCTTATAATGTCAGAAAGCTCAGTGGTAATCAGTTAATCAGAGGAAGGCTTTTTGAAGGAAATAACGGAAAAGTACCTTGCAGTGTTGAAGAGGCTCAATCATAGAGGCTCCAGTAAACAAGTCCTTGAGTTCATTTCTGCAGAACAACGAGCCATCATTGTGGAAGACACAGGAGCCCAGGAAAGGTCCCAGGAAATCGAAAGGTTTGCCTTTTAATGGTGTAGTTAAATGTAGTTCTCGTAATTATAGCCAATCTTACTCGTCTTTGTGCCAAATTAATTTGTTATAAAAGTTTCAGAGATATTTGGATAAATCATATGTGTTTTGTTGCCATATATTTTCGTTGTGGCCCCATCAATATTAACATAATATACTCATCAACAAATGAGAAAATAATGACTCAGAAGTCTCTGTTATTAGTGTTCCAGGAGGGTGATGCAGTATCACTGAAACTTAGTTTTATGGCCACGGTGTTTAACATCATATAGAGATTTTGCAGTGCAGTGTATACACATCCATGCCTAGTCACATCTCTGGAAAGTGCTACAAATAATGATTAGGTTCCTGTAATAGTGCATGTGTAATATAATTGATACCAAGGTAGAGCTCACGAACTAGAGACTTGCCCATGAGTAAGAGAGGGAGTCAAGGCTATTTGCGTATGGGCGTTATAGGTACCATGTGATTTTAGGTTGGGGACCATGTGTCTCTCTAGTGTGAATGGCCAAATGAGGGTCTGTTTGCCAGGAAAATTCTGGGTTTTCCCACATGCTCTACACAATTCAGGGAGTGCTATTCAAAGAGTCTTTCCCCAGAGAGAAAACTGTTATCTTGATTTCTGTGACAATGATTTCATTTCTATTTTTATGGTATAAACACACCTACATTGTTCTTATTTATAAATTTTATATTGCTAGAATTATGCTGTATTTATTATTTCATTACTTGTTTCTTTCACACCACAGTATCTTTGTCAGATGTATCTGTGTTGATGTACACTTTTGTTCTACATCCTTTGCATTTCCATTTCCATAGGAATTTTAGAATCAGTATATCAGTTTCTATTAAGTCTTCTGGGATTTAGATTGGCATTAGCTTGAGTCTGTCAGTCAATTTGGAGAGAATCAACATCTTGACAATAATAACTACTCTGACCCAATAACATTTATTTAGCTCTTTAATTTCAGCAAAATTTTGACTGGAAGACTTTGTGTAAAATTGGCAACATTTATTTCTTAAATGTCTGATTGAATGCACCATCAAAGCCATTTGGGCCTGTAATTTTCTCTGTGAAAAGGTTTTTAGCAACGAATTCAATTTCTCTGACAGATGTAAGCCTATTAAGGTAATAGATTTCTTCTTGAATGAATGTTGGTGGTGTGTGTCCTTCAGAGAATTTGTCCATTTCATTTAAGTTGTTGACTTTGTTGTCACAAAGCTGTTCTTAAAATTGTTCAGAATATTCTCTTATTATCTTTTTAGCATCTGTGGAATCTATAGGGATGCCACATCTCTCAGTCCTAGTATTTTTAAGTTGTGTCTTTTCTCTTTTTTGCTGGTTATTTTGGCTAGAGCTTTATTAACTTCATGAATCTTCTCAAAGAACTAGCTTTTTGTTTTATTTATTTTCTCTACTGTTTTCCTGATTCCTATTTCATTAATGTCTACTCTGAACATTTGTTATTTCCTTTCTTTTACTTCCTTTGATTTTAATTTGCTTTTATTTTTCTAGTTTCTTAAGATGGAAACAGAGATATTGATTCGAAACCTTTGTTCTATTCTAATGTACACATTTAATGCAATAAAGTCTCTTCTAAGAATTGCTTTAAAAGACTCCCACAAAGTTAATATGGCATGATTTCATTTTCATTTCATTCATAATTCTTTGTTTTTTGATTTCTGCTTTGATTTCACTTTCAATTTCTTCTTTGGAACATGGATTATTTAAAGGGGTATAATTTAGTTTTGAAATATTTATATATTTTCCGGAGACCTTGCTGCTACTGATTTGTAATTTATTTCCATTATAGTCAGAACACGTACTTTCTGTGACTTGAATCCTTCTAAATTCATTATGATTTTTTAATGGCCCAGAATAGCATCCGTCTTGCTAAGTGTCCCCTGTGCGTTCTCCTGCTGTCTGTGGTGGAGAGTTGGTCACGTTGGTTGGTACTGCTACCCTCGTGTCCTGTGTCCTTGCTTACTTGTTCTATGCATTGTTGAGAGACAGGTATTAGAATCTGTAGTTATAATTACAGATTTGTCACTTTCTCCTTGCGGGCCTATCAGTTTTTGTTTCATGTATTTTGAAGCTCTACTATTAATGACACAGAGAGTCAGCGTTGCTATGTCCTCCTGATGGATTGACACCTTTATCATTATGAAATGACCTCGTATCCCTGGTATTATTTTCTCTGAAATCGACCCTGGTGTTAAAATAGCTACTCCGGCTTTCTTTTGACCAATGTTAATGCGATATTCAGTGAGGAATTTGATTTTGCCCGAATTGAGGTCTGGCCTTTGTCTCCAACTCCTGGGAAAGAACCTCTAAACCCGTGGAATTTCTTGAGTGATCGGAGTGTCTTTGTTATTTATGGTGAGTCCCTGGGAGCATGCCTGGTATTTTGTGCTAAAAATGTAATTTTATGCTAAAAACATAATACGTGGCCTTTGAGCCACATGTTATCGACCTAACCTATGGGAGTGAGTGGCCTGGAGACTATTCAGTGGACAATGAATCCATCCATCATGCCTGCATGATGCTAATGAAGACCCATAAAAACTCTGGTGAGCTTCCCAGGTTGGCAATACTCTGTGTGTACTGCCACGCATTAGTGCCAGGAGGGTGAGACACCCTGGGACCCTGTTTCCTCCCCACAGTGTGGGCTGGTTTGTTGACTTCCTTCTAGCAGAGACAATGTGGCAGAGTTGCCGGGATGCCACCTCCAAGATTGGGCTACAAAAGGGCTGTGGCTTTTGTTTTGCACTTCCTTTTTCTCACTTATTTGTTCGGAAGGAAGCCAGCTGTCCTGTGGAGGGGCCCAGTGGCAAGGAACTGATGTGTGCGGCCACCTGCTGGCAAGGACCTGAGTCTGCCAACAGCCGTGCGCTCGGAGCTCTGAGATGGCTGCGTCCCCGGCCGACGTCTCCATTGCAGGTTTTCAAGAGACTCTGAGGCAGAGGACCCAAGTAAGCCACACCTGGATTCTTAGTCACAAAAACTAGGGGATGCAAGATGTTTGTTGCTTTAACCTACTAAATTTTGGAGTATTTTGTTACACAGTAATTGATAACTATCCAACAACCAGATGTAAAGAAGAAGTAGAGGAGGAGGAGGAGGAGGAGGAGGAGGAGGAGGAGGAGGAACAGGATGTCGTATTAATTAAGCTGTTAGCCCTAAGATTCAAAAGTTCTGACTCAGATGTGCCTAAAAACAAGGAAGTTCATTATATACTGTAGGAGGCAGGCAGAGGTAGGAGAGCGTTAAGCTTGGATGGTTCAGCGACTCAGTGATACCTTTCCATCTCAGCACTGGCTTCACCCTCAGCCCTGTGGCAAGACGATTCAGCCCGAAATGCAGTGTGTTAGTCGGCGTGGTTGCTCTAACAAACTACCACACACTGGTGGCTTAAACAGTAGACATTGGTTTCTTACAGTTCTGGAAACCCAGAACTGTAATTATTCCAATAATTCTTCATTCTGATTTAGGTAAGAATAAAATGATTAATACAATTGATGATAAGCTGTATCAAATAGACTAAAGATGGTAACAATGGCTATTATATAAACCCTAAAAAATATTCTTCTTATTTAGGTCAAGCTATTTGCAGTACTTACGGGTAAACTGATAGCGAATGCAAAAGGCAGTGAGTGGCTCATGGCACAGAGCATGCGACGCTTCTTGGAATTACAAAGCCCCTGGTGCTACGATCAAACCACCTTAATATTTGGGCACGGGCCTCTTCTTTGTTTTAAACAGCATTCTCTTTTCTAATTATAAACATAGTGTGTATTTTGTTTTTCACAATTTATACTTTAAAGAAATGTATCTGGCACTCAGGAGGAGGAACCAAGAATGCAAACTTTGGCCAGTCAAAATGACCATCATGACGATGCAAGACATAAATTTATGTCAAGTCTCCTTGGAGTTGCTGTGTGCTCCTCATTACCCTGGTGGTCTCCCAAACCTCACGAGTCCTTGAACTGTGTCACAAAGGCAGCAGGTGCACATGTGCAGAGAGAAAGAGGAGACAGACTCGGGCCCTGTGTAGTTGCCCAGCTGTGCACTGCACGAGAGGGAAGTCCTCAGAGTAAGACTATGCAGACGGTGGCAGGGAAGGGCCCTGCAGCTGCTCTGCTCGGACACCGTTGATAGTGACACGAATCTCTACGCTATGGAGTGGTGACAGAGGAGCCTCAGAAGCCTATTCTGGAAAAAAAGAGAATGGAAAAAAAGAAAGAAGAAATTGCAAGATGGCTCAAGGCAGAGATTCTTAAACTTTTTTGGACGTCATAGAAAACCATAGAACCTCTGCCCCCAAAGATACATAAATGACACATCATTCATTAAAATTCAGAGAGCCTTTGAGATAGATCTGTCCTCAGGCTGGTCATGGTTTATTAAAAGTTAACCCGACTCTTCTTTTCCAATACTTATTTCTCTCTTTCTGAAGTTCGCACACACCTAGCATGTCCTTTATTTTTTTTAAAAAAAATTCTGTTAGGGAGTAAGGGCAAGTATTGATCTCCTCGTCTCCAACACAGAGGGGGAAATTCATGGAATGGTTACGTGGTGGCAATACCGAGACGTCGAATTGTGCCCAGCCGGAGCCCGGAAGGCTCTGGCCTGTGGCGGGCAGGCTGTGGAGCCCGGTGGCCGCGGTGTGGGAGCAGCACACCTACCTCCAAAGGCCACTTCTGCGCATGACCTGCCCGTAGCAGCTCTGCTTCCTGGCCCCTGGCAAGGGGATAGCAGTGCCCGGCACAGAGGTCCCTGTGAGGGCTCGATGAAGTTAAAGAAATAATAGAAAGCTGCAGCCCCAGATCCAGCACTCCCCTGTGCTACCGCTGGGAAACTCCTCCTGTGATGAGTCACCTTGGGCTTTATGGAAGGGGGTTTCATTGTTGAAATACAAAAATGTTACTGGGGCTTTCAAACAGTTAATATTTCCAAATAAGAATTCTGCCTGTCTTCCAGAAATCTGATAGAAGATAAGAAAGAAAAGACGAACAAAAATATTGGCTTCTTGCTGACTTCTGAAAAACAAAAATATTGACTTCTTACCTCTCATCCAGGACAAGTATTACGCTCCTTCCCTCAATTATCGATGCTTTAAAATGCACTAAAATTTTATCTCTATGATGTTGCTGCCTCCAGTTCCCTTGACTGCTCAGAAAATGCACACAGAAAGAAAATGTGAATTCTTTTTTCTGAAGAGGAGACTATGTTTCAAAGCTTGAAAATTGTGTTACCCATCAAATGGGCGGCCCCCTGTTTTTATTCCAAATAGCCTGGAAGGAAGCACGTCTGATGTGTCAGGAGATCCTGCAGGCTCCACCTTGAGGATACGCCCAGGATCCAACCGCTGTCGTCGCCACGTTGCGCTTGCCCAATTCTGGGCCTCAGCGTCCCGCGCCCGAGCGCGGCAAGGACCTCAGAGCCCGCCTGCTTCCCTCCGCGCCCTCCGCCGTGCCGCGCTCGGCAGGCACGGTGGTCCTGGAGGAACACGCGTGGGACCCCAGTGCCCCGTGCTGCACGCCCGGGCGGGCGCGGTCTCCCACGCGGAGCAGCCGCGACCCGACAGCAGCCCGCGAGGCCCTGGCGACACATTCGCTGCGTCTCTCTCCCCTCCCCGCTGGCTTGCTCCTCCCGGACGCGGCTCCGACGTCCCTCGACTGCATCAGTGCGCCCAGCCGAGGGTTTCATCCACTTGCTCCCAGCGTATGCAGTCTGGGGGGGTGGGAGGGGAGTAATTTGTCACCCTGAGTGGGCCACAGGGATTACACAGTATCTCTGGGTGTGTCTGTGAGGTGCTTCTGGATGGGATTCGCGGACTCAGTGGAGAGCAGGCTGCCCTCGCCCATGCGTTTGGGCATCATTCAGTCCTTTGAGAGCTTGCAGGGGACAAAAGGCAGAGGAAGGAGAAACTCACCCTCAGATGATTCATCTCAGCGTCTCTGGTCCTCGGACTGCGGTTTACACCTTCACCTCCCTGGTTCTCGGGCCTCTGGACTCGCGCTGAATCACGCCACCAGCCCTCCCGCGTCTCTGGTTTGCAGATGGTGGGACGAGTCAGCCCCTGTAGTTGTGTGACTATTCCTCCTAATAAATCTCCGTGTGCATGTACTATAGGGTGAGATATGTAGAGATAGTTATTTCCTTTATATATATTTTATAATATATAAAATCTTTTTTTTTTTTTTTTTTGAGACAGAGTCTCACTCTGTTGCCCGGGCTAGAGTGAGTGTCGTGACGTCAGCCCAGCTCACAGCAACCTCAAACTCCTGGGCTTAAGCGATCCTCCTGCCTCAGCCTCCCGAGTAGCTGGGACTACAGGCATGCGCCACCATGCCCGGCTAATTTTTTTTCTATATATATATTTTAGTTGGCCAGATAATTTCTTTCTATTTTTTTTAGTAGAGACGGGGTCTCGCTCTTGCTCAGGCTGGTCTCGGACTCCTGACCTTGAGCGATCCACCTGCCTCGGCCTCCCAGAGTGCTAGGATTACAGGCGTGAGCCACCGCGCCCGGCCTATAAAATCTTTTTATATAAATTTATAAGTATATAATTTACATAAAAGCAGATCCTTACTATAAGGATATGCATTTTACATACATAAGATATATGCATATATATGTATATAAAAGGATATATGTCTAGCCCCTATTGTTTCTGTTTTTCCAATGAACCTTGACTAATACCAAACTCCTTATCCAGGTATCTGCATGCCTCACTGCCCAGCAATTTCAAGTCTTTGCTCAAGAGTTAAGTTTTCAAGGAGGTCTTCCCTGTCTACCCTATTTGAAATTGCACTACGCTCCCTAGCACTCCTGATATCCCTAATCTTGTTCTACTTATTTTCTTTTTCATAATACCATAATTCATCACTTCTAATGCAGAGATAATTTTCCAAATTTTAATATCACTGAAATTGGGATGCATCTTAACTATCTCCACTGTCAGGGAAAGGTGGTGATATTATTGCCATTGCTTATAGATTTACATCCGAACTTATAGCGTGGATGTCAGGGGCTTATGAGAAAGTGATTAAACACAAAAAATAGTAACACAGAGGGAGGCATTTTGCAGAGAAAAAAATGATATTGACTTGAGCTATTTGCAAAGTGATTTGGAAGAATCGGCCCTGGATGTGAAGACATTTAAGGAATGCAGTAATAAATTTGTTTCATTTGTATTTTCCTTTCTAATTATTGACAAGAATGATATGTGACAAAGTATTAATAGATGTAAAGTATTCTCTTAATGAAAGTGAAAGGTGGGATTTGGTAGAAATTAGTGTTTTAGATTTTAAATGTCACCATGGTGTTTCTTTCTCAGGAGTATATGAAATAATGGTCTGTCTTGCAATCAATGACATTTTGGACCTGATAAAATGTAGTATATGATCTTCTTATTTTGTTTATAATCTGTCGACTTTGTTATTGTCAGTCAATTGCTGACGTGATGGCACTTACTGTTGTTGGAGCACAGAGGATGTCGTTAGCACACAGCCACGTCAGACTCCTGAGGAAGGTGACACCTGAGTGAGGTTTCAAAAGAGTCGTGGAGTCTGTTTGGTACACTTTTCTCCCTCCCTTACCTGGCTGGGGGAAGAATTTGCTATACTTGATGTATAGCAAGAATGCAGTGTTTGGTGGCTCCCAAATAATTGTTTTAATAATTGGAGCAATGGGTTGCTGTGGGGGGTAGAAATGAGGAGCCCCTCAGGCCTTGGTCATCCAGTCCATCAGCCTAGGATCCTATCCCACCCCACTGTGTGCCCACCGGAGTCGTCCTTTCAAGTCTTACAGATTATTTCCAACTCCGCTGCTGCCTCCACTCTGGGCCCCACCGGGAAGCACTGTCTCCATGTATAATCTCTGTCTTCTCTGAATTCTAAGCACTGGATACTCTTGTAACTAAAATTAAATATGTAAATCATTTATTTATCTGTTGGTTTACTTCTTTGACAAATATTTGTCAAGTGCCTTCTCTGGGTCAGACACTGTCTCAGGCACTGGCAATGCGGGGTGCACAAGGGGAGTATGCACCTGACTCCTTTCCTGCATTCCTGGAAGTTAGGGGTGAGGTTTTATGGGCATTTTAAAATCCTTGTTAATGCCTTCCATAAGAGTGATGGCTCACAGAGGATGATGACGTACTGTTTCCATTAATTACGTGTCTTGTATTTCTGCACAGCTGCAGCAAATATAAAAATCAAAGTGCCTCCAGGTTCTCTTTTCCTTATAAAACACGCTTTTCACTTTTGGTCTTTTTCAAACTGCTGTGGATTTGAGCCTCATGGGCCTTTAGGAATGACAATTTCTCTTTGTTGTAGTGCCATGGTGTGGGTGAAGATTGACCTAGTTTCAGAGAGGGACTGGAACGAGGCAGGAGAAAAGTAATGAAGAAAGGAGAAAGTTTCCTCTAAATATAAATAAACACTATCATGGAAATCCGATTGCCCAAATGTGTGACTCTGAAATGCAATTTAACCCCATAGCCTTTAATTTTTCTCTTTTTTACTAGAAATCCTTGTCAAAATGCAGAATCCTTTTTCACTTGCCTTGGGAAGTAAACTTTGGTAAGTTATATGTAACATTTAGAAAACTGAAAACTCTGTTAGAAATCAGAATGCAGTAATTCTTAATGTACAAAGAAATATTAGTGTTTTTCTTATCTTAAAAGACAACAGAATTGCATTAATGAGGCTGAGGAGATTTGACAGGATACGCCCTAAATGCAGGACGTGGTATAAATGTAAAGTATACAGGTTAAGTCCCCCAGGTCAGCTTGCTTTCCGGGGATTTGCTACTCCTGCCTGAAAGTTTAAAACACAGGAAATGTTACTCATTGGAGGTGTTAGCTGGGCCTTGGTGGAGTGTACGTGATGAATTATTCCCCAAGTGCTCTGAGACTGGGCCTGTGTTCTAACCTGGGCACTTCCGCTTGGTGGCAGGAGGAAGGGAAATGTGGACAAGACTTTGTCGTGGGCCAAAGCTGAACACCTTCTGCTCCTCCCACTTGTCCTTTCCAAATACCCACATTGATTCCTTCTCCTACTCAAATCGATCCTGGGGCTTGAAAGAAGCCTCTGCCTGGAAGCTGGGGGGAGGGTGATTGAAGCAAGACAGAAAAATCTGTTAGCCTGGACAGCAGCACAGTGGCCTGAAGTGACAGAAATGCCGCCCACCACCTGAGGCAGAGGAGGGCCAACAGGTAAGGCTCTCAGGAAGCAACGGTGGTTCTGGACGGGCATCCTGCCGCCACCATCTTCCCTTTTGATATTTTCCAGCTTTATTGAGGTATGATTGATAAATTGTATACATTTAAGATGTACAACATACTGTTTTGATATACGTACTCATTGTGCAATGATTACCACGATCAAGGTGATGAATGCATCCATCACCTAACCTCAGTGCCATTTTGTGTGTGTGCAAGTTGTGGTGCCTGTGTGAGCAGGTGGTGAGAACATTTAAGATTTACTCTCCAAGCAAATTTCAAGATACAGTATTATTATCTGTAGTCACCATGCAGTCCGTTAGCTCTCTGGAGCTTGTTCATCTCATATCTGCAAGTTTGTACCTTTGACCATGATCTGCCCATTTCCTCCTTGACCCTCACGGCCCCTGGTGACCACCCTTCTTCTCTGTGTCTATGAGTTCGACTGTTTAGACTTCACGTACCAGTAAGATCACGTAGTGTTTGTCTTTCTGTGCTTGGGTTATTTCACTTGGCATAATGTCCTTGGATTCGTCCATATTGTTGCAAATGGCAGAATTTCCGTCCTTTTTAAGACTAAATAATCCATTGCATATATTAATAGATAGATGCCACATTGCTTTTATCCATTCATTCAGCAGACACCTAGGTTGTATGTATATCTTGATTATTTTGAATAGTGCTGCAATGAATGTGGGAGTGCAGTTATCTCTTCGAGACAGTGATTTCACTTCCTCCGGATATATACCCAGAAAAGGAGTTGCTGGGTCATGTGGTAGTTCCATTTTTCATGTTTTGAGGAAACGCCATACTGTTTTCCATAATGACTAGCAATTTACAGTCCCACCAAGAGTGTGTGGGGTCCCCTTTTCTCCTTATCTTTGCCAACACTGACCGTTTGATTTTTGATAATAACCATCCTAACAGGTGCGGGGTGGTGTCACATTGTGGTTTCCATTTGCATTTCCCTGATGACTAGTGATGTTGAACACCTTTGTATATAACTGTTGACTGTTTGTCGTCTACTTTGGAAAAATGTCTATTCAGGTCCTTTCCCTATTTTAATTAGGTTATTTTTGGGGATTTTTTTTTTGTTTATGCTATTTAGTTGTGTGAGTTCCCTATTGTCTTTTTATATTCTCTGCTCTCCAGTGGCTCAAAAGCCTCCGTGTCCCACCCCAGCATATTTTAGCTTTTGCTTAGTTATACATGACGTCTGTGCATCTTTATAAACTAGCAAGTGCCTAACATGTGGCAGATGTTCAAAAACTGATTGAGGACTGAATGGATAAATAAATGGGACTTGATGCTTGCCCTTGAATGGTTCATTGTCTTGTGAACTCAGTGGTCACGTGTCTGCAATTCCTCTGCTTTCTGTTCCTCTTCTCTTGGCTCCTACTTAGAAGGCTTGAGTTGGAGGCTCTCGCATCCTCTCACTCGAGTAGGGGTGGTGGCTGGCTTTCCCCCTCAGGGAATTGCAGTACCTGAAGAGAATGTGATAAACTAACACAGTGAAGGGCAGCTGGGCAGTGATTGGCCGGCAGGGAGTGTGGGGCAGCACCAGGACACCTGTGTTCTGGTCTGGATCTGCTTCACCAGGAGCTTCACCAGGTCATCCACCCTCCCCGAACCTCACGTTCTCATGTCTTCCAGCTGTGTGATTATTCCTCTGCTTTCTTCTCGGGGTTGTTGTAAGGATCAAATGAATTAATTTGATGTGAAAACTTTCAAAGAAAGTGTAGGCATTATTCATGTGTTAGGAATTATTCTTTTTCAGCTTATTCTCTCCCGGGGAACATCTTTGCATCTTAGCAGGTGTCTCCAGTGCCTTGAAGGAGCTACCATTAGAAGGAATCAGAGCACTGAGAAAGATGCTTTGGTGTCCTGACGAAGCTTTGAGTCACCTTTTTGACAACCCCATGCTGAAGTTTTAGGCAGAGTTTACTGACTTGATGCCATAAAAGCAACTTCATCTGACATCAGCTGGGTGAATTAACGTGCTTGCCACCTAACAGCTGTCAAGCCTTGTCCACATGTTTCTTGTATTTCCGTGAACAACAAAGATCATCACTGTCTTACAGCAGCTTGTTTATGGTGTCGACAGACGACTCACAGGATTTTAGTGTCAGAACAGAACTCAGAGATGATAAGACATTAGGATGTATAATTAACCGACCCCTCAGTGAACCATGAAATTTTTAATAACTCATGTAAAACAGTAAATAGGGATGAATCTGTTTTCCTACATTTTTATTTCAGCCCTGATAATAATTCTGATAGAGAGTAGAGAAAATTCAAATACCTGGGCCAAAAGAAATGTGATACCATTGGTGTGAGAGGTAAAGGGGAGAAATAGTCAAATATATATGCTACTATATCAAACGAGAATTAGGAGGAGGGAAAAGCTATTTCCGAACTAGTGTTTATCCCAGAAACAATAGAGACTTAAATGGAATGATCTGACTTTTTCTCAGTATCCCTTTTCTCCCAATTATTTTCTCTCCAAAATAATCTGAATGTCTATCCCTCTCACTCTCCTAACGAGCACTGGGGCATCTATGCCATGGCACGTGCTTGATACTTCTCACTAAGCTACTAAATTCTTAAGTCTTAATTAACTTCCATTTTTATTTCATTGAGAATTTAAAAATTAATTTAGTGATAGAATGGTAGGAAATTGGCCCCATAGCTGCAGAACAAATCACACAGTGCAAACGTGCCTGTCATGTCCAAGATGATCTTCTTTTGACGAACTGTTACATCAGAGTGTGATCGAAATGCACGGTCAGCCTGTGCTTTGACAAGCACTGGGATTTACACACAGCTCTAAATGGGAGTCTGACTTAAGTTGGCCTGGACTGTTGCTGAGGACGTACTACTTACCCTTTAGTGAGAATACATAAACCAGAATAAAGAGGCTTCCACGTGCAAAAGGATGAGGCGTCAGGGATGCTGGGCAGCACATTGTCTAGAACAGTAAATAATCACCGTGAGTAGGAGGATTGCCGGTACCAGCCAACCTGACCTGCTGCCCACGTGCAAGGCTTGAGTTAAAGGATGCTCTACAGCTTCCTCTCAATATGTGATATTTTACTCTGATCATGACATCTTACTAGATTCATTTTTACCCTCTCAAATACCCTGTGTAAAATACAAAGTGCTGTGAGGTATGTATGGCACATCAAATGAATTTGGGGGGCAGAGGAATTCTTCCCAGCATCGGAAAGCCTGGGCATCCCGAAGGATGCTGGGCTGGGAGGACTGTGCCCAGAGAGGCGGGCAGGGCCCGTGCAAGGGCCGCGGCCTCCTGCTTCATGATGTTCCGTGTCGGGGGTTTGCTTGTGGTGTCTCCAGGGACCCTCTGCTAGCAGAAGGCAGAATTTTCATCCTTTCTGGAAGGCTGCCTCCAAGGGATGACCCGAAATGGGACCCACAGAGGCATGGGATGCTTGAAGTCAGAGAAACTTTGGAGACATTTGTTGGAATCCCTGGTTTTACGGATGTGGCTATTGGAGCTATTCTCTTAAATTCACAAAACTGTTACGTAAATGTCATGTTTTCTGTTGAGATATATAAGGGCTGTTTTGATGCCTCATGCGACTGCTTTGGTGGGAGGCGGGGTGTCTTCCTCCTGGCCCCAGCCCAGGATTCTTTACGTGACTTCTTGAATTTCACAGACAACGACAATGTGTAGCATCCATCTGTGCTGGGTTTCATGTCCTTACTTTGAGTGAACATGCCACTAGGCCTTGAACTGACACCATCGAAAGTGTTTATCTTTGAGAACAGGGACTGAGGATGGTGGTGATGTGTGGTTTTGGTGATGGGGGTGATGAGGGATGATTTACATTTTTATTATTACTTTTTCATAATATTTTGAATTTTTATGTGCATGGATAGCTCTTATACAATCATAGTAATAGTGGTAAAATACAAACTAAAAATTAAATCCAAGGGCAGAGATACACTTAAAAATAACTATAGATAAGTAATAAAAAACAGTATTTTTTCATGACTTTTATTAGATTAACAAATCTTCAAACATCTTATTTATGTAAAAGAGATTATATTTATCTCTTTTACATAAATAACATGCATGGAAAAGACTAGAAGGGGAACCATGGTTGTTGTTTTAGTATATTTTTATGATAAATTATACCATTATCTTTTGCTTGTATGTTGTCTTCATTGCCATGTATATTTATGATGAATTGTATTAATGTCTATGTTTTGTGTCTAGAAAGTGAAATTGGCTATTTCGTTGTCAGAAGCAGGCGAGCCATGAAAGGGAGCGCAATGACTTAAAAGCAAAGCCGCGTGCAGGGGGCTCGGAGCTGTAGCGGCTCCACCTGGTGATGGAGGGACGGGCGGAGGGGGCTCAGAGTCCGGGTTCTCATCCCCGGCCTGTTGCTAACTGAAGTTGTGGTCCCGTGGAAGTCACTTCCTCAGTGCCTCGGTTTTTTATCTGCCAAATTGCGTTCACGTTTTCTCTACCTACAACCTGAGCATTTTAAAGCAGCCGTGGTACGTGTGCCGCCTGCCAATACAAAGCAGATTAAAGAGCACAGCCCCGTGGCAGGAGAGAAGCGTTTTTGTCCACCTCCAGTGACAAGACTCTTGTGAGATGGACAAATTCTTGTTGTGATTCAGCCAGATTCTGCTTCCAGTGACTTTTATCCACTGACCGCATTTATACAGCTGGGGGCCCGACAGAACGAGCCCTCCAGGGCCTCTCTTCCCTCCCTAAGCATTCCCAGTTCATCCTTCCCTGTTACACACCTGTTTGCGTTTCCTCCTCAGGTTGCTTAAGGCCCAGTTAGTGCCCTTACAATATTCTGTATCAGTTATTCCCTAAACTCCATTTTTTCCACTCAGTTATTTGTCTAGGTGAGCTGTTTGCAGGGGGAAATATGAAAAAAAATTTCATTCCTTTTTTTGTAAAGAAGTTTCAGATAGAAGATAATAAAGTGCCCCTTTCAAAAACAAAACAACTTTGAATTCTCCATTTTCAAGCAGGTGGCATTTTCTACACACTGTAGCGACGGTATGATTATCGAACAGATAATAATTAGAAAGCATTCCAGAAATAAAATCAGTATATAAATACTCAGTATGTTGAAGATGATTAAACTCTCTACTGTGGTGGACAGAAAATAATATTGACTTGTTTGTTTGCATCTAGCTGATCTAACCCCCCAGAAAATACATTTGTAAAATTTCAGCCAGTTATATTTCCAAGTAATAAAAATTATGGTGTTCCTTTATAGATTGCATACTTTTCTCCTCTTAACATATCAAAGAAATTGCCTTTTATGCGTCACTTAAATAACATCAGGCTTTTTGAGGAGCTTAATGCAATCTTAGCAGTGCTGAGTTAAAATATATATCTTCAACAAGATATTTTTCTAGTCTCTCAGAAAGCTTCATTCAAATGCTTTTTCAAAGGTTTTTGAAAATGAGATCTTCTGACAGGGCCTCATGCATTACTGCTGAATTTAATAATTCTTAGGAATCACACTGAACTCCATTCTCTTTGCGGTCAGCTTCCTTTCCTAATTCCATCATATAACTGCCCTCTTCCCCAAAGACTACTTACTACCTTTGCAAAAATGACAACGTGGACTTCAGTGAAAATATATGGATTAAATTTTCAAGCTCTCTGGTCTTTGCTTTGCTCCATACCTTGATGCAGGTAAGAAGCCCCAACTGGCAGACTTAAGAAATCTCACCCCGTGATGAACGCGATTCCTTTCTCTTCCTGTGGCTCTCCCAGGTTTCAGCCCACACTCACCATCCACACGGGCCTTCTTGCCTCCTGGCTTCTGCCCAGGTGCAGCCAGTGGGCGTCACTGATGGAAGATCCACTGGGAAGGGGTTGAGGGTCAGGGTCACAGGTGTGCAGTGGCCACTGCCCTGTTCCTGGCGCCCCCACAGGCAGCCCTGTCCTGCAGCTACAGGATGATTGACAGACAGCAAAATGCCCTAGTCCCTGGCAGCTATCGATTTAGGTTCTGCTCTTACAGTTTGGCCTTTTCCAGAAAGTCACATAAATGGAGTCTTGGAGCAAATACTGAGGATTGGGGGAGAGGACTCGCGGCAAAGGGGTGCAAGGACCTTATGGGAATGGGGGGAGTGTTTGACATCTTGGCTGTGGTGACTGTGAGACAACTATATACAACTGTTGAAACTCTGCAAACTGTACACTGGAAAGGGTGAATTTTATTGAATGTAAATTATACTTCAGAAAAACAACTTAAAGTGAGAAATAACAGTGATGTCTGTTTTCACTGCGGTCAATTCCCCTACTGGAACTGAAAGACTTCTGGGACATACTTTGCTATCTCTGCTCCGTTGTGCACTGTGCACTTTCGTAACAGTCATTGATAGTTACAGGCCAGAACTTACTCCCTTGTTGTGATTATTCAGGGAGATGCTGAACCAGTTGTGTTCAAGAGGAAACTCACTGTCCCTAGTTTTCCACACCATCATCTAATCTCCGGGCATTTCTGCCTTCTTAATTTTCCACCTTGATCACACTGAAGCGGGTGCGGGGATCCGTGGCCTCCTTGGTGGCTGGGAAGCTCCCACAACCAAATTCCCGCGAAGGCTTTGTTTTAGGCTTCAGTTAGTCAAAAGCTTGAGATTTCTTTGGCAATACGATTCTTCAAAATTTTAAAGAAGTTATTTATTTCCCGTTAATTCTAAATACTAGTATCTACACCAAAAGTGTGTCTTTGTATTCTCCAGCATGTCCTATTTAATTACTTTGTCACGCTTTGCTTTCTGTCACTCTGTAGCATCTGGCCTGAGATTACTCGGAACAGTAAGCAGGGAGGCAAAGCTCACTGAGACCCTGGGCCCAGGTCAGTTGTCCAGCTGAGTCGCTCCGTTCGGCCTGTGCTGTGCGAGGAGTTTTCAACCCCGTCTCTTTCTCTCTGGGTTCAAGAAGCAGCTGACTTCTCTAAACCTCAAGGTCCCAAATTTCTTGATATCTCATCTCCCTTTCATCTTGTTTGCATGTTGTCTCTTTCCTGTGCTCTTCTATGTCTTGCATTAATTCACACTATTTTGTGATGGAAAATGACCCTGCTTTCTCGTATTAGAGGGACCCCTTTTAAGAGCACTGCTTATGAGCTGTGTCCAAAAGCTCTACCATAGACATAAATACCACTTACTCCCCTTATTTCTACCCCGAATCCTCTGTGAAGTCTCCTCCGGCTTCTCCAGAATGTCTCCGGGGGCTGTGGCGGCTCAGCTGGTGGAGTATCAGCGTGGGGTTTGTACACAGATGTGCCATGTTTGGTCACAGTTCTCCCTCAAGTCTAGCAGCCAAAGCCCCTTGCGCTGCATGTCGTGTCTTGTTCATTTCTCACTCTCCGGTGTCTAATCTGTCAAGTTCATAGCGGACACCCAGGGAAGGTTTATCCCATAAAATTGTCTTCATTTTTGTAAAAAAACAACTTTGCTAATATGTGTAAACTGTTGATCATGCTTGCCTGGTACTGTGGAAAATTACAAAATAGCCTCACACAGCCTTTGATGAAGACGTATGACATAGAAAGGCAGCGAAGAGAAGGCAGATAAAAGTCAGCTTTGGGAATGAGCCCAGACTGGGGCATAATAAAGGGACCTGCCTAAGCAAAGTGAACATACGATTTGGGGTGGGATGTTGGTTGCCTGAATTGCTCTGGATTTCTCTAGATACAGAAAATTAGGCTGTGATTCTGCATAGCCTCCTAATTCCAGTTGAAATTCTGTCCACTGAAGCATCATCTCTCTGTGTCCTTGGGCTGCTTTAATTTGCTCTGTTTGGTCTTAGGCATTTTTAAAGGTTTGCAAATCCCTGTTGCTTTCATACAGATTCCGAAAAACTATATTGCTGTTAATGATTAAATATAAAAGGTTTCTGCTATGGGATTAATTTGATCTCTACATTTGTCTGGAAAGGGTCTGTGTATTATCACCCTTATTAAAAATTCACCTAAGAGCTCCTGTGCCTCTATTCTGCATATAAAAGCATCAGTTTGGCTTTCATTTGCCACATATGAAGGGAGGAAAAAATAGAGCAGGAAGCCCAATATGTTAACTACAGTCACGCAGGTTAGATCTCTGCTGACCTTCGCTTTAAAAATTATATTTGTCATACATAAGCACATGCATACAGTATATGCATACATACACTAACACAAAGTGTGCATTTTGTCATCTAGATATGTATTAAAATGAAAATTAACTCATCATTTGTTCAAATATGCAAACTTACAGGTATTTGGAGAAATAAATAGAATAGTAAATATAATTAAAATTAACTTCTATGATGTTTACTGAGAAATTTATGATTACTGAGTGTGGAAGACCATGTGCATCCCAAGAATGGAAAAATAAGCACCACATGTACTCACCAGAAAATTGGTTTCCCTGATCATCACCTAAGTGCACATTTGGGAATAACACCAATTGTGTATCTGACAGAGGCGGGGGGGGGTGGTGTGGGAGGAGGGGGATGGGTGTATACCTACATGATGAGTGCAATGTGCACTGTCTGGGGAATGGGCACGCTTGAAGTTCTGACTTGGGGGGGACGGGGGTGGGGGAGGGGATGGGTGTATACCTACAGGAGGAGTGCGATGTGCACTGTCTGGGGAATGGACACGCTTGAGGCTCGGACTCGGGGGATTGGGAGGGACATGGGCAATATATCTATGCAGAACTTTTGTACCCCC
>CM052437.1:182236195-182255213 GCA_028533085.1 Varecia variegata
ACAATTTTCAAGAGAACATATAACAGTCTATGAAAATATCCAAAGTACCAGAAACATACACACAAAATGAATTTAAAGTTACACATCAGCTTCTGGAAAGATGGAGTCAACATATGGCCTGTCCTTCTCCCACTGAGTGCAGCTACAAACCCCGCACATCGTGTAAGGCAAACGTAAGAAGACCCTAAAGGGAGGAGAAAAGGACGCAGACCGTCTGGGGACCTGGAGACTGGAGGAGCCAACCAGGGGAGAGTCCTTGGGTTTCTTTTCGCCTCGTGTCTCCTAGGCTAGGGCATGGACAGGTCGCACCCTGGGAGCTCCGGTGGCTGCAAACAAACGTGCCTCGAGCAAAGCTGCTCTCTCCAGCCAAAGCCCGGGGAAGGGGCAGCCCAGCAAGGCCACGGCCGCTGCCCTCCCACAAACACTGCGTGAAAAGCTGCAGCCCCAGCCCTGGCGCCACGAGTAAAGGCTGGAGAGCTTCGCGGGGCTGTGAGGAGGCACCCACAGCACCCGCCAGGGTGGTGTCAGAGAGGCCAAGTGGGAGGCTGGGACTTTGACCTCTACCCGGACAGCCGGGGGTGCCCCCTCCATGGTGTCAGTGGGGACCTGTGAAAAGCTGGGCTCCTACCTGCACCTGGCACAGCAAGGTGCCCCTCTCTGCCCCCACTGGAGGGGTGGGGAGTTAGGACGTTCACCGATGCTCCGAGATGGCAAAGCTCCCACCCCGGAGTGTCAGCGGGGACTCCACGAGGAGCAGTGATGAGGTCCCCACCCTGACCGGGGGCTTCAGTGCGACCCTGGGCAGCCTGAGTCCCAGCAGCAGCAAGGGGTCCTTCCCGCTGGCTCCTCCAAGGCCAGGGGAAGAGCCTGGAGTCTCCCCCTCCTTCCTCGGCCAGCGCGGTGTCTGCGAAGGCCTGCCCAAGCGTGGAATTTAAGTGAGACCCCAGAGCACCATACCTGGGGGTGGGGCGCTGGGGAGAGGGTATGACCCGTAGGTGGGGCAGGACAGAGAGCTTCGTGGTGATGAAACACTTCCCGGTCTTGATCGTGGTCCCCAACCCATAGGGTAAAATGACACGGAACTGCATACACACGTTGTACCAATGTCGGATTTCTGTTTTTAATACAGTACCAGAATTATGTAAGATGTAACCATCTGCAGAAACTGAGTGAAGAGTAAATGGGTCCTCCCCATAGTACTACAGCTACAATTTCCTGTGAATCTATAGTTACTTCACAACAAAAACTTCTTAAAAAGCATATGCCAGGTATAAATAAATACAAAGGAAAGTCACAGATGGCATAGCATATCAATAATGTGATTAGGGTTAAGCTTAGTTAGGAAAGGAATTACATCCAAGTTGAGAGTGTATGCGTACAAAATGGAAATGTGCGTGAGTACACGTTTGTGCATGCATGAGGACCTTCTGGAAGAATGCGCAGAAACTCTGGATAGTGCGGCAGACAGTTGAGGAGAAGCTGGAGATGTGTTTATTTCTGCCTTTCTGTATTATTTACAAATCTTACCATGAGAATTTATCACTTTCATAATTGACATGCTCCACCTAAAGGCTATAAAGGAAGAAATGCTCTTGAAAACATATTGTAAAAACGTGGTTGGAAATACCAAATAATATTAAAACCAAATTGAATTTAAGCTGTGGAAATCTGGATTTGGGGATCATTATAACACAAGGTACATAGAATACTTAACACACATTTATTCCAAAACTGACAGTTTCTTGGGTCTCTTTCCAGTCTTGGCGGTGTGTGGTGCAGTCATACGGATACACTGTGGTTGTGCATTTATCCTGTGTCTGTGTCATGTCCATGCCAGTGTGGTTAGTGAAGCACAAAAGCAGGACTGCGAGCAATAGTGTAAATAATATTTTGCAATTTGGGAGACAGGGCACCCGTGAGTAGATAATCATTATAAGAAACTCAAAGTCTTTCCTGAGGCCACGTTCTGGTTTTTGAGGTCTGTATGATTGCCTTTGTGTCCTTTTTATTCCTCTCCCTGACCCTGACGCCTTCTCTCCTTACTTCGATATTTGGTACCCCTAGGTTTCTGTCCTCATTCGTGCTACTGTGCATTCATTCCACCAGACATTTGTTGAGCATTTACTATGTGACAGGCAGTGTTGTGGGTATTGAGAATACAGCTGTGAGAAGACTACCATCACTGTTGGAATGCAGCGCACATACCAGTGCTCTGAAGGGACCTCTGATGGCCACTTCTCACTTGTGTCAATCTCACGGACTGCAGCCTGGTGTCGTATTGGGAGCAGGAACTGGGTGAATCAGGCACCTGGACAGATTGTTTGGGGCACTCTACGTGCAACCTTGAGCACAGACAGTGGAAACCACTTCTTACAACAACTGCAAGGAGCTCACGTTCCTTATCCAGCATAACCGAATGCTGCTCAGCAATACGGTGTGCTTTGCTGTCGGCATCCACAGAAGGGAAGTAGATTTTTCATCTGAGATGGTAATTTGGGCATGGAATTGTATTTTGGAACTTGTGCTCCATTTCATTATGTGTTTATAGGAAACTGAAATTGAACACGGGAAAATAGATTTGGGCTCAACAATAATGTACTTGTCTCTTGGTTACAGCTTTAATCATGTATTAAATTGTATAAAACCTTCTCAGTTATATTAATTTAATTCACTATCAATGGCAGTGGATTGATGTCAGGAACTTTTTTCAGTTTTGCTGTTAGCCAAAAGCCCTCAGTGAAATAAACAACTTAGGAAGAAATATAGAACTCTTCTCTGAGATAAGCTTGGAAGGATTTCAAAGCTTCAATCATTGGACTTTCATTTTTTACCCTGGAGAAACCTTCTAAATGAATACCTAATGGTAAATTTTTCTCTTATAAAAGTAATTTTTGTGCACTTTTAAAAAATGAAACAGTGATATTTGGCATGGGCTAACATTGCTCTTTGAATAATGTTTTTGTGAATTTTGCAAGTTTTCTTGACTTCCCAAAAGCAAGTTGACCTGTATAAGTCTGCCTGTGGTAGATTATTTGCCTTGGCAAATATTTGCTCTGAAGTTGCGAGTAGTCAGCTAATATGAAGAGTAAAGAGAAGTGTCCAGTTGAGTGTTGGCAGGAGCTTCTCTTCTCTCCACATTGATTTTGACACTGGCCACCACTTGGTTGTGCTTGTGCTTAGGAACAGTGGTTTTGAGGAGCTCTGGGATATATTGTATTAAATATGTTCATCATGAGTAGCATTTTATCGCATCTCGAGTTTAACATTCTTATGACTTAAACAGTATCACGCCAGGAGAGAACAATAGTTTAAGGTACATTTCACATATTTTGGCCAAAGAGCTTAGGCAAGGGAGAAAATATAAGTCATTTTACTAAATACTGATTGTTTCATTTCCATGATATAAAGGATGGATTAGTATTTTCTAAGCAAGCTCTTCTGCATTTATTTGATTCACTTAGTGCCCATACATATAACTGATTCAAACTTCACACTCTTTCTACATTTTTACAGATCACATTAGAGAAAAGGAAGATTTTCATGGACTATATTAAATAAAAACGATCTGAGCACAGAAATATTAATAGTAGGATGAATATTTATGAATTTGCAATTTTACCAATTTTATTGTATATCACATATTATGTAATATTTGACTAATTTAATGTGCTCATTTACTCAATATATATTGAGACCGATTATGTGCTCAGTACTGCGTGGGCGGAAGAAATGCAACAGTAACAGGGGCAGGCAAAAGCCCCATTTCCATGGAGTTTATATTCTAGTGGAGGAAATAAGTAATATTTCAAAAGGCAGTTCCTTATTTTAACATGATCGATAAAGGAGATGTTGCCTGTATGCACCTACGTGACAGGTGCCAGCAAAAGCCTCCCAGAGGAAGTGACATTCACGCAGAGACCTGAAACCTTAGTCCTGTGAAAGAAACAGCTACAAAGAGGAACAGAGAGAAAAACCCAATTGATCCAGCCCAGAAGTTGGCAAACCGTTTTCTTTAAAGGGCCAAATAGTAAATGATTTTGGGTTTCTGGCCTCTACGTTCTATGCCACCGCTACTCCACTTGGCTTTGATAAGGCAAAAGCAGCCACAGACAAAATGTAACTTACCAGTAACATTTATTTATGGACACCGAAATTACATTTCATATCATTTTCATGTGTCACAAAGCAGTGTTCTTCTTTTGTTTTTTTAGGCAAACACTGAAAACCATAACGTCCTTAGCTCACACGGTACAGGCAGGCAGTCGGCTGGGGTTGGCCTGTGCAGCTGTGGTTTGCTGACCCCGGCCTGAGATGGGAGAGGGAGGGGCACCATGGGGCAAGGTGAGGGGGCCAAGGTGGGCAGGATCCAGGTCATTTGAGACCTCAGAGAAAAGCTATTAGTAGTTATTTTATTCTAGGAGAATTATAAGGAGCTGAGGGAGGTTTAGCAGAGGGCGGGTGGTCTGACGTAGGGTTTCATGAAGATCACTCTGGCTGCTGTCTAGGGAATGGATGGTGGTGGGCAAATGTGGGAGCAAGAAGACTATCTAAGAGGCTATTTTGGGAAGCACAGGTGCAAAGTGAAGGAGGTTTCAGCCAGGTGAGAGAAGTATGCACGTGTGTGAGCACCAATGTATAATATCTTTCCTCCTCTCCAGCCTGGCTCTGTAAATAACCAAAACTTCCAGATGTGCCAGTAAGAGCTAGTCAACTCCAGATTTCAATTTAACTTTGTTACCAACCACATAAATGTCTAAACTCATCTTCTTAATTAAAACAAAAGCCAACAAGCAAAAATCCTCTGTTCTCTGCTTGTAAAGGGATGTGTCAAGATCTTCATCCCTGAGAGTGCCTCCTTTCAACATGCCTCGTGTGTTCATAGGTGCATCATGTATCCTTCTGTATGTAGATTTCCATTAGGTGCTTCTGGAGAATTCACTTTTGCTGTCAAACTGAGCCTGATGCTGAGGATGTTTGCATTTTATAAAAACAAGATGTCCACATAGTTCATAGATACCACCCACTTTTCAGAAGGTGCTTATGGAGGCCAGCGGGGTATTCCCCAGCCAGTGTGCCTGACCCTAAGTGGTTGGCTGCATCATTTGCCATTGGGGGGACTTTGAGCAGGACCGAGGGGTACATAAATAAGAATGCATGACCCAGAGTGACATATTACATTCGACCAATGGGATATTGCAGAGAGATGTGACATATGGCAGGTAGATGTTGTAGTGTCCTATATACAGCACTGATTGCTTCTTTTCTGTAAGTATGTGGTGGTTATTCCAAGATTGCATACACTTCTAAGCATAAATGGCTTCATTTCAATCTATCGTCTTTTTGAGTAATTTTTACCCTTCTGTTCCCAAGAGTGACATCCTACTGGGGTGAAGGGAGATAGTCGACAGTCCTCCGTAGAGTTGTCGTCATCCTGGGGCTCCTCCCCTTACACTCTTGGAGGCTCGGATGTGGGTAGTTATTAGAGGGGTATATATGTTTGTTCCTCAGTGTGACACAGCTAAGAAGCATTGCATATTCCTGTACCTCCTATAGAAAACTTAGAACCTGTCTTCAACACTTGGCCAGAGATTTTGGCTACACGGTGTTTCCGATCGAAGCCTGGCCTCTTGCATGGCAGCTCGAGAATATCGACTTACGCTCTCCTAAGGTATTCATCTCTTGCACGTGCTTGGGTGGAAGGGCATCCATGTTGCAGAAGGGCAGTCTCCAGAGTGGTCGATGGAAATGATCTCCTAAGTGGATCATCATCTCCAGTCCTTCATCCGCCGACTCTGCCCACGTCACACGCTGTCTAAAAATCAATCTTCCTTTTGTACAGGCATAAGCACAATTCACAAGTTCTCAAGATTTAAACTGAAATGTATCCCGTAAAAAGGGGGGAGTCACACTCACCAATATGGCTTTGGAATCTCTATGCTACATACTTGGGGTTTGATCTGTCCTGCTATACACATGGACATAAATAATTACTGCGAGACTGGAACACCTGGTCACCTTGGACTATGCGTACGGCATCCACACCTCACATCCTGGCTCATGTGTTCCTGCCAGTAGGACAGTAGGATGCCTTCCTCTTTCCTCGATGCATCCTTTAAGACACAGTGGACCCTCTTCCCCACAAAGACTTCTAAGACTCACGTTGTCTTAAGACATCTATTGTACTTCTGCCTTGTACTTTAAACTCCTGACTTGCTGGTTAATAATGTGAGTATATCCCATATCTTTGCAAAGATTAACAGGATATTGAGGAAAATAAGGGGAAATTGATTTCTTTCTATGATAATAATGTCAACAATACCGTAGAATTTGTATTGCTCTATGCAGTATCTCTGCAAACCAGCACAGGGCAATGTCCCTCTTGGTAATGGCATTGGGATTAAGAGAAAAGCAATTGAAATGGCCAAAAAAGAGCTTCTTTATCTTGGCTAAAGTTGTGTGAAGGTGCCCCCTCACTCTTGTTATATGTGCAGAAAATAGATTGTAAATAAGTGTGATGTTAAGAAATCCAGGGGTGAACTAATAATGGGAGAAAACTGAATTTATAACATTTCTGTCTAACACAGTGTTCCTTTCAGTTTCCTTCCTTTGTAATATAATTTTTAACAAAATGCCTGACAAGTAATTTAGTGACAGGTGTGATTAATGCTGATGTGCCTTTTAAGCAGTGGTGAACAGTTATGGGAAGCATTGTTTTGAACATAAAGGCTGTCTTCCGGCTGTCGTTCAAATACCTAGAAAACTAAAAGACTAAGTTTGCCCTCTACTGGAATCCAGAATTACACCACTAGCGGTTTTATGGCTATAGGGAAGAAAGGATCAATATACGTTTACTTCACACATTAAAAATTCAAGCCTTCTTTTACCAACTTAATCTACTTTAGTATAAGTTCTAAACTTAGATTGGATTATATGAACCAAATACTTTAAAAATAGAATGTCAGTTCTTATGGAAGATGTCTTTGAAGAGCAAATGATCAGGTGTTCTAGAAACAAATCACAGCTGTGATCTCTGCTTATTAATTTTGTAAAATACGAATAATCCACTAATAATCTGCAATACTGGTAGTTTTGGATTGGTGTTAGGTATTTAATATAACCCAAGGAATGAAATCATGCCCAAATCTAGAACATCATCCGGCGAGTGGCTTTGAGTACAGGCCGAGAGCAGTTAAGAGTGGAAGGTGCTGTGAGGGAGGCAGGAGGCTGCTCACTGGCCTTTTGTAAACCTGCGCTCCCCACTCCCTGGCTCTGAGTATTCCTGGTGCAAAGTCCGGGGTGGGGGTACCGTTGTGACAGGCCCTGGACTTTGCCAGGGAGGGTTGCAGACTTGGAGACTCTAGGGAAGGTGGGGGTCAAACGGATAGATCCCAAGACCCATCAGCTGGAAGGTGTCCAGCACCTGAAGTTCCTGTAGACACAGGAAAGTGTGGCCTAATTGGCACTGTCCTGGCCGAGCATCACTGAGGCCTCCTCTCCCTTATCTGGTCTCCAGAAACCACCAGCTGATGGCTGTATTTTTTTACAACATGACATTTATATTTGCCCACTCAGTGTGCAGATTTCAAACACTGGGAAACAGGAAGTTTGCCATGCTAGAGGCTAACATGAATCAGCAAACCATTGTGCGTCTCTTCCTGGCTCAAAGCTTTTTCATATTTTATTGCATTTGGCCAAAGGTGCAGAGAGACAATAGATGCAGTATTATCTATCAAAGCTACAGTAAGCATGTGGGGCGGGGGGAAGAGCACGCCCCAGACCTATCCATCACCTGGATATTTAGACTTTAGTATCTAAAATATACTTTGATTTTAAAACAGCCAGGGCAAAGTGGGTTCAAAAGTTACCTATACCTCCATGAAGGGCATTATATAACTTACCTCTGCTGGTTCTCTATAATAGTGGAAACTGGCTCCTCTTTTCTAGATCAAGGTGTTTTATTGCAAAAATAGAATAATGGCATTTTTCCCAGTTTGCAGAAAAGTAGTGGATTACATTTTATAAATGTTTGCATTTTCTCTCAACACTTTTTCATAAAACTTAAGTGCCTGCTCCCGCTCATCCCTACCAGAATGTAGCATGTTATGGTCTCAGATGAGGCATGATGCATATTTTTGATTTAGACATTTCAAGTTTAATATATCACGGTATTTCACAACCAGGTAGTGAATCCCAGGGCTCTGTCACATAAACAGATCTTATATTTACTCTGAATTCTAGTTAAAATTACTCTCAAGGTTCAGATAAATTGTGGAAATAAAAGATGTTAGATTATCCGCTATCTTGGTGCTACCAAGAGGCTCTGGTCCAGCTCTATCCTGGGTCAGTTGCAGCCGTGGGCGAGCCCGTATCCCCAGGCAGAGAGATGCGCTGTGCTTGCTGGAATCACCATTCCATGCTACCAAGACGTCATCTGCTTATAAACACTGAGGTCAGAGTGGAGTTCACAGGGTTTCTTTTTAGCTCTGAAATCGCCTCTAAACATTGGGGCATTCAATAGGATTCTACCTCATGGAAAATGAGAATGTTTGAGATGTTTTCTTTCTTGAAGTATAGAATCTGTCCATTACATCGGGATGGTGCATAATTTTATAATTCCTAAAAAAGGATTGTTTGTTTTTAATCTAGAATATTCCCAGTAATAGCTGCCAGTTGCTGACTCTGAGCTATGTACCACCTGTATTACTATAATTAACTAATTTGGTATTGCCACAGATCTGCAAGACAGATGTTCTTACCTCAAGCTTTAGTTAAGAAAATAGAGCCTTAGAAAACTTAAATAGCTTGAAGAAATTCACTTAGCTAATAAATAGTAGGTGCTGGATTTGGACTCAGGTTTGTCTAATAGTAAAGTTTACGTTGGTGCCATGCTACCTATCCAGGAAACCTATTAATTTAAAACCTTTTTTGTCCCCAGCCAAAATAAATACATTTCAGCACCAGCAGGACCAGTTTTCTTCTAGTATTAGGTTATTAAGTATGAAAGGTCCTATTTCCTTAAGTTTAACAGTTGATATCTCTGATATTTCACTTTGGTACTTTTTAAAATTTTTATCGTGAAGTTATATCATCAGTCTTTCAAACACATGTTTTGGCTTGTGATTATCTTTCAAATTTTTTAAAGCAATTTTTGTAAAACCATAGATACATAAAAAATTCATGTTATTTTCGAATATGAGTTCTGTTGTGGAAACAATATACTGCGCAGATAGCTCAAAATATCAATGAAGTGTTTGGGAAGGATGTGGCTAGTGAACGCACAGTATGTTGGTGGTTCGAGAAGTTCTGTTTTGGTGATTTTAATCTTGAAAATGAGCCACGTGGGTGACCTGAGACCAAGGTGTGGATAAGGACGAGCTGAAAGCTATAGTGGAAGCGAATCCATCTCAACCTAGGCGTGAATTAGCAAGGTTTGACGTTACTATTTCAACAGTACTGGAACATTTGAAACAAATTCACAAGGTAAAGAAGCTGGATAGATGGGGGTTCTGCATGAATTAAATGAGCATCAGAAGAGAAATCATCTCGAAGCTTCCTTTTCTTTGTTGTCACGACATAAAGGCGAACCATTGCTACACCGTATTATTACATGTGATGAAAAATGGATTCTTTTTGACAATTGCAAGCATTGGGCACAATGGTTGGATAAAGATGAAGTGCCGAAACACAGTCCAAAACTGAATATTCATCAACAAAAGCTAATGATGTCTGTTTGGTGGTCCAGGGCTGGTGTTATCCACTACAGCTTCATGAAACCTGGTCAATCGATGACAGCAGATGTCTACTGCAACCAATTGGATGAAATGATGAGGATGCTTATGGTTAAGCAGCCAAGATTGGTCAACAGAGACAGGCCAGTCCTCTTGCAAGACAACACTCAACCACATGTTGCACAAACAACACTGCTCAAACTACAGAAGCAGGACTTGGAAACTGTCATCCACCATATTCACCAGACCTTGCACCAACTGACTGCTACTTCTTCCAGGCTTTGTACCACTTCTTGCAAGGAAAAATATTTAATTCCCAAAAAGCTGTGGAAAATGCCTTTTGCCATTTCATCGCCGGTCACTCTCCAGGCTTCTTCACTGCTGACATTAACAAGCTACCATTAAGGTGACAAAACTGTGTCGATAGTTTAGGTGCATGTTTTGATTAATTGTACTGCTTCTTGTTTAAGATACAATAAACTTTTGATTCGAAATGAGACATTTCATATTTAATGACCTATATATTGAATGTGTAGAGGGTCAATAGTAACCTCTCCAAAAACCATGTAAGTTTACGGCTTTGTGTAGTTCTCATAAGATTCCACTCCCTGTGTCTGGGTGGGTAGTATGGAAGCTGGGTTTGAGAAGGAGCTATTTAGGGAAAGAAAGGCAAGTGTAACCATGGAGAGGTGAAATAAATTGGGCCAGTATGACATTTTCCAAACACGTAGCAAGAAATGTGTCTACATGTTAAGCTGCAGTCCTCATTTGGACGTCCAGGATATGAACATGGATGCTCCTGGTGAACCAGAACGAAAAGACTCGTGCATAAGGGACCTGCCGGGTGTCATAGTTCCAGCAGCAAACTGAACATTATGTAGAGCGTCCAGGGAGTCAAAGTCCGCAATCACATGGCCAGAGGAAGCGCGTAGAGCTCTGCCTGCAGAAGGTGGTTTTCTTTCCGGTCTGTGCTGTTCTCTCCTCTGTGTCTGATGACTCTGGACCCACAGTCGATGGTGACAGTTAGCAGTCAGTTACACACCTGTGCACTAACTCTGCCCCTGATGGACTCAGGGAAAAAGAGGTGAGTCTTATGTTACTGTGTCACTGTTGCTGAAACCAGAGATGAAGAGAAACAGAGAACATGAAGAGAACAGGATGCTGCGCATCTACCGTGTCTGTGAGAGTCACTGAGAGGATGCGCTCATTGAAACGGCAGATGACAAGTTCAGGGTAAAACAGTTACAGGAAGCATTTTATGTCACCTTATTCTACCTCAGTGTCTTAGTATAAGAACCGAGAAACTTTTCCTGAAACTACAGTCAATGCCTGGGGCAAAGGGTTGGAGACCACATTTCGCCTGTAGTTGACTTAGCTGGGAGGTGACATTTGCTTTGGCTTAAACTGAAATAAAGAAACATTATTCCTTGGATTGTTTGAGTTTATAAATGAAATCCACCCCCACTTAACATTGGGAAAGTGTGAGTATTCGTAGCTTGTGAATAACATTCATACTCAACACCAGTGGTTCCCAAACTTGTCATTAGAGTCACTTTCTAAGTTTTGTTGGAACAGGTTGGAGGACTCACCCCCGCATCCCTAACTCAGTAGATCAGGGTTGGGGCCCGAGAGTTTTCATTTCTAGAAAGTTTCCAGGTGTTGGTGATGTTGCTGGTGCCAGGACCACACTGGCAAACAGGGCTCCACGCTGATGCCTTAGGAACTGTGACAAAACTGTGTTGCTATCTGATATCACTCTTCTGTTTTTTCCCCTTTGTGGAGGACAGACTAAGAAAAAGATTTTAATTCTTACACTGCTGCCATTGGCTAGAAAAAAAAGGTAGTCATTAATCTGAGGATCATTGTTTATTTATCTCGAATCTGACTGGATCTAATGCAAATGCATTTTATCATTAGTGGTCCGTTTGAGTTTGTTAGGGTGCATATCTTCTCTTTGCCGAGGCCTGGATAGCACGATTACTGGCTAGAGTTTGGCAGTGGAATGATGAGGAATGTGGGATGTTAGTTTGGTCTGATGGAGTCTGAAGACGGACCGTGATGGCAGACTTGCACACGCTCACACGCTGAGTCCTCGCCCAGGCCGACTGGTCCAATCTCAGAAGACCACAGTAAGGAGGAGAATTCTCACTGGGGCAGCATCTTCTTCCTCCAGTCACAACTGTATGTACAGATTCCTCTCCTACGTCGATCCCCAATCCCTGTAGAAAATCACACATTTTTACAGTGGATATAAAGAGAATTTTTAGTTGTGTGGAGGGACCCAAATGCCTGCGTGATGAGGGGTCTGTGGTTCTCAAACGATGGATGCATCAGCATCATTTGGAGGCCTCATTAACAAGCCCGTTGCTGGACTCACCTCAGAGTTTCTGATTCAGAAAGGTCAGGTCTGGTTCTGGGGCCCAAGAATTGGCGTTTTGATTCCCAGATGAGGTTGTTGCTGCTGATCTAGGGGTCCATACTTTAGAACAATGGATCTTTATCAAAAATACATACAAAATTGCTACATTGACAAAATGAAGACAATTATTCAAAACGCCATGGATGTGGGCCTTTGCCCAGCAATGGCAGGTCTGCAAAACCATCATGTCCAGAGTCGATGAAAATAGACAGTTTTAGTAAATGCAGAAGTTTGCTACTTTGACTTTGTACAAGAAGCAAAATTTATACAACATGCCAGTTTTAATGAAGACCACCTCTAAAACTTAGTTTACTATTCCATACCAGCTTGCTTCACTTAACTTGTTGCAAGCAGATGAGTGTCAGTAATAGCACTACTCTCCATTACTAATTGCATAAAAATATCAGAGAGAAAAAAACACACTGTCCAGCAAATCACAGGAAGGAGTGGAAATGTATAAGGAACTTCATATAACTTTAGGTTTATAACGTTAAATCATAGAAATTAGAAAATTAAAATTTGTTTAATTGTCTAGTAAAATTCTTTTTTTAAAGCAACTCACACATTTTATCCTATAATTCGACTGTGGTTCTTACATGAATTTTGATATTAAATAGGAAATTTTGGCTGGGTGCGGTGGCTCACACCTATAATCCTAGCACTCTGGGAGGCTGAGGCAGGAAAATCACTTGAGGTCAGGAGTTCAAGACCAGCCTAGGCAAGAACGAGACCCTGTCTCTACAAAAAATAGAAAAATTAACCAGGCATAGTGGCATGCGCCTATACTCCCAGCTACTGGGGAGTCTGAGGCGGGAGGATCACCTGAGCCCAGGAGTTTGAGATTGCAGTGAGCTATGATGACACCACTGCACACCAGCCTGGGTGACAGAGCGAGACCCTGCCTCAAAAATAGATAGGAAATGTTCTAAGGGCAAGATCAGGTTTTTTTTTTTTTTTTTTTTAAATTTTTGCTCCTGATGCTTTAACCAGTGTCTCAAACATAATATTTATAGTTAGTATTTATTCATTAAATCACAGCTTTAGCTTCTGTGTCTTTGTATAGAAAAGCGAATTGAAAATGAACAACCAGAATTAATACAAATGAAAGACTTTGAGATATGAAGGGTTGGAAGGGTCAGGGGCCAGGTTATACTTGCCTCTAGTGATAACAGACCCTGCCGACTCCCGCAGTCCTCACTTCAGGGAGCAAGAAACTCCAGAGAGGTTTTTCTCATATGTGCGGAGCCTGGGAAACCGAGGTCACAGGCCAGCCCGAGGAGCAGGAGGCTCTGACTCTGTGGGACCGTTAGTGAACCGGTGCCAGGTGGAACAGCAGATTCAAACACTCCCTGTGAAGAAAAACCTGCGTGATCTACGAAGAGCGGAACAGCCCCGGCCCCAGCACTGCCTCCGTGGGCTGCGGTGTGAGCCTCAGATGCGGGGGACAGAAGATGCCCACAATGCACTGAAATAAAACAACCAAACTTTAGTAAATATTATGTAATGATGGGGAATTAGTTAAACATGGTGCAAGATATTTTGGAGAAATGAATGTGCAGTCTTCAAACACTTCGCATCATATTGCTTATGCACAAAGATACATTATTTTGAAAGTCAGAGTATCACTTATTTTATCAATTGTGTAAGTAACCTCCAGGAATTTTTTGCAGTGAACGTCTCAGCTCACATGTGACAAATGATCTGAATAATTGAGGTTCTCAGTGCTCTTCCTCGAGATCTGAACTGTCTTGTCGCCTGCGCACTCAGCTTTTTCATCCCCTTCCGAATGCTAAGTTCAGGCTGCTTGAACTCATTGTTCTTGTGCTGAATGAGGCATTGAATTAAATTCTCTAAATACAAATTAAAGCCAGGAAGATTTGTGTCTTGTTAAATAATATGATGATGCTTTGAGTCAAATGAGTTTGCGCGAACTACTCACACCAAATTGGTTTTGCCTATATTTTAAACTTTTCACATTTCACTCATAATATTCCCACATAAATGCATAAATCTTAAAGAAACTAGAGTCAGCTGAAAAAAAGAAATGTTCTAAGCATTTACTGTGAATAAAAGATATTTGAGAAAGTAGGCTGAAGAAAATTGGGAAGAGTACTGAAATGAGTAGCAACAGCTGATGAGCTATGCTGATTTAAGATATATAGATGTATATATATCTTGTTAAACTTCCTAATCCAAAATGACTATGCCACTATATGTTTTTAACTGTATATGCTCCTATATGCTTCACTAATTTACTATGTACTGGTGTTTCTTGATGATCCAATGGAAAAGAACAAATGATATTGAGATGGAGGGAGTTATGAAATGCACATAGATGAAAAACAAGAGCTTATTGCATAAACAATGTTTCCTTATTGTTTGGTTCCCATAAATGAAAGTCAAATATGTATATTTAAGTCTTTTGGTCAATACTTCAAATTTGCCCTCCAGAAAGGTTATACAAGTTTACAGTCCAAGAAGCAGCATACAGAAATGCTACTCAACAGTTTGGCCTTGCTTGGAGAAATGTCTCATTATTGGTTTAATTTGCATTTTTCTTTATTTTCATTGTATATTATCTAATTGTATTTCTTCTTTCTAATTTACTATTCTTTATTCTTTGTCAATCATTTTTGACTAAGATAATTGATCAATAATTAATACATCAGATCTTATAATTCAGCATTCTTTTGTTTAATATTCTTATTTGCCTATTGTTTTTCTCTTTTTGAGACAGAGTTTTTTATTTTCTATTTTGCATTCAGTCTTTTGCTTTATGGTTGCTGCCTGTTTAATCATGTTTTAAACTTCCTCCCTACTCCAAAATTATATAAATGTTTATCTTAATTATCTCATAATCTCTTTATGACTTCATCTTTTACATTTAGATCTTCAAGCCATCTGGATTTTACTTTACAGTAGAGAGTATGGAAAGTGAGACCTTAATTTTTTTGTCAAATGATTAGCACGTTGTCACAAAACCTTCTTCGCCGATTCATTGGATGTTCACTTTTATCATACAGTAAATTATTATTTATGTTTGGATCTATGATTCAGAGATCAATTTAAGTTCAGAAATAGATCTAATTATTGGAAGAAATTTTAGAACATGGGAGGTATTCTTATATTGGGTTGGTGCAAAAGTAATTGCAAATCTCCTCTAAAGATTCTCCATTATTAGTTTGAATGTTTCTAAGAGTTTGATAGAAAATTCCTTCTGTTGAATGAAAGTTGACCCCCACCCACCTACTAACACACACTGGCATACAGTTCTTACCCCTCAGTACCAGATGTCAACAAACATTTTCTGCAAATGTTTTGGGCTTTGTGGCCACAGGTCTCCATCACAACGACGGAGCGTGGCTGTTGTACCACAGAATAGCTCTGGGTGATACGTAAATGAGCAAGGTGGCTGTGCTCCAGGCAACACTTACATACGGGCACTACCATTGGTACTTTTTAGATACAGTGTTTTGAATTGGCATTGGTGCAAATGATCTGAGGTGACTTACTATAAAGTTATGTAAACAACTGAACTCTGAATAAAAGCATAAGCTCATGAGTATGGTAAAAGTAAACAAAAATTTTAAGTATTCATGTCACAGACTTAGATGGATGAACACATCATTAAATTTTTTCTTTTGTGTTTGCTTGTTAATGTATCTTTTCTGAGAAATGTATTTAGACCTATTTTATGGTCCAGCGTATGTTCTACCTTGGTAAAATTTTATGTAGATCACTTGTTCTGCCCCATTTAATCTCTCTTATCCTGCAACTTCAGTTATATATGTGTTGTACCATTCGAGATCATCCTGAAGCCCAACCTGGCTCTGTCCTTGTTCTCTCTCTCAAACACACATTTTTCTTTCTGTCTTTTCCAGATGTGACAAATTGACTGTTTGACTTAATTTATCTTCACATCCATAGGCTATTTCTTTAGCCATCTCCAATCTGGTGTTAAGAATATTTGTGATTATTTTAAAAATTTCAGATAGTTCTCAAGTTTAGAATGTCAATTTATTTATTTTTTATACTGTACATTTCTCTGATGGGGTACCCATCTCTTCCCTCATTTATAACCATATGTCCCTTTACACTTTCGGCCATATTTGTAATTGCTGTGTTTGATTCTTTGTCTGCCAATTCCAACAAGTTGGCGATCTCGATACCTGTTTCTATTGATACCTGTTGTTTTGACTATGTATATTTTGCTATTTTTTCCATGTCTGGTAGTTTTGTATTATGTACTAGATTTGGGGGATGATACACCCTGAAGAAGTGGCTTTTGTTAACTTCTGGGGATTGTTCATTTTTGTCCCAGCAGACAGTTACGTTCTGGGCTGATCCCTTTGAACTCAGTGGTTTGGTTTTGTGCTTTGTCAGAGCAGGCCTCTAGGTGTGAACCTTCTGGAATTTTAACAGACATTCCGAAACGTTTACCAAGCCCCTTTAATTTGAAAGGAGTTAAAATCCAAATTCTGTCTTCCCTCCGATGAGCAGCAGTGGAAATCTATGCCTCGTTTTCCAGTCTTCCAACTGCTGCTCTCTGCAGGGTGGTGTCTTGCCTGCACCTGCAATTCACAGCTCCGTTAAATACTTGTGGGGGGTTATATGTAGACATTTGCGCCCTCCCCACTGTGGCTCCTTCATTTCTGGGATGTCTCGCCTCAGCGCACACCCACTCTGGCAGTCTGAGGTCTCTCCTTTGCCACCTAGAGCCAACAAGCCTTTCTTTCATCTCCAACCACCCTGCCTCCCACGACTGGCATACTGCGAGAGGTTCTCGCTCTTCAGGGATTCACATTATCCCCACTTTTAGGAACTTTCTAGAACCATCAAATTGGTTTTTTTTTAAAAAAAAAACTTTCCCAGAGATTATGAGGTTAGTCTGATATAAGCTGCTTTACCATTATTGGAATCAAAACTATTCATTAATATTTCAGTGGTGAAATCCCTCGAGCAGTTTTCTGTGTTATATTCATCCTTTAAGGTTCCATTTTTGATTTTACTGTTTTATTTCTGTACATTCCACTTGACTGTTTTTCTAATTTGGCTTTTTAGCTTTGATAGTCTCTTGCTTTACTTTCATACTTTCAATTATTTCTTTTTTCTTTCAACACATTAAACATAGTAATTTTATTTGATAATCTCATTCTTTTCTGTATTTTGGGGTCTAATATATTATTGTTTCTTTTGGCTTTAATTTGTGATGGCTTCTATCTTTGTTGTTAGTTGAGATATTTTTATTGTAAGTTTTTTCCCCCTTTTGGAACTTTATAGGAATTCATAAGCATGGGCACCTAAAATGCAAGCCTACAGAGAGAAATTTGTTTTCTTCTACCAAAATATGGGGCACATATCTAAAATTGAATTTCCTTAATGTTTAACTTGATATTTTATGGGCCACACAATTACTGAGAGTGGAGGCCCCAAACCCCAAAATGTTTAGAAATGATTGTGTCTGTGTATATCATTTATGTGTTTGTGTGTGTATATATATATGCATGTATGTATGTGTATATATTAATAGTATATATGGATATTGCTATACCTGTGTGTATATGTGTGTATACACAGTATGTGTATATATGTATATATGTGTGTATGTGTATATGTGTATATGTGTATATATAGTATGTGTGTATACAGTATATGTGTATATATGTATTTGCATATGTGTATGTATGTGTGAAAATATATAGTATATGTATATGTGTATATATGTATGTTACATGTGCACATATGTGTATGTGTGTATATATATGTGTATATTTGAATGCTTTGTAGAGTATTAGACAGTTGTACCCACAGCCCCCTCTGCAGAGGTGTGTTTTCCCAGCTCTCTTACCGAGGACGTCATCCTTGCTGGGTTCTCACTTATGCTCTTGTCTTACCTGACCTCCCACGCTGCTTAGGACCAGGTCTTGTCGCGCTTCCTTACGCTCCATAAAACCCTAAACAATTCTCTCCTTTTAACTCCCATGAATCCACATTGAACAAAAGCCTGTTTAACATTTTATCCATCTTCCTCTGGAATGCCATACAAGCCAAGCATTTTTCCCTAAGTCTGTTTAGCAGTTTTGCTGGAAATGGAAGTTTTCCTATCAGCTTTTGTTCCAGGTGTTTCAAGGCTGTGTTACTGAGTACATAAAAGATTCTGACTTATTTTTTTACATTCTTTGAGAATTCTTTACAGCACCCATATGCGGTATCCTTCCTTGTGTACTGCACTGCTGTGTACTTTGTGTTCCAGCTTGTTTCAAATGAGTATTGGTACGCCTCTCTCCTTTTTGTTAGTGTTTGCTGGGTATTTATTATCCTTTATTTTCATCCCTCCTATATCATTTTAATTATCTTTTATATTGAGTGAAAAATCAAAATGAATTTGTGTTCTGTTTACAAGAACCCCTGATATTTATTATATAAAAGTAGACCCATTAGTAATATTGAGAATATTAATACTTTGGGGCATATTTCTGCTGTGTTATTTTGTGCATGCTTATTCTCATGTCTCCTTTTTTTTTAAGACAGGGTATCACTCCATTTCCCAGGCTGGAGTGCAGTGGTGAGATCATAGCTCATTGTAACGTCGAATTTCTGGGCTCAAGCAATCCTCTTGCCTCAGCCTCCCAAGTAGCTAGAATGACAGGCACACACCACCATGGCCAGAGATTTTTTTGTGTGTGTGGAGATAGGGTCTTGCTATGTTGCCCAGGCTGATCTCAAACTCCTGGTGTCAGGTGGTCCTCCCACCTCAGCTTCCCAAAGTTGCTAGGATTATAGGCGTGAGCCACCACACCTGACCATTATTTTCATGTTTTCTAGTTGCTTGTTTTTCCCTTCCTGTATCAGTATGTATTGCAATATAACA
>CM052437.1:182255713-182275470 GCA_028533085.1 Varecia variegata
GCCCACCGCTGTCCGGTGGATAACAGGGAAATCGGCGCTGGGGGTTGGGTCCAGGCGAATTCCAGGGGACTCTGGGGCCAGGCAGAGCCCTTAGTGCCCGGCTGTGGGAAGCTGATGGGATCAGATCTCCGCAGGCAGGCCAGAGGGAGCTGAAGAGAAGTCGCCCGAGGGGCTGCGTCTGGGGCTGAGGCCGGAGGGAAGGGGAGCCTGGGAAACCAGGTGTGCGGCGGCGAGCGCGGCAGGGCCGCCAGCCAGCCAGCCCGCGAGCCGGGCGCAGCCGTCCGCAGCAAGGTGCTCTGTGTTGCGGTGCTGCCGCGGTGGCGGATTCGGAGGCAGACCCAGAGTGCAACCATGGAGACGCGACGTGTGTCCCATAGTAACCTGTAACAACATTATTTATAAGCCGCCATCCCTGGTCTGCCCCGCTTCCCCTCCGCTCCTTCTCCAGACTTGCGGGCGACCTGCATGGCCGCGGCTGGCTCTTCCCTGCCTTTCCCTCCTCTCGCGGGCGGGCGCAGCCAGAGGTAGTCGCCGCCGATGGAGAGTTAACACCCAGCTGAAGGCGGCTCCGCCCGTGGCAGTCACCGTGAGCCTGTTTGTAAAAGCTGGCGGGTGTGCGCCGCGCGTGCACCATGTCCACCGCTGTGGGGGCGCCTGCCCGAGGAGGGGCTTTGGGGAGGGGCTCCAGTCGCCCTCCAACAGTGTGGGCTCGCTTAACCTTGGAGCAGCCGGAGGCTTCCGAGTCCAGCTCGGTTCAGGCAGAACCAGTGGCGCGCGCGCGCGCACACAGACACACGGACACGGACACACACAGACACAAACACACACTCGCGCTGCCACGGGCGTCGCCACCCGGCCTAGCCCCCGCCCTCGGGGCCCAGCGTGGCGACCCTTCACCCCGCGCTGCTATCCAGAGGCGCCCCGCAAGCCCGCAAGCCCGGCAGAGCCACGCTGGGTCCCGAGTGCGCCCCGCGCACGAGCCGCGCCGCGGTCACTTCGTGTGGCCGGCGAGCTCGGCGGACGCGCAGCTGTCGGAGCTGGCTCTGGTCGCTCGCTCGCAGTCTGCCTCCCTCTTCAGCTCCCCGCTTTTTGTTGAAAGCACCACCCACCCCGCTTTTTTTTTTTCCCTCTTCAGTGGCAGCGGCCAAAAGGAGTTGATTGCTATTGGGATCCGCTGGGAGCGGAGAGGGGCAGGAGTGTGTGGACTGGGGAAATCGAAGACCTGGAACATTTTTTTTTCTTCAAACAGCCATCCCCACCCAGTCATCGGCCAGTCCATCTACTTTAATCGTCACCAGGACAATGGATTAAGTTACTCTTTCCCAGCAGCAGTCGGGTTCAGACTTGGGGCAAAATGAAGGAAAAGGCCATGATCAAGACCGCGAAGATGCAGGGCAACATGATGGTGAGTGCGCGGCGGGGCGTGCGCGGGTCAGGCAGCCGTGAGGAGCGGTGCTGGAGGGAGGTCTGTCCCCGTGAGTCCGAGCCTCCGGGAATGACGGCGACCCCGCGCTCGTGCGCAGCAGCGCTCCAACTGCTTCCCTCCCACCCACCCAGGGCGCCCTGGATGCGGAGCAGCAGGCATTCATTTGCACGTAGCAACTTTGCGGCTTCGTCGTCGCCCTCCCATGGCATGTGGCTTTGTGTTTTGGGGCGCGAGGTGGGGTGCACGAGGCGAGGAAGGGGCTGTGAAGGAGCCCTCTCTGGCCGCGTGTCTGTCCAAGTTCCCAGGGCTGTTGTGGGAGAAACGCAGAGAGGTGGTCACTTTGGCCAGGGAAGGGCCACGGGGCCCTGGTGCCCGCGCGGTCTCTGGGTTGCGAGTCTCCGGAGCCCGAGACCTGTTGGGGTTTGCTGAGCCTTTGGTGCACTCGGGCGGGCACCAGTCGCTCTTCTCCACCAGCTGCCCCCCGGCCGCATACCCGGCGGTACCCCGCTCCTGGGCTGGGGAAGATGACGCCCCCAAAAGGGTGACAGTGACAGGGAAGGTAATAATGGCACATCGCCCCCCCCCCCCCCGCCCCAGGATGATCATGCCCCCGGGAAACGGGGCTGGTCCGCGGGAGGTACAGGGCTGCTGGCCAAGGGCCATCGTCGCACGGACAACTTTGCTAAGTCCAAGACCTGGCGTTCCGCCTCCCCGGGCGGGCCACCCCCCGCCTGCGCCTCCGCGCCGCGGGGCCTGGGCGCACCGCGCAGGTTTCCTGGGCAGGGCGTGAGCGGGCCGGGCCGGCGGCACCTCCCGGGGACGAGGAGGTTGCCATCTTGGTCTGGAAACTGTGTGTGCCTGCGTGTTTACTGGGGCGATGTTTTAACCCGTTGGGTGTTGGTTTGGGGTGACTGGTCCAAGCGTCCCCGTTTTTATGTTTCTCGCTGGTACTGGTTTTTGTGAGGGAGGAACAACAAGGTGGGCATCGCCGTGTTACTTTTGAAGACTCAGTAAGAAATGCAAAAATTCTTTGAGGTGCAAGCTCAGAGTCCTTTACAAGTGGGTTGGGTCCTGGCGCTGGGGCTGGGGGTGTGTTTGGGAGAACCCAGTCAGCAGTCCCTGTTGGGGTCTCGCTTTAAAGAAAGAGAGACAAGTGAAAATCTTATTTTAATTGAACAAGTAAATACCCAGCTGGTTTAACGACACCCACAGCCGAACACCTGTTGCGTGGCAGAGGGGAGCTCCGTTGGTCCAGAACCTGACTGTTGGATTGAGGTGTGAGCGCTCGGTTCAAGGCAGCCTTAGGAACAGGACAACTGCAGGCGGCGCATTTGCGGGACCCCTCCCCACTCCCACGGTGGCAAGCCCTCGCTGCGGGGCCTCCCTCACTGTGGGTTCTCTGGCTGGTTGACCGAATTGCTTGTTGATGAAAATACATCTGTTTCCCTAATTTTTCTCACTTTCTTTTTAGTCGTTGTTTTGTTCAGCATAATTTCTTGTATAAACAGGGCAGAAATGTGTATGGAGTAATGTTTTCCAATTAAATGCCCACACACCCCCGTAACTCCTCATTTATATTATGCCATAATGTGCCAGTAAAACCTACACGTTTATGACTGAGGCTGAAGATAAGGATTCAGATTAATTATACTGATGAGGATACATTATTGACTCATTTCGTAAATCTATTGTCAAATGTTTCTACTCATACCTTGTATGGTATGCTATGCAATAAAAAAGCCTTCATATTACATCTTTATTAGAAACCTTGAAGGTCTTCCCTCCCACTGTCCCCTTTCTGCCTTTTATTTGAAAAAGTAAAGAATGAAAGAATTGCTAATCACATTTCTCACTCCTGCTCTCACTGAGGCTATGCCATGTGATGCTCACTGCACCCCCACCCCTGTGTCAAATGTTAATCAGTGTGATGAGAGCCTGTTGAACTGAGCTGAGAGCGTTCCACAGCAATGAGTATTTTAAGAGTCATCCATTGGCCCAAGAGCAAAATGAGATGCAGACTTACTCTTCTACTTTTCAGTGTTCTGTCAATTGATAGTTGTGACTCCACAGTCTGGCTTATAACTTATTTGAGGCTTTATGTCGCAACTGAATCCATGTGGCTTCAGCTGAGTGATCGTTTAAGACTCACTGATCCCTGATTTCTCATCAGTTGCTTTGGAAGACTCTTGCTTGCTAATCACAGCCTCTCTTGGATTAGATGACTGGCAAATTCTTTTCCCTCACAACTTGATTGGAATTCAGGTGCTATTTTACATGCGAGATGAGCCCTGGATGATTTACTCCTATTACTGACAGTTGAGTTTCTGCACATCTGACTGCTACAAAAAGTGGCAGAATGTTTTATACTCTGCAGTATCAGCACATCCACATACACACAGACACACAAACCAAATCTAAGTTCAGAGTACTCAGGCCTCTTTGAGCTGTCAGGGCTCACATTTGAGGTTTCATATTTGAAAGAGAGAGAGAAATGCAGACAGTTGGCACTGCCCACATGGTCATGGAAATGCCAAATCCAGTTACAGCCACGCATGTCAATTGTTTTTTTGATCCAGCCTCCTCTCACGTCCGTTCACACTGTGTGAGTGTTCTGGACCTGCAGTCTCTTGATTCACTGGGAGTTCTGCAGGAACCGTGACGATAGCATCCTGGCTTTTCTTTCTGTGCCACGTTGCTTAGTTGAAAATCTATTCTTATAAAATCTTAATAAATGCTTTATTCCTCACACATTGCTTTAGACATTTATTTCTGCTTACAGTTGGAGGACTAAGAGAAGATAAATGTATTGGCATGCTGTCTGCTCTGGTTTTGTGTTAATATGAGTAAAGGAAATACCACAGGTGGAATCAGTCCACAACTTGTATTTTAAATGTTGGGAAGGACCTATATCATAAACTTTACTTCTAATATTGTAAGAACTCACCATGCCGTATTCAATCTGCAATTTAATACACTGAGAAAGAGTTAAAAATTTTTCACTTGCTCAGAACAAAAATTATTTTTAATTTTTTTCATAAAATCTACATTTGAGAATTCATAGGGACATTGATGTGCACATTTTTTCAACCCAGTCTTCCTTTCTTGCTGTTATATTGATACCCTACTTATTTAACAAAGGCATATCCTCTTGCCAGAGGTTCTAGGGTCAATGGGAATTTTTTTATATAAAGGATATTGCTTCATGCTAAATTCTCCTACTTTGTCCATATGAGCTTTTCCGAGACATCGAGTTATTTAATGGAGACAGAGTAAAGGTTAGTTCAGAAATAAAGTCTTGGGGACTGCCCTGTGATCATTGGAGTGTTCCCCTTCCCAGTGTGTGTGTTGGTGGCTCTACAAGTATGTGCTTGGCAGATGGGATTGGGCAGTGTTGGTGACCAGGGCGGTATCAGAGGAGGTCCGGATATAGAGACAGAGGATCAGAAGTCTGTGAGCCACAGCCATACTAGAGAATCCACAGTAATTGGTGTGGGTTTTAAGTGGAAGTTCCAGTCTGGGAATTCCCTGGATAGGGAATGATAAAGCTGAAGTTTTTCCCTATAGTCACTAGAACTGATTTAAGTCTTTGGCCGTTGACTGGATATAGCTGTGATATTATGACCCTAGTATCTTTTCAGAACTATTGTCTTCTCCTTACTATGTCGGATACAATGCTTGGATCTGAACTGCCAAAATTAAGAGTATTCTTTCAAGCCATTTGAGTATTTAACTGATTCAGTTAAACAAAACAGATGACATTCCAGTGATGATGCTCTACTTGTAATAAGCCCAGGTGAGCAGAGGCCTGTGAGGTTTACAAGCAAGTTATTAGGGCCTGTGTGGGACATAAACCTTCTGTTGTTGAGACCTACTTGGGAACAGCAACATACAATTGTGAGATGATATTTAGGGGTATAGCCTTTAGTAATGCAATATTTTTCCTGTGTAAGGCTGGTTGGAATCAGATTGGTAACTTGTTGATAAAACCCTTGGAGCTGGTTCTAAATATGAGCACTCTAGCATAGATTGGGGGAGGAGGGTATTTGCCTTCTCAAAGTGGGTTCCAAAAATTACTTAAAGGTTATATATTTCTGAGAGTTACCACCATGTAGCCTAGTGGTGTGATACTCAGGTTGATATTTCTCTACTTCCTAGTTGTTCATCATCCTTTCATAAAATTGGCAATCCTAGAACTAGACTCCTCTTGAAATATTGATTAATCTCATCTGTGCAAGAAAAATGGGCTGGGCATGGATCCACTTCACACATTCTCTTTACAAGATTTATAGGATTGGGAATATTTTAAACATGTTAATGGCCAATGAAAAATATACAAAGTTGCTAAAATTTCTAAGAAGAAGTTCCCAAAGCCAGAAATGGGAGATCAGCACAGGGTGTTTTATAAAATGCCTTAAATAAAGCCTTGGTGGAGAAGGCTGCCCTGTTTTTCAACAGAGCTCTCTGTTCAGGCCTTTAGTTCACGTGTCGTCTGGGTCTGAGAGTTTGGACATATAAATGTACTAAATTGACTGCTTCCTGTCCTTCTCTATAACCCATCCTGGTCACTAATCACATTACTCCAAACTTGTTCATCATTTGGACTTTGAACTCTCAGCGCTATTACCAAGAGATGTGGTGCACTTCGAAATATTAGCATCTCTTACTCAGCCACGGACAAGTGCTTTGCACAGTAAGCACTCAAGCGGATGCATCTGTTAAATGAATGGGTGGTTGTTCATTGCTTGAAGACTGCTTAGCACAGACTGTGCATTTTGGAGAAAGGCCCATGGTTTTAGTTGTACATTTCTCTCATTTCACAAACTCCTTCAAGTTCTAATGCATCAGGTAACAAGAGATGATTCCATGCATAGAGTATTTTCCACTTATAGCTATAACATAATCGAAGCTTATTCCCAGTTTAGAGGGTAAATAACTCTGCCTCAGTGTCCCTTTAATTTTGGGAGGTGTTGAAGTCAAATAAAACAGAGACAAATCTCTAAATTTAAAACATTTTATTTAGGATGTAAGAATTGCAATTCGGGGCTTATACACAGACCAGTGGTCTTCAATATGTCTGAAGAACAAAGAGAAGATTGGGAGTTTTATTAGAAAGAGAAATGTTACCTGTCGTTTGAAGGAGAGTTCATTGGTGCTAGACAAGCTTTTGGGAGCTGGTGAACTCTGAGTGGTGAGTGGTGGAGGTGGGTAAAGCTGGTCTTACAGTCACAGCGAGTGGTTTCTGGAACTGTTAGGTAGAACTGGTCTTGGGGTCCCAGCAGGCCGTTTCGGCAGCTGGGCTTGGAGGAAGTTTAATTCCTGGAGCAGGCGCCCTGTGTCCCAGGGGCTTTTCCCGCTGGCCTCTCAACTCTGATGTAGTTGGGGGTGGCAAGAAGCACCCACTTTGTGAAAGCAATGTTCACAGAGGTAAATAAATTTACTCCAGAGAACTTTTTTCTTTTCCACATATTAATTTAAAATAAAGTCAACAATATAGAAGAATTTTGTGACCTCTTTTGGTTATGGGAAATAATTTTATTTGACTAACAAGACCACACTTTAGAACACAAGAGCATGCTCCAGACCTTCTGGAACCCTTTGGACTTGCTGAGCTAAGAATGGAGACATAGACAGAACTAGTCAGACTCCCTGTTACCATGGTGGTTTCCTGTAGGGATGAGAGAAAGGGGGTTCCATTCAAGAAGTGGAAGTTCCAAAAACCCATCTCGGGCAGTGGCCCTTAGCAATGACTGGATGGTAGAATGAGCTGGGAGATTTTAGGAAGTGCGGAGTCACCTACGGGCATGCAGAGTTGAGAGAATCGTTGGTTGAGGGCAGAGGGTCTCCACAGTGCCTTGAGCTGGCCGCTCACTCCCCATACCCATCCCCAGCCCCTGCCCCCAGCCCCCAACCACCTCACACCTAGGGGGTTCTGACTTCGCTGCTGTCAGCTGCAGCCTGGGCTGTGTGTGTTTCACAGTAGCTCTGTGGTGCAGCCAGGATGCAGAATCATGGTATTAGAGGTGAGTTTTTAAAATAAACATGGTCATAAAGGCCTAAGGAAATAACTATAACATTTATAAGGAGGTCTTTTGGAAAATGTGCAGTCAAGTCTTGTTTTATGGGTTTTGGAAGAATCAAAATATATGTAAAGACAGAGCGCTTAGAGTAAGGAGGAAGATGAGGTGAAACATGCATGAGAGAGACAGACAGACAGACAGTGAAATAATGACCGGGGGGAAACCTGGGGAAACATGCTGTGTTTTAAATTTGAATTTTCTAGCCCCAGGTGGAGACTGGGGATGGAGAGAAACAAACGGTTTAAAGAAATTCAACTGTCCTCTCCCTTTTCTTCCTGTCCAGGAAAAGAGCAATCTTTCCAAATACAAGATACTGTGTTATTGGTATGTGGTCCACCTGAAAATTTGTTTCAAACCAAATGGACCAGGTAGAAATGAGGAGGGTGATAGAATAAAATTAAACACAGGCCCGGACCAGCAGAGAAGTTCTGGAATATGCCGTTAACTGTGAGTGGTCCCTGCAGGAGGCTTCCTGGACCTCTGTTTCCTCAGTAAGGAAATTGGAACGGATTGATTATTCCTGAAGTCCCTTTCAGCTCCTCCTCCCAGTCAGGGGTCGCCTTATCACTGTCTCGATGATCGACCTTAGGACATGCTTTAGAAGTAACTTTCCACTCCAGAACAAATATTCTCTTGGCACTATAATTTCTTCTGCACTGACTTTCATGAGATCTCCCAGCTTACCTGTCTGTCTCTCAGCAAGTCCCTGTTTATAGGGAAATAAAATAGGTGGCATAAATTTATATACTAAGAAGTCACAAAATCGAGAGCAATCACGCCCCAGCCTCCACGACCCAGGCAGACTCTACGTGTGTGTGTGTGTGTGCATGTGTGTGTGTGTGCGCTACACTGTGTGCACACACATCTCAGATGCCAAATGCTTGCAGCACTGTCGGGTGTAGCTGCAGCTCTGTTGGGTAAGAGCTGTGGCTGCAATCACTTTGCTTGACTTTCTGGGCTGTTAAAAAAATAACCACATTATAATATAACAGGAGTGCCAGGGATGTTCTGGTTTCCAGTGTGGTGTTACTCATCTGTGAAAATAAAAGGAAATTTCTGGCTGGCCGGGCTGGCCGCAGGGCCCGGCTGGCACCGCCTCAGCTGGACGGGGTGCAGTTGCTCTGGGTCTCGCCAAGGGGAGATGCCTAAGTCACATTTTCGGTGCTGATACTGGTATTTAAAAGTAAGACTTTCTTCTTTCTCTTTTCCCCTCCTACTGACTGATGCCCCTATCAGGCCACAGACAATTGTACTTCAAATAATTCGCATTTTATGGTTTTTGTTGTGTATAAGCAACATGTAGTAAAACCTCCACTAATAGGAACCCGACTATGAACCTGGGTAAACTAAACTAACCATCTCATTATTTCAATACTTTAATCTATAATAAAAATGGAACTTTGAGGGTATGTCTTGGCCTCAGTATAAATTGTGCTCAATTTTCTATACCTTCTTGTTCTATATGTTTAGGAAATGAGAATTAGTAATCTTCGAGCCTAAATTCTTCATTCTTACTGAGATGATTTCAATTATGGACTAGATTCTGTGCTAAGGCAAAGAGAAATTAACACATTTTTAAAAATTATCTATTAATTTATAGAAAATCAAAGATTTTCTGGTTAATTCTTAGTTTTCTAGAAATTTTTATTTAGAGCAAACTTTTTATCACATGACTTTTTTTGCTATTTTTCTTCCCATGAATTTGTAAATGGTGTATATATTTTTAAGATCCTCACCCTTTCATTTTAAGCCTTATTAATAGCAGTTGCATAGAGACGTTATAGCTTATAAAATACTTTAGTATATACTATTTTATTTTATTAGATCAACCCATTTTGTTGGCAAGACAGGTATTATTTCCTTTTACATTTGAAGGCTAGGACTTGGAGAGATCACGTCGCACAAGTGAGCTCAGAGCTCGGGGCTGACACATTTCCAGGCCAAGTTCTGTGCAGACTACAACATATTCTTTCAGAAACTCTCTTCCTTTCAATCCCAGCTGGAAAGAAACATAGAGCCTGAGAGCAGCAGAGAATATGGCGGTCATCTAGAGCCACATCTCTTCGCTCCACCCGACGGGGTTTCCAGCCTCTCTGGAGTGCACCCAGGCACCGACCCGGTGTCCTTGTTACAGTCGTGCTTTGCACGTTTACAAGAAACAAGCTTCATTTAGCTTCCACCTATAGTTCCAGCTTTTTAACTACATACATTAAGTCTCTCTCTTTTTTTCTTTTCATGCGACAGCCTTTCGCTTAAGTTCAGGCACTGTCACGTGGCTCCTTCCTGGTCTCTTTTCCAGCGGAAGCATCTCTATTTTTTTCAACCTATTTAAAAGTTTGATCAGAGTAACCATGAGCTTGACAGCTGGAGACACCTTACATTTCATCTAATCGTTGCTATCATTTTGGTTCCTCAGCTTCCACACATTCCTACCTATTTATTATTAGTTGTTGTTATTTATTTTTCACCTGCTTAAGGATACCACAAGCACAGTTTTAAAAATTAACTTTAAGAAGTTATGATTACATTCTGGGTATATACAACACCGGCAGTATTTTCAGAATGCAGCATACTCTTTTGATATCTTCCAGAGAACATAAGCCTGTCACTTACCAACAGAAATATAGTGGCCAGTCAGCTGACTTTTCCCATGACTGGCTTAGGTTTGCTTACATTACAGAAAGGATAGAAGCAATCTTTGCCAAATTTTACTACAATTATGAGTTTTGTGCGAAGCAAGTGTTATTTCAGTCTCAGTGATATAAGTGGTTACTTTCTAAAATCTCTTTTTCCACTTGATGTATTAATGTATGAAGTAGTTCAGCCTCACCTGAAAGTAAGAAGCACCAATTATTTATAAATAACCTTTTTGTTCACTTGAAAAATATATTATACCCTGACAACAGGTTATCTGTGCCAGAACCTTCTAGTAGAGAAGGAATAAGAATGTGGGCAGTTGACAGCAGTATTAGAAAATGAAAATCCAGCTATACTTTTAAGAGCCACTTCATCCACTGTTGGGCAGCACCTGTCTGGATATCTGTAGAAAGCATGTAAGTTTCCTAAGCATTCTGGAATAGAGTAGTTCAGTGCTCACTACAGCATCAGCCTACTGTGGACTCTGGATCTGTAGAGAAATACTTCTCCAGGCCGATGGAATTCTACTACACTGGCATAACCAGGGAAATGCAAATTAAAATCACATTAAGGAAATGCCAATGAAAAGTCTAAAATTTTCAAAAGATTTATAACACTAAATTTTGGTGCAGATGTGGAGCAATGGGAACCCTATGCAAAGGTGGCATGGGGTGGGGGGAACTAAAACCTTGCAAACAGTTTCGCATTAGCTGGGGAACTTGAAGATATGCATACTCTCGGACCCAGCAACTTCAGTCCTAGGTATTTCCCAAGAGAAATCCGTGTATGTGTGCTCTAGGAGACATGTACAAGAACGCTCATGTTGCTGACAAACTGTGTTCTTTCCCTGGGTTATATCAGCCGCAGAGAGAGAACATCCGATGGGTAAGGCATTCAGGTTTTTATGCCTTGGCCAAAGAATGGAGAGGGGTAAGCTTGTGCTCTAAAGGCACCTTGTCCCCGAGCAAAGAGAGATGTGGGAGTTTTAAAGAGTTACATACAGGATGGAGGAGGTATGCACGCATGTACAGGGTGGAGTTTCAGATGTGCAGATGCAGTTCATGTGCACACTTTTTCTGTATATCACATGTACGGAAAATGGCGGCGGTTCCCACTCGGGGTGGTTTTTAGTATTGCAACGACATGTTAATAAGCTAAGGGTAACTGGCGGTGGCCTGCTCTGGTCTGCACCTACTTTTCACAAGTCTGGGCTTCCAGCATCCCTCAGGGGGACACATGGCTTTTTGTAGCATGTGGGCCTTCTGGTGCCCTTATAGCTGAGCTTCTAGACAACAAATGCTGAAGAAAAATTGTTACAAGAAAGAAAGAAAAGAGAAGGAAAAAAAACTGTCAGTGTTTTTCCAGCCACTTTGCCAGGACTGTCCAGGTGACAGCTGTGGCAGGAATATCTGTAATAGCCTCAAACTGGCACAACCCAAGTCTCCATCAGCAGTAGGTTACCTGAGTGCGTTGGTGTATTTTTACCCTGGAGGACTAGACAGTAGCAGAAATGAATGTCATCACACTCAAAGCATGGAGACTTTCTCACTCAAAATGGGGAGCAAAAGAAGCCCAACCTGAAAGAACACATACTTCATGGTTCCGTCTCTGTGAAGCTCAGAACAGGCAAAACCAAAATATTGTGTTAAGGAATACTGGTATAGTATCCCCGACAAAAGTGACAGAAATTTAAACATTTTAGAAAAATCAAGAGGATTGTGTCCATGCAAATCATGGAAGCGGTTACCTGTCCTGGGGAGAGAAGACTGTGCTTGGAAGTCACACCTGAGAGCTTCTGCAGAGTGGGTGAATTCCAGCAGGTGACCAGGGCTGTTTACACAGCCTGCCTCATAATAATTTCTCTATGTGTATACATGTTTAGTGCACTTTTCTATATCTGTGTTGCATTTCACAGTCTTAAAGATTTTAAGTGTATTTTGCATCTATTGGGTGAATGCCCTATGCCATGTGTAGATGGACATGTGCCACTTCTTCCTGTAGAGAAAAATAGTAACACTTAGAGGTAGAAGGGGCCTCAATATCTAGTACATTTATATGTAAAGACCTGGTTATGTTCCCATATACAAAGGTAATTATAAATGCTGCTTTTTAAAAGTTGATACAGAATAGTTGTACATATTTGTTGGGTACAAGTGATATGTTGATACATGCATATAATGAATGAACCAGGGTAATTGGAATACCCAGTACCTCAAACATTTATCCTTTGTGCTGGGAACACAAAAGATTTGTTGGGAACAAATATTCTCTCCTTGCTCCTTTGAAATACACAAAAATTATTGTGGACTATAGTCACGCTCAGTGCTATTGAACACTGGAACTTATGTTTACATAACTTATATAACACACTTATATAACTGTGTGTTTGTACCCATGAACTAACCTCTTCACGCATTCATTCTATGCGCTGGCGGTCTGCATGTTCACATTGTATGCCTGTATCAAAATATCCCATGTATCTCATAAATACATACAATTATTATTTATCAATAAAAAATGGAAGAAAGAAGGTGGGAATGGGCTGGAAGACACTAACGTAGAGCCTTTGGGAAATGCCCAGCGCTGGCCTGAGGGGGAAGGACAGTGGCCGTGTCCAGTTGCAGGTGTCAGACTCCTTCCAAAACGAGCAGTGTGGATTGGCAACGAGGAGAAAACACGAGTGATGAAAAACGGCCGGTTTCTAATAGAATCTAAGGTCTTACCTGACTTCCCACCATCTGAGTCTGTGTAGTCACCTCTAGGAGTCCGACCATATTTTGTGTGTTTTGCTGGTTTGTATATACATTTTACTCAGGTATCTTTCACTCTAACAAAGTAGTTCCTTGCATTCCGAATAGTTGGCTTTAGGAAATATTGCTGACGATTCACAATTAGACAAGAAGGGAAATGGCGAGAGACCAAGGCGCTCAGCTTCCATTAATAATTAGAATTACAGCTGCCCACAAATCCAGGGTGAATGAAAACACATGCCCTCCTGTTGCTGCAGCCCCCGATCCCCTCCCCCCTCCCTATTCTTTCTCTTCTTCTCCCCCTCCCTCCTCTTCCTGCTCTCCTTCCTCTTTTCCCTCCCCTTCCTCCTTTCCCTCCCCTTCCTCCTCCTCCTCCTCCTCCTCCTCCTCCTCTTCCTCTTCTCCTTCTTCGATTACCCTAAACCAAATTTACATTGTCACCACGGTGTGTGAAGCATCCACTCTGCCTTTATAATGGGAATTTCATGCACAGCTTGAGGAGAGCCCAGTCCCCGTCCCCTCTGATCTCACCGTCCAGCCACAATCTGAGACTGGAGGAATCATTCATTGGCACTCAAGAGAGTCAGGGAGAAATGCGATGGGTCTTCTCTCTTACCCATGTTCTGTTGTTTGTTTGTTCGTTTGTTTGTATTGTTTTCTCCTGAAATACATTTTCCCCTGGCTAAGTTGGCCAGAATGCTAGCAAATGCTGTTTTTATTTGTAGACTTACTTAAAAAAACGGATCCATCTTAGTCTTGGATTTTGAATATCATTAAAGCTCTCAGAGGACCTTGCAAATAGCTGCTTGCAAAACACAACAGTTTAATATAATTCAATCTCTCACTGCTGGTTAGCTCCTGAGAAGTGTGTTGTGCTCAGTGTGCTCGGGCATTAATATAAACTGAGGGCACTGAAGTCATCGAGGCCCTGACTCCATGTGAGTGTGAGTGTGCGTGCTCAGGCAGGTACAGGTGTGTGCTCAGGTGCATATTAACGCTTAGGAAACTGAACTTTGTGTCCTCCTCATTAAGATAGTTGAAGATCATTATAATCGAACCATGAAAATAAAATGTATGCTACAGCTAACTTGATGTCGACTCCCAGCTTTATTTCTGAAGCTACACTAGAGTCATCACTACCCTGAGATGTATTTTAGAGAGTGGCTCTCAAAGTGTGGTGCCTGGATGAGCAGTCTCGGGGCCACCTGGGCCCTTCAGAAGTTCACATTCCTGGGCCCTGTGTAGACCCCTTGAATCAGAAACTCAGAGGGTGGGTTAGAATTTAGCTAGAATTTAGCTCTAAATGTATCAGTTCTCAATCTGTGGTAAAGGGCCAGTTTTTTGTTCTTGCTTTTAAAATTCCTATCACATTGTGGATCAGTACTTTTATAAAATACAATCAAATAAAATAATTTTAAAAATAGGAGATACACAAAATGCAAACCCACATTTTGCATTATTACATCCAAGATTGTAAATTCTCTCTGTCAAATGGCTCTAGACCTTTCTCAATGGTGACCTCTCAGTTTCTGCCCTCGCCCCTCAGCCTGGCTCTGGCGCACGGACCACGCCGAGGGCAGCTCGCCACCGAGGGGCCTCCTGGAGCCTCGCTGAGCTTGTTAGTGCTGCCTGGTTTACGGCAAATCCCCTGTTGGGGGCATATAATTTAAAACAAAATCTCCTCCCAACCAGGAAAACCCCCCTGAGAAAGCATAAAAGCTGAACGTGTGGGCGTTGCAGGCAACCCGCTAAGGAGATCCCAGAGAGACGGAAATCTCCTCTGTGCAGCTGAGTGGACGCGGCCCATCCTGCAGGCAGGGCTCGCAGTCTGCAGTCTGGTGTCGAGTTAGACCCGTCTTTTCCCAGGAAACTGGAAGATGGGATTGTAACGTCCTTGATGACTGCGTTTCAAAGAGAGCGCTCTTGGTTCCTTGATATATACACGTGTGTGTGTGTGTGTGTGTGTGTAAAATATTTATGCTTGTAAAGAACAGAGAAAGAAATTCTGAAAGAAAAGGTCTGTGTGTGGGGGACTGACTGTTCCCTTATTTTCAACTGGCTCAATTAAACCTCTTGTTTTTAATGTGTATTTACCCTTACACCTCCGCATTCTGAGGATGTCATGTCTTATTTTTTCTTTTCAGCCGTATCTGTAGCGTGCTTTTTGGTAACAAAGAGGTCTGTGAGCTGTGACCCCAAGATAATTTTACTTTCTTACTGCGACCATTCCATTTTAAATTTGATTCACTATAGGGTGCGAGTGCATGGGGAGAATTACGGTCAAAAAGATGTCTTTCCTTTTGGAGTTATTAAGGAAGAACTGGGTGTTTTCTCACTTCAAAGTTTATTTTTGGCTACGATTATTTAAAATGGTTTATTTTTTTTTATTAAAAGACATCTAGGAAATGTTAATTACTACAGATACGACTCCCAATTCTGAAGCCAACCACAAAGGCTTTTCTTCTTCAGTACATATAAAGGAGATAATGTTAAAATGCTCTTATGCAAATTTAAAAATTCCCTGTTAATTAACAATGCTAATGACAGTTAATGCATTCCTTAAGCTTCTGTGTGATCCAGAATATTCCAAGTGGTTAGAGATGTTTTCAGGCCACCTAGCAAACATATGGGAAGTGAAATTTCTCATGGAGGTTACTTCCTTGGAAATGGATTCAGTGCCAAGGTTAAGAGATGAAAATGATCTGAGAAGTCGACAGAGTGCGATTCAGAGAGACTGTGGGAAAAGGTCGAAACCCTCTTTTCCCGGAGGGGTAGGTACAGAATCTGAGATGGTCACTGCAGTTTGGTTAGAGGGGGAAATTATCCTTCCTGAAGCAAAACAGGGGACAGTGAGGAGGCGGTGTTACAGGGATGGGTCGTCTGACGAGAATGAGGAAACTTTCTGTCGCTGAGAATGCTGTTAACTTCTGCCAGAACCAACGGGAGAGACTGCAGGAATGGCGCTGTTGTTCAGTAGGGTTATGCCTTCATCTAGTAACAAAAGACCCACCCTCGTTATTTCTGTACTGACCTAGGGAATTCTGCAATGCAGTAGTTTGAAGAATAAAGATCGGGGCTCTTTGCAGAGTTTTATTTAGGTTAATCCGGGTTGCTACAGGGACTTGACACAAGTGCCTCTCATACTAGAAGTTTTCTGACTACTTCAACCTGGATTTCTTTCCTTCTTTCTTCCCTGAGCTCCCGAATATTAAACGCAAATGAGGAGGAGGCATGTTCAGCTTACAGTGTGGTTTAGTCGCAGCAAGAATGACTTTAGTGTCCCTGCTGCAAATTCCCTTGTGGAATCTTCACAGTAGAGCCTGCTGGGGAAATAGAATTTAAAACAGGATCTCCTCCCAACCCCAAAATCCTCTCCACAAAGGTAACAGAGAAAGAGAGCACTTTTATGATTAGGACTGGCATTAAACCAGCATGTGGTGCACGTCACAGGCCACACGCTGAACGATGACAAAGAGGGGAAGGAATCTTGTCCCTCATGTAGCCAGGCGGTGCCACCCAGTAAACATATGTTTGCAAGATGAGCAGTAACTCGTCACAAGGAAGAGGACTTAACAGCATTGTTTGTCAAATGTGGTTCACCCTAACTGCACCTGGTTGTTGGGGTGACCGACTGTGTCAGCTGCTCATTGGCTTCATCCAGAGGGAAGACAAGGCTGTGTCTGCAGGACAAGCGCTAGTCCTGCCAGAGCAGGTGCCGCTCATGTGAGGCTCCGGAAACCGGGTGGTAGGGGTTCTTGCTGCCTTGATGTCTGCGTTTCAAAAAGATGGTTCCCAGGTTCTTGGGAAAGACCTACCTCTCTAGTCTTCAAAAAGGTGCATGACCAAGAGATGAAGAAGTGCTTATCATGACACGTTTTCTAGGGTAAAGCTCTAAGAAGGACAGGAGGGGCGCTTTGCCCTTATTGTCAACAGGGAGAACTAAGCCTCTTATTTTCAGTTTTATTTATCTTCACAAGCCGGAGAATTCAGATGAGTAGCCTTGCGGGAGTCAGCAATGCCACAGACGCCCACCAAGGGACAGGAGCCTGCCTAGGCTTGCAGACGCTGAGTGCTTGAGATGTTGACACAGTTTAGCCAAAACTGAGGATCAGGAGGCTGCTAAGGACACAGGGCTTGATGGAACTGTCCCCTCTTCAGTTTAAGAGCAAGGAAAAAACCCAGCGAGGTACCTGGAGCAGGGCCTTCCTGTCCTGGACTGCACGCATTAGGGTACCGCAGGTATGGGGTGGAGGGATACCTGAGAGACTCCAGGGGCTCTGGGAAAATGGCACAGTCAGGCCCAAAGACCCTGCTATTCAGGGGCTTTACTTCCAGGAGCTGCTATTTATGCAGTGCTTAGCGCGTATTAGCAGCAAGCCATGAGGTCGGCACTCCTGTGCCTCACTAAGTCCCCGTAACAGCCCTGGAGTAATATTGTTGCCGCCCAGCCAGGCTCATTTGCCCACTTCCCAAGTGGAAGCCAATATGCTGAGACAGCAGAGTTTATGGCAGAGAAAGAGTTTATTCTGCGTAGTGCTAAGTGGGGAGATGGGAGAAATTTCTCAAATCCACCTCCCTGAGAATTTGGGAGACGGGTTTTTAAAGACAGTTTGGTGCAGGCAATTGAATGTGCTAATTGGCTGGGTTCGGGGTGGAAACACGGTTGTGGAAATTGTCTTCTTTGCTGACCAGGTTTTGGGTGGGGGTCACAAGACCAGTTGCGTCAGTTCCTCGATATGGGGCAATGGTCTGGGTGGGTCAGCTGTTCCGCTGGAATGCGGGACCTGGAAGATATCTCAGAAACTACCCCCAGGTTTCAAAAAGGTGATTTTATCTGTGCAGGAAGCTGAGAGTCTTTATGACCACCAGCTATGTGGCACCAGAGTGGCAGTTACAGAGAAGCAAACAGGGGGACAGTGGCTAATTGTTGTCATTATTTTTAGCTAGGTCCTCACCACAGTTCTTGACTTGCACCCCTTTTTATTAATTTATAAGGTCAGTTTCAGTATTATCTTTAGTTTTCCAATGAGGCTCAAAGAAGTTCAACGAGAAAATTTCCCAGGGTCACCTAGATAGTACGTGGAAAACCAGTAGGCAACTCAGATGTGTGTGACCCTGTCATCTTAAGAGAAGGGATCAAACACTGGGTTTCCAAGACAAAAATGATACTCTTCGATATATAAAAACACAATCATTCAATAAAATCATATTAATGCCATATTGACTGAGACCACATGAAGAATACTTGGAAGCTTATCCAGCACTTCAATTCTGTGGGTTCAACTCATGACTTTGCTTTTTATTCTCCTATCCTTGCACCTCGTCATCTTCTGACTGTTCAGTTGTTGGATTTAGGTTCCATGATTAAAGGCTGAGTTACTGTTGTTACCCTGAGTACTTCATACTCTTTGTGCACCCCTCCTACTGAAGTGGGGAGAGCACTTTGGGGAGTGGGGGTTTTCTGCCGTTTCCTGAGATTGTCAGTCATCAGATGTGTGACGATCTGTGTCTCTACTGCCTGTGCAAAGAGACAGGTGGGCAAATATTTCACCAACTAGAGAACTAAAATGAGCTTGTTCTGGATTCTCCAGCACTGTCCTTCAGTTTCTCACACTTGGGCCATTTGCCTGTTTTCAGCACCCTCGTCGATGGGGACTAGGGCGGGGATGGGTAAAGCTGAATTCCACCAGTGTCAGTGATTTGGTGGGGACAGCAGAGGGGCTATAGTGGTGACAATGAGCATTCTGAATCACACTGACCCTAATCATTTCTTGAATGATTAAATGAGAACGGGGCATATGTTCACTATTTATTGTCTCATATTCAGGCACTGAGATACCTCAGTGAACAAAATATAGTCCCACCTTGCCCTCTTAGGGCTTACAGTCTCGTAGCAGAAATAGATAGTATCATGATTATGCAACTAACTGTTTGATTACGAGTCTGTTGTATTCTGCAAAATAAAAGCAGATTGAAATCATTATTTCAATGTAGGTATTGCAGTCTAGGTTTGGATGTTTTTACAAATAAGAAAGGTGTTTTGAAGCTAATATCTATGTGAAAGATAGGATAAGTGAGAAAGATGGTTTTCATGAACTGTCAATCCAAAGCAAAATTTAAAAATAATTATAATTAAGGCTATTTTCAAAGAGATTGAAACAACTATTTATTGGCAATTTGCTACTACAAGTGAGGAGTTTGAAAAGAAGAATTTAAATGAAATTTAAAGAAAACATGTAATTTGTAAGTGTTGTGAGAAAGATATAAGGCGCTTCACTGAGCAAAGTCTGCCTAAGTGTGCAGACATGCTCATACAGTGTCGAGAGACGAGGAAGAGCACGGGGAAAGCTGAGCAGAACAACACGTGGGCAGCATCAGCTTTGAAAAGTGGAGACTGAATTGCTATTTGATCCTGGGACCAAATACTAAAGAACTTAGAAAGAGCTAATAATAGCAAATCAACAGAAAGAAGAGCAACAGTGAAGTTTGAGTGGTAGGACTTACAATACATAAAAGTTGGAAAAAATAAACTGAGGAGACTAATAGAAGTTTTATATGTGTATTTTTTAAATACATGAAATATATTTTAAGAGCACTACAGGGGCCTTCAAGCCCAGGTTTTATGAAGAAACTCTGTATCAAGGTAGAAGAAAAATACTGTAGGCTTCTGTTAAATTAATATCCAATACCACTAGCTAAGACAGAAGCTAATATTTAAGAGCTAAGCATTCTGATGCCCTTTGTGCGGATCACATTGCAGCTGGAGTTTTAGTCCTGGGTACCGTCTATCAAAGAGGGACAGACAAGCTGACACTCATCCAGAAGAGAGGCGTCAGAATCATAAAAGATTAGAAGTTGTGTTGGTAA
>CM052437.1:182275970-182302582 GCA_028533085.1 Varecia variegata
CAGGGGGGAATGGCCGAGCTGTGAGAGTTCCGCTCGCCAGGCATTCTCTTTGCCCTCCCCGCTACACTCTGACCGTTAGAGCAGGAGACTGGGAGACAGGGCTGACAGCAGACGCAGGGGCTTGAAGATTGGGTGCAGGTGTTACAGTGAACAGCCCTCAGGCAGAAGCCAGCTAGAGAAGAACCGATTCCAACTGCTTGTCAGCTGTCTCCGCCATGTCACATGAATGAACTTTGGCTAATTACGACATCATTGACATTGTGGCTTTACAATTTCTCCACCCTTGAAATTACCATGGCAGTCCTGAAACAACCATGTAAAGTATGAAAATGGGAGGGAACCCAATTCTAGGAATTACTACCCAAATTCTTAGTAAAAGCAAACCCCTTGGCCTTGACTATTCTTCTTCTTGATTAGTAAGACTTCAAAAGACCAAAACCGCTTGCTCCCAGTGCAGCTGCTCTTTCCAGCCTGCTGCTCTCCTGAGAGTGCACGTAAGCTGTGACTTGACTGTCACGTTGTACTTTGAGGTAAGCACGTTCTGGTGTCCCATCACTTTTGCAGTTTCTAAGTGAGTTACAGGGGCATGGCCTCACTCCATCTTGCTGACCGTGGCTCCCCCTGACCGGGGTGGCAGAAGGTCACTCCTCAGGCCATACAGGTTCAAACTGTCACCAGACGCTGGTGACACCAGCCTAGGGAGCTGGCAGGGGTTTCCGTGTGCCGTGCAGAAGCCCAAATACTCACTCTCTAAGCCGTGGCTGTTCCATGCCTAGCCTGTGCTGCCAAGCTTCATTCTTACCTCTCTGCACTGCTATTGGGGGACAAGGCATTTGCAACTTAACATGCCACCTTGCAGGGCATGGATGCCCTTATGCTGCCTGCCCCTGTAATGTTAGCCAGTCTCCCGCCGTCTGCTGTGTTTGTGCCAGGCTTTTGTGGAAGGCTTGTGAGCACAGACAGCGTGACCCATGGGAAAGGGAGCTTGGACTTTGGTCCTGCTTGATCAGACGATTGATTAGATGCCGCAGAGTAGAGGCACTTTGAGATGATAGAACTCCTAGGAAGGCCAGCTCCGCATTTATAGGGGAAAGTTTAATAATACCAAGTTTTACATAGAGAACAGGAGAGGAGCCTTCCAGGCTGAGAAAGCTCCACTGCCTTTAACCACCTTGTCGGGGCTAAAATGCCCCGTCACATCTGGGAGAGAGGATGAAGGGATCATCAGAGGTCTCGGGCCTTGAGAGACACCAGTTCTGGAGCAGTACACCCCAGCACAGGACCACTAATAATTGCACGTGGCTCATTCCTCATGTCTCTGCACAGATCCTCACCCCAGCCCCCAAGTTCTCGGGTGCTGGGGCAGGGATGGGGCCTCCCCTGGGGCTGCTCCTGCAGGGGTGAGGAGGAGGGTCTGGGGATGCCTGGACTGCATGGTGCACGGCTGACCAGGGACATCATAGAGACGGGTAACAGGCAGGGGAGGGGGGGACAGGGGTGCCCATAGCCCCTCACTTGTGAGCTCCCCAGGGCTCTGCTGTTACCCTAGGAGCCCCCGGGAGACTCCATTATGACCCCTTCCTTTCTCATCCTTTCTTTCAGAGAAATGGGCAATACCCCTCCAGGCCAAGGGATTCCCCCTGGGCTATATTCTCCCAACTCGGGCCTCATTTAAATTAGATAGCATGAAAAGAAAAGGCTCATTCCTACACAACACTGCCTGGCCCCAGTATAAGCTGAGGACAGGAAGGTCTGGCCAGTCAACGGGAGTCTGAACAATAACATTATCCTCCAATTAGACCTCTTCTGCAAGCAACAGAAGAAATGGTCCAAAATCCCCTATGTTCAGGCATTTATAGCCCAGAGGCACGAGGAGCTTGCACCTTAGCACACTGCCATGTAAAACTAGGTGTTCCTAGGTCCCTTGACATAAACCTGTGCCTTCCTTTGGGCCCAGTTCAGAAAATTTCAAAGACCCCTGGTGCCTCCCAAGCAGGGACCAGGACCCCTGAGGCAATGCCAGCCTCTGCCCCTGAACCCACACCCCACCCAGCAGCGTATCCTCCACTGCCTGGCCCTAAACCCTGCCCTGGACTCCTGCGCCCAGGGGCCACCGCCAGGGCACAGGTTCCATTTTCTGTGTCGAACGCTAAGCAGTGCTGGACAAGCCTCAGCCGGTTCTCTGAGGACCCAGGAAAGTGCACTGAGGAATTTCAGAGCCCAATTCTTGCCTTTGATCTCACGTGGAGAGACCTCAACGTGATTCTCTCACCTTTGCGGCCCAGAGGTGAAAATGTGGGTTTGGGCCCAGGCTGAAGCTTTTGCAGACACCTTAAACGCTGCACAGCGTCTCCAACACCCTGTGGGAATGACAGCTGGAACTGCCAGTGGGGACAGCAGGGAGTGAGACTCAGAGGCCACATGCCACGCTCCTCACAGAGGGAATGAAAAGGTGCGTCATTCAGCCTGTGAACTGTGATAAGGGGAGAGAGGCCACTGAGCCCTGGTGGAACCCCAGCCCTTTCTGAGGCTCCGCTGGTCCATGCCACCCACAAATATGCTAATGTAGACCCCCAACCCCTGAGGGGACTCATGTCATCAGCCAGCCCCAGGCATTAGAAGAAAACTAAAAAAATTGGCCTTGGGGCCCCAGGGTCCCACAACACTCCTGGACATTGCTTCAGTGTGTTCCACAAGCGAGATGAGACAGAGCAGGAGGGGCAGGGACAGTGTGACCACAGGCGAGACCTGGGACAAGCCAATCTTTTGGCAGCTGTCATAGGCAGGCCCCGGCCCCCTCAGGGCCACCTGAACCACCCCCGGAAGACCATCGTCTGCTGAGGGATGCTTCCGCTGCTGTAGGAAGGGTCATGGGAACAAGGAATGCCCCAACGCTATGTCCCCTCCTCCTGCCGAACCATGTCCCCTGAACACCATGGTGTCTGTGGAAATCCCTGTTGCTCTATGTTAGCTGGTAGCCACGGACTGAGGTCTCTTCTCCAGCAGTGACTGTGTGTGTACAGACTTTTCTACATAGGACTGTGTGTCAGAGTCACGATCCGATCCATTTTCTCATTTTCCCAGAATGGGTTGCAGTTAAACACTGGTTATTCCCAGGTGTTAATACATCAATTCTTTGATTTGCACTAGAATGTAACAAAATAACTCTCAAAACAGAGATTGTTTCCTCATGTTTCTATAAGCCTCTTTAAAGTATCACAGAGTCTCAGAGTTGGAAACCATCCCAGCAGGAGGTTGCTACTGCTTCCTTGAGATTATAAAAGTGCTTCCATTGACCTTGATTTCTGTCTCCCTGTGACTTGTACTCACTGGTCCTACAAGTGCAGTTTGGACCAGCACCAGTACGTCTTCAAGGATGTCTTATCTTTTTTCACCTGATAAATATTCAGTATTTGAGAAAACCATCACGTCTCCCTTCAGCATTCTTCTTGCACGGTAAAAGGCTACTGAATCCAACTTGTGGGGCCCTTGTTACATTTTGCCTGTTCAGGCCTTAGGAGCATTTTGAAGTCTTGCAGAGGAGCCCTTTGCATGGCTGGTGCTCTCCACGCCTCCAGGATGCACTGGCTGTGCCACGGGTGTCTCTGGCTGAGGAATGACAGGGAGCGGGCTCACCCCGGCCAGGAGGGCTCTTACTTGCAATGCCGTACCTACATTCTCACCTTTGAGAGTGATAGAGAGGAAATATGGGCTCTCTTACGAATGTCAGGAAGTGGGTGGCTTCTCTTACTGTCTCAGCAGACAGAAAACTTAGTTCGCTGCCCACTGAAAACTGACTGACTTGGCTAAGTTGGTTCCTGGGTTCAGGAATTCCTCAGTTCCCCTTACCTTCCTGTGGCTGTGGGCTTATCAGAATTTTCTTTTCGGGGGGAGCCCTTTAAATTTGCAGATGTGCTGTCCCCTGACCACAGGCATGTACATTTTTGAACCTGTTTATTAAGTTAACATTCACCTAGCATATTTAAGTGTGCAATTCGGAGAATTTTAGTATATTTGCAAAGGTGGCTACGACCACCACAGTCTAGTTTTATAACATGTAGCTCACTGTAAAAACAAACCTCATCGCATTTCACAGGCTTATTTTGAATGTGGATCTTCTTGGAAAAGTCACTTATTTCTCTTCTTTACAGATGAAGACATCAGGGTTCAGAGAGATTGAGACTGTCTTTGTTCCTTGCTTCCCAGGGACAGAAAGCTCTCTGACAATGCGCTGTCAAATGTAAGGCATCTTGGGGATGTTAAATTAGTATTAGATTATTTCTGTGTTGTGGCTCTCTCCTCTCTTCTCTCTCCCAGGCTTATTAATAATTGGGTCCGAACTCTTGCTTTTATTTATGATTTAAAATTTCGAATTATTTTTGATATTGTCTAGCTAAAACTGCTGCTGCTCTTTTTTAGCTTTAATTAATAAAGTGATGTAATTGTTCAACAATAGAACTGTTTCCGTTTTGCATGGGCATTATTTCCTTTCTTTTGAAAGAAATAAATTCTTATAAGGAGGCTGGTGAAGATGTCAAGGGGAAAGCACAAAAAATTAGGCTCAAAGTTTGACTCGGGGCCCTAGAATCTCAGTTCTGCATAGTGCAGAAATCCACCCCGCCCCTAAAGAACCTTCTAGGCATTCTGTGAACTTGTCCAAAGTGACTCCACTATACAGGAGACCAGAGACAGTCAGGTTCCTGACCCATCGTCTGGCATCCTGAGGGATGTCTGAGGTGAAAGCACCTGGTAACGACACCCCGGTCCCCCTCCGGACGCCAAGCTCATCTCCCGCTTGTCGCTCTGTTAGATCTCAGTGCAGCTGGCTTCTCCGAGAAGCCGTGTCCTACTCCAGTTTGAATGTGCAATGAGTTTAACAAGATCTTCTTTTTAAGAACAATTTGCTTTTAACAGCAGAGTCAGATTGGTGGCAACTGAGAGAATCAGAATGAGAACCGAAGAGGAAGGTAGGTTAGTTTTGGGGACTTTGAGGATGGTCATGCTGAGCGGATGAGACTCCAGTGTGGGTGGAGACGAGGCTGGGGTGGCACTGGCTGCTGGAGTTGGGGACGGAGCTGCGTGGTGTGGGGGTAGCCCCAGGGGACGTGGACAGTGACCTGCTGGTGCTGTGCTGCACATGCACAGGTGGGAGGGGGGTTCCGACGCTGCTCCCTGTGTTTCTGGGGAAGGGCCGGTAGATCACAGCATTTCAAATCACAAGGAAGTAACACCTTTAGGTATATCTTTAAAGGATTAATACTTCAAAATTTGAGAAGCTAAAACCCAAGTAACCTCCTTACCTGGGCCGGTGGTGGGCGCTCTGAGACGAATAGCTCCTCCTCTTCCAAACGACATGGTGTTGGAGACGGTGGGGCCTGAGCAGTCTGCATGTCGCCCCCCCGCCCCCGGCCAGCCCGGCCTGGCCCAGTTCTCCCCTATCTGTGTACACTCGGAGGGCGGGGCAGTTTGTGGCTCATGCTGGCTCTCACTGCCAGAGCTATAGAAAGGAATTAAATGTCTTTCTCTACCTGTTATTTTATAAATTTTATTCCCCTGTCTGTGTTTTAAAGAAAATTCCTAGCGACTTTTCTTGTTCGTAGCTATCACTTAGTCCAGTGACTTTTTCCGACGTGGTCACTGTCTCTGAAAGTGATTCATGAATAGAGCATCCCTGACCGCTGCTGTCCCGGTGGAGCTGGTTCACGGCTTTCCAAACCAGAACGTGCACGTGAGTCATCTGAAAATCCTGTGAAAATGGAGATTGTGTTCCGCAAGTCTGGAATGGGGCCGGGGATTCCGCATTTCTAACCACCCCCAGGTGATGCTGGCGCTGTGTCTGCAAACCACACTTAGCAAGTTCTCATAGGCTACATACAGCTTGCGGAGCCAGACAGGGCCAAGTAAGGCAGGTTTCCCCAGAGACTCGCTCTTCCTGCACCTGGGTCCATCAGAGCTGGATCGGGGGAATAGATCTGGGGAGGAAAGGCTCGCTTGGAGAAAAGATGTCCTCTTTGCTATGTTTCGCCAGTTTGTGAATTGATTCAGCATGGGACTGTACCCGTAGTAAGCAATGTGGGCAACCTTGGGGCCGTGTTAAACCCTGGGTATCTGACACGTAGCAGGCTGCGTCAGGTACCTTGGTGGCAGCACCTCCCTGGTGTGGCTGTTCCTCCCTCCTGGGCCACTGAGTGTCTGTGGACACAGGAAGGCGCAGAGGCTCTCGGGAAGTTGCTTCTCCCAGACATTGAGATCCCTTCCAAAAAGGAATCTAAAGTGATCTGAAGACTCTGGGAAGATAGAAATGAAATGCCTCCATTAAAAAGTTTACAAAACCTTATCACAAATGCAAATACATTTCGTGGATTGTATAGGGCTATTCTAGTACGGTGTGCTGAGAGTGGATTAGGCCTCCTGGTTAAACAAAGTATTCTTGTTTTGACACTTGATATTTCCATTATTTCAAATTACGTCAGGCTTAAGTCATAGCAAAATTATTTATTTTTTCTTTTTCATGGATGGGAAAATAAAATGTTTCAAAGACCTTTCCAAAAATATTTAATCTCCTCAATGTTAATATCTTCAGCCACACAGTTCAGAAAATTGCAAATTTCTTTATAATCAGTATATTTGATCATTTATGAGGCTTTCTGTCATCCTGGAAGAGCTATTTAAGGCTGGGGGTGTATATCTGATACACTGATTGCTAGTTTTAAACCAGTGAGAACACACTACACCTGACACACTCAGACTCATGAACTGCACAGGCACAGTAACTGCCACATGGTGCATTTATTCCCAAAACTATTATGTCAGGTACCATTTTTCTGGAAATAACAGAGTCATAAATTATGGTGTCTTATTGGTCTCTACAACCAGACCCTAGGATACTTTGATTGCTGTGGAGACAGACACTTAAAATAGAGTTAAATATAATTTGAATTGCCTGCTGAAGATTTTTTCATCATTCCTTATTATAAGCCGTAGAAATGATGTATCAGTAGACTCCTTTCAGCTGTGTATCTTTTGGTATTTTAAAATGATCGATGATATTAATTACTTCGCCTGTTCTACCAGAGCAAAAGGAAGAGGTAAGGTTTTTTTTAAACATTACTGGTGACGTCACCTCCCTGTAGCCAAGCAGACCAGTATAGAGCATGGTCCTCTCCAGGAAATTTTGAGTAATAAAATCAGAACTATTCTGTGTCCCTGTGTCTGTGTGTGTGTGTGGGGGGGGGTGTCTCATGCTGCCCCCCACTGCAGAGCAGCTGCTGGAATTCATGGGTTGAAAATAAGTTCTAAACCGCAGAAGGATTTCCTTGGCCTCACTCTCTGACTGTTCATAGTTGGTGAGAAAGTTGCGAGCCCGGCGGGGGTTGGGGGTGGGGGTGGGGATGTGCCGCAGGAGGACACTGGTGTCGTCCAGGTGCAAGGAAATCTGGTCTTACGTTGTCTTTCCAGCGGTGGAGGACTGGCTTGTGCTTTTCCCTTAGCAAATTCTCACGGGGTCTTTGGGGCACCGACGGCATGCATGGTCAGGATGCCTGGCTGGGGTGATGCGAGCAGTTTGTATTAAAGGAAGCTCTGGTAGGTTCATCGCTGGCCTCGAGCACATGAGTTCTTATCTACCATTTGGTGCACGTTTCGTTCTATTGTAAACTCTATCTCTGCCTGAGTTGTATAGTTGTCTGCTTTGATTAAAAAATGTTTAATATGAGGCTTTCTGAAATTGTAAAGGATAACTTGCAGAGAATTAGAAAAATGAAATACACTTTAATCAAGGACATATGAACTCAGGTGGATGGACTGTAGAGGCATAATCCAATCCTTTCATTTACAGAAGGGAACATTGGTTCCCAGGGAGGGTGACCAGGTTGTTCAAGATCAGGCTCGTGACGCCCATCTAGCACTGTGCTCACTGGGCTGCATCAGAAAGAAAAGGAAAAAAAAAAAAAAAAGCAGAAAAATTTTATTCAGTGCCACTTTGTGTGATTCCCAGTCGTAAATGCTGCATGGGGACGTGACGCCAAACATTTTTCCCTGCAGGCAGTGCCCGCCTAGCGCCTCCTTTAGAGCCCAGCCGGTGTCGAATGAGTCCTGGGTGCGGGATCACCCTCCCAGGCTTTCTCTGAGGCTTCAGAGGACCCTGGGAGTGTCTTGCAGCTGGTTATAAAACATGAAATGTTTTCAATTTACCACAAGTGTGTGTCAGTTCCCACCAAGGGGACTCTCTGCTTGACACCATGCCGGTGACTGTGACCAGGTGCAGACTGTCCAACACGTCTCAACAGCTGCACCACAGCCCTTGAGAGTTGCCTGTAAATCCAACATTTGAAATTCAAATCGAATATAGAACACTTTTAAGGACATACCTTATTTAAAGCATGAAATATCTTTTGTGAAGTAAAGAATTACCTCCTCATTGGCCTGTTTTAGAAGCACATAGAATGACCGAAGTGTGAAATATTGTGTCAAAAACATTCTAAAAAAGTAGTACAAGCTCAGGCCTCTATTTTACTAATTTCTCAATGAAAGTATTCCATGGGGTGAGCTACTGTTTCATATATTTTAGACGACAGACGTCAAATAGGAGTGGTTGCTGTTGTATGTATTACAGATGCAGGTTGCTTGTTTGTTGAGGTTACTGTGAAGCTGAACAGAGAAAGGACAGACTTTCTAGGTGGTGGGTGCACCTGTCCAGAAGGCGGCACCTCCGGCTGGCGGAGGTGACACGTGCTCACCAACTCGCTCACCGACGGTAACAGAATTGGAGGTAGCGTGAGCTCGTTAATGGAATTTTACTGCTGCCTGAGTCTGAAATTTCCCACAGTAATAGTAAGTCAAATGTGTCTTATGGGAGACCAGGCAAGGCCATGCAGAGACTGTGACCTCTGCACGCTCTGCTGCGTTGCTGGGACCCTGTTTCATAACGGGTGTGGCCCACAAGCCTTTCTGTGTCGCTGACAATTAGCTTCTGTGAAAGATGAGAGGGGTGAGTAACTGCATACATGCCACTGGGCTAATAATAGCTTCTGTTTCTGTAACTTCCTTTGCAGCAAAGTTCTTTCACATGTCTGGGTCTTCCCAGGATCGGCTGAGGGAATGCGGAAGTGACTGGCTCGCTGTCCCCAGTGCTAGAGAATATCGCGCGGCCATTTGGGAATAATCCCGGCACATTTCCGTGATTAATGGAACTGATTTAAAAGGAAGAAAGGAGGGAAGGACAAAAGGCAGGCGGGGAGAGAAGATGAGGAAAGAACAGGAAAGGGAAGGGAGGGGAAAGGAAGACGTGTGTTCTCAGAGAGTCTGTGTGTTTCTAAAATAGGTACGGAAACTCCCGGCCGGTGGACCCTTAGCTCACGGCAGTCGTAGGCAGTCAGTCTTTCTCGGTCATTGTTAGTATTATTACAAATGGTGTCACCAATTTCACCGTCAGTGTACTAAATAAGTCGCTTTATAGATTAAAAAACTAAGTCTCGGTGGCTTAAATAATGGCATCTACCCACACAGTCTTGAAGGACCTGTAGGAAATTGTATTTGTCTTTCACAATATTCCTCGCGCTATAGAGAGAAGGTTTGGCTGTACAGCTTGTATCGGGCGACAGAAGGTAGGGGTACGTGACGTGTTGAGTGTTAACAGCCACTTGCCGCTGACTGTGTGTCCCTCTTTCTGCTGTTACGAGATCAGCATGTGTTCTAGATGGGCTGTGCTGTCAGCCTGGTCCCAGAGTGAAGACAACACAGAGGGCAGCACCTGCCACCCCGTGGACAAACAGCTGCTCCTGTAAGCCTGCGGGATTCGGGAGCTGGTTGTCACCACAGCATAACCCAGCCTGACCTGGCTGATAAATGCACCGTAAGTGCGAGCATTCTGTGATCTTTGATTTATGTTTATCTAAAAGTTTACAGCAAGAGCAAGACCCCTTCTCTACAAAAAAAAAAAAAAAAAGAAAAGAAAAATAGAAAAATCAGCTGGGCATGGTGGTGCGTGCCTGTAGTCCAGCTACTTCGGAGGCTGAGGCAAGAGGATCGCTTGAGCTCAGGAGTTTGAGGTTGCAGTGAGCTGTGATGACACCACTGCACTCTAGCCCAGAAGACAGAAGGAGACCCTGTCTCAAAAAAAATAAAAAAATTATTACATTGCTCCCCACAAAAGATTAAATGCCACTTACAAAGTGCATACAACTCCATGGAATTAAAATGTGTAAGTTGCATAAGACACACATTTGAGTAGAAGAAAATGAGGGCATATAAATAAATCAGGGCCAAGCCTGACCTTTGATCCAGTGAATGTGTGAGGTCTCTATCCAAGGACGGCCACAGTGCCAGCAAAAAGAGGGAACACACTGTTCACTGTGTAAATGAACCGAATTGTTTTCATCTCCAGTGAGCTCTGCGCACAGTGAGTAACAGCAGAGTGAGAATGAAAGTGTACTAGTTTATTGGTAGCTGAACAGGTACATAAAGCCCCTGAAATACAGTCCTGGATGAGGACACATCACTTAGGTCTGCAGACTCAGTAGGGCATCCTGCCTCCCTCTGTTCCTTGTCAACCCCAAATCTAATCCTGATTCCAGCAGACTCTGAAATACTTGCCAGGGGAGAAGGAGAGCGGGGCTAAGGAGCAGGATCTGCACACACAGCCGGCTGTATACTCAGAGAATGTGGCGAGCAGAGTCATGCCAGGACCTGCCTCTCCGCTTACTGCCCGGGAACAGGGAGGCTAAGGGAGGGGGGTGGAGCTTTGCCTATCAGGCCCGGAAACCAAAGCACCAATAATCTGGTTCATCTTGGTCACGAGTGGGTGTCTAGAGGTGGGGACACAGCGTGCAGGTCCATGACGGTGACTCTCTGATGAGGTGGAAACACCTCCTACCCCCATGCAAACTGCAGACCCAGTGGGTTTACTTTGTTGAAAATAAAAGCAATAATTCCAGCCGCATGTCACTGGCTTCACGCTGTATTTCTTCAGGTCTGAGATGCAAATTGTTTACATATTTTATATCCCCGATCTTATGGCATGTCATATTTTAATTGGAAGTAAATTTTCTTTGTAAGTAGTCCATAAAGTAATGTTGCCTATTACAATCAGTGGTCTCCTAGAGTTGATGAAATATGGTAAAGGGACATTTGCTATGGCAAAAATACCACCTTGCATTAGGGGAAAAAGGGTTCTATCCTGAATAGACCCTACCAGGTTTAAGGAGGGGCCTCAGCAGGCCCCCGACACTCCTGGGGTGTCTGGTATCGGGTCTTTGGGGTACAGCCAAGAGCGGGGAATCCAAAGTGGATACATTTCAGAGGCGGCAACACGGACGATTACAGCCCCTGACATCAGTGATTCCAAATGGTTTGGGACTGTTTTTTTAAACTGAAACTGGAATACTGCCGATCAAAACAGCCAGAGTCACTGAGTCAGTGATTTGTAGAAGCAGGTGGTACAGTTGGTCTCTCAGTCCCCAGCAAGCGAGGAAGGAACAGTGAACTCAGTGATGCTGCCAAACACCCAGGAGAGCCAGGGTATCCCAAGTGGGAAAGGGGAGTGGAAACATTTAAGATTAACCAGGTGCAGAATGTTAGGGACCAGTCCTGAGAATCCCAGTATCTCTCTGTGTTGAAAATCATTGCCTGTTAGGAAGAGCAGCTTCCTAAGGCAAAGGGCGGGGTGAACTTAACATCCTCAAACTTTAAAATGCCTGATGCCACGTTTATTCTGTGTATGCACATGTATTTTCGATCTTGCATTCTAAAGACTTGAAACATAACTCAGACAACCTCACCAGGCTGAGGGTTGGCACTTTCCAAGGCTGTTTGAAAGTCTGAGGAGGCCGTTCAAGAATAGAAGATTCCATCCAGGCAGGGGGGCAGGGAGGATCTGAAGGAGTCACCCTGGTTGTATCTCACCCTCACGATTCTCATTTAGTCTTCGGTGAATCTCTTTAAATAGGTATGTGATACTAAAGGACAGTGCTTGAGAATAAATACTAACTTGGTCACACTGTAGCTTAACTATTATCAAACACAGGACTCGATAATTGCTTGTTAAATCTGTGACTATACAATAGTTGTATATAGTCATTTCCCAGCTGGAGAGCCTTGGGCTAGCTCTTCCATTTTTCTGTGCCTTAGTTTCCCCATGTGTATAATGTGGAATAACAGTGGTATTGATTGTTTAGGGTTTTGAGGAAGTTTAAATGAATTGATGTGGGTCTTGTTGATGATGGTGATGATGATTGCTTATTAAACCTATGGCATTCACAGTCCTGATTGACAGTTGCCTGATCCTGACATAACCTATGTCACCTGTCACCGATCATGCACATTGTTCTATCTTTGAGTCTCTGAACATATTGACAAGTAAATCACATCAGAGTAGGAATTGTCTAATTAATTTGTGAAATTGTATTAAAAGTTGCTTGAAATCACATTTCTGTCCTATTAGGAAAGAAAATGAGACAAAAAAAAAAAAAAAATCCCTGGATCCCAACTTCTGTGTAAGAGATATACTGAAAGGGGAAAAGGGTGCTGTGAATTCCTCAGGGGAAAGAGCACATCTGTCATCATATGTCTTCATCACCCAAGGGCCAGGCTTTTCTCCACCTGGTTTGCCCAGAGTGCTTTTGGAATGTGGGTGTGTTTTATTTAGGTGGTTCAGATGTGTGAAGGGAGGAGGTCTGATGGAAGTTGCTGGGTAACTGTTACTTGACGGAAGGACAAATTAAGTAAAAAGCCACACATCTTTCCTCCTGATCTCTTCCCTGTGATGCAAAGAACCTGGGAATGTGTCTTTGTCACAGAAACTGGTTGTTACACAGACAGTGAGTGGAGAAATCACTTGCTGTTTAGAATATCTCCTTACATAGCATTCCACCGGATGAACAGATAGTGGATCCCAGCTCTAGAAAAATACAAGTTAAAAAAAATAGTATTTGTTACAGAAATGTTTTCTTAGTATATGTTTTTATTTTACAGGAAAAATTCATGTATTTTATTTCAAAATCTTGCTGTGCAAAATGAATACTCACACACTGTCATTGTAAGAAATTCCAAAGTAAAAATTTACCTGAAGTTCTGTCATGCTGATATTTATTTTTTAAGTTAAATTTAATTTTGTTTTTAATTAAAAATAATATTTGTATAAATTTATGGGATACAACATGATATTATATATACATACAGTGTAGAATATGATATATCACTTTTAATATTGTGCTGGACATTCTTTAATTCATCTCTGTTGCACATAGACATACATCATACAGAATTTTGTATGTCATGAATGAGAAAATGAATTCTACTTCAATTATATCTATTACAACATCTGCTGGGAATCTTGGATGCCCAGCTAAATTGCTGAGGATATGAACAGAAAGCACATCCTGTTATCTTAAAAGTTATTGTGTTCTTATACATTTTTATTGTGGATGAGTTAGAAAATATAGAAAACATAGAAAAACTCATAATGCTATAATCCCACCACCCTAAGAAGAATGTCTGAGTCCATCTGGGCTGCTATGAGATGCCCTAGACTCTCTGGACAGCTGAGCAGATGGAGGCTCCTGGAGACGGCATGGGAGCTCCACACCCCTCTCCCCCTGCCTGGCCCTGTCCATCTCTTCATCTGGTGTTCATTGACACTCTTTGTAATGTCCTTGATCATAAACAGGTAAACATAAATGCACGCTGAACAGCATGACAAGCCCCCCCCTCCCCAAAATAGCTTCTAAAGACCATGGCTTCTGAAGTTTGAAACTTTGAAATCACTCCAAGGACTCTCTGCCTCTTTTTCCCTTGGGGTATCTACCTGATGCTGCCACAGTTGAAAAGTATAGATAGCATTAACAACAAACATGGATCAATTTTTAAAATACCATAGACTGTGTAGTTTATAAAGAGCAGAAATTTGTTTCTTACAGTTCTGGAGGCTGGGAAGTCCAAGCTCAAGGTGCAAACAGATTTGGTGTCCAGTGATTCTGTTTTCTGATTCATAAAGGGTTTCTTCTTGCTGTGTCCGCACATGGTGGAAGGGACAAAGAAGACCCCTTGGGCTCTTTTATACGGGCACCAATCCCATGCAGGAGGGCTCCATCTTCACGACCTAATCACCACCCAAAGGCCCCACCTCTTAATGCCATCACATTGGTGATTAGGTTTCCACATGTGACATGAACATGCAGACTGTAGCAGACTGACATTAGTTTTAGGCTGTACTTTTTCCCAGGCCTTTTCTACTTTATGTAAAAACCCTAATTCAAGGCTGTAGCAGAGAGGCAGGATCAGCGACTGGGCAGGAGTCCACACAGAGGGAGCACCCAGGGCAGAGGCGCTGGGCAGGCAGTTGCCCGGCGTGTGGATTTAGGGAAAGGAAGAGCAGAAGGGACAAGAGGGGCTTTGGTGGGAGCAAAGGTCAGGGAGCGAGTGAGGGGCCGGACCACTGGGGTCTATAAAGACACCCTAGCTTTTCCTCCAATGAGGCGGGCGTGAGTGGAAGGTTCCCAGCAGAGAAGTGAGCTGACCTGACTTAGGTCTGACCGATCGCATTGTCTGCTGTGCAGAGAAGAGACCGCAGCTGACCGGAGGCTGAAGCACGGAGGGCTTTCAGGAGGCGGCCTCTCTAATTCAGCCAAGAAACGACCACTGCGGGCGCAGACCAGGGAGGTGGTGCTCAGGTCTAGGAAGCGGGATTCCAGGTCAGGTTAACGTGGGAAATGAGATGTGAAGAGGGGTCGAGGATGCCATCAGAGTGGAGCCTGCGCAACTGAAAGAGGACGGCTGTGTTGCATCGCGACTGGGAACGCCGTGAGTGAAGCAGGTTTGGGGGTGAAGTTTTCTGCTTTGATGTGTTGACTTGAAGTCATAGGAAGTTGCATAGGTGAATCTGGAGTTCCAGATCAGGCTGGAGTTGGGGGTGTCCTTGTAGGAGTCCTCAGCACGTAGATGACACTCGCAGCCCTGATAAGGACGCGCTGAGGAAGGGAGTGAGTACAGCTAGAGCAGAGAGGAGCTGGGGAGGGTGCAGGACCTGGGAAGCTGCTGTGACCTGTTTGCAGATGGCTTTGGAGAAGGACGAGGGGCTCTGCCCACCAGCAGCAGGCGGGAGTGATTGTCTTACCACACACTGGCCTGTTCTGCCTGTTACTAACCTTTTAGTCATGGCCAACTTGAAAGAACAACTTTTTTTTTTTGCTGAATTATTGTTTGAATTGTAATTTATTTGATTGTCAGAAAGTGTGAATTTTAATAAATGCATTAGTCATTTGCATTACTTATTTTGAAGTGAATTATGTTCCCTTTCCGTAATTCTAAGTCAAAGCGATTGTGTGTTTTATTCTGACCCAGTGGCAGCCACTGAACATTTCTAAAGATCTCAGCATGATGCAGGTAGCTAATTGGGAGCATTAATAGGAAAGTTCCTCTCCCCGCATCCTCTCTTTGTAATTCATTGATCAGTGATTCTGACTCCGAAGCCTCGACTTTCTGAAGAGTTTGGAGAAACTGGTTTTAGATAATTATCGATCAAGTGCAAATGAGTTGATAGTGTTAATGGAATAAAACCACTGCAAATCTTGCTGGCTACAATATGGGGCAGCCACTTAGGGACATCTGTCAGCCTGGAGTCAAGACACAGAGGATGGAGAGACAGATTCCCATCCCCTTATTTTGCCTTTTTTAAGCCAATTATCAGCTCAGTTCCCACTCCACCCCCCCATAGCAAAATGGGAAGAGCTAGCATTGTCCATGTCCAACCCACGCAATATATGGGCAGTGTAGTCACTGGGGGGTCATCGTCTTTGGGAAGATAGTGTGACTTCCATGCTTAGCAACCACCGTTCTCTCATGTTCTCAGCAGGATATGGCTCCTAAAGACTTTTTATTTTATGTTTTCTTATTTTCTAATTGACAAAAATTGAATATATTTATCATGTACAGCATGATGTTTTGAAATACATATAAATCATGTAATGGCTCTGTAGAGCTAATGAACATATTGTACAACATGGCAACTATAGTTAATAACAATATATTGTATTTTGAAAATCACTGAGAATGTAGGCTTTAAAGTGTTCTCACAAAATTACGTTTTAAAAGTGAAAAACATTAGGGATCCACCTACTGGCTCTCACTCCATCCTCTGATATGATCAGCTCAAAACCCATTTAGTAGACAGTTCAGGGAGGCAGATTTTGGATTTTAGAATTGCCTTCAGAGCCTGGGGGATATTCTAGGGACATATTCTTGCAAGTATCTTGAATCTGCAAAAAATGAGGGTCATTCAGTGGTGGCAACTGGGGTGAGCTCGACTGGGGGAAACATTGAGCTTGGCATGAAGTCGGGGAGCCCTGCCAACTGAGCTTTGTATGCAAAGCTTGTTTTAGAACAATGTGACTAATTTTCGTACATGATTCTGAAAGCAATTCTCAAAAAGGAATTCCAGAAATATTTTTAACAGCCACAGCATTATTAGGAGTAGCTGCGTTCCCTTCCAAGGTGACTCCTTTATGGGAAATTATGCTCACTTGGACGTGCATGTCTTGGTTGGCCTTTCGAAAGCAGCCTTGGAAGATTATAGTCACAATTGTATACTTACGGCTTTCCCATTGAATTAAAAACAATAATTACTGGAAACTATGCATTTAAAATCACCCTGGATGAGAGTCAAGGTAGAACTGTAAGCTCATGTTACCCACTTTCTGTAAGAAAGTATAATTCAGTGCTCACACTCAGAATGGAGGTGCTTGATTTTGAGATGAATAAAGAGTATCCCATTCATCAAAGTGTTTGCCAAGAGAAAATATCAGCATTAATGTAGTGCACATCCTCTGGAAGCTTTGACAGTCTGGCTATGATGGTAAGTGAGACGAATTTTGCCATTATTTCAGGCTCATTGCTATAAAAGTAACTTTTCTTTCTTCAGGTAAATGTCCTACGCAGAAAAATATTGTTCTTTGTAGAAAAAAACTAATTTCTTGGGCAAAAAAAGAAAAAAAAGCTATTTAAATTCATTATTCTGTCCTTTCTGTCAGCTTCTGCGAGGCCCTCTGAGGCTTTCAGAAACAGCCCTTTCTCTGAGCACTGGTTTCTGCCATACCCTGAGTACACAAATTCTTTTAACAAATGATTTCTGCTCAGACAACAATTGAATTCTAGTGTGTTTATCTTGGACTTGTATGATGGCTGTAGCCTCAGCATCGTATTTCAGCAGACTCTTAAAAGTGTCCGTAACGGATGTGGAAAATCAAAGTGCCGTCCGTCGAGTTGTTCTTCAGCTTTTTGCGCCTTAATTTGCATTGCCTGGTCAGCTGATCATCTGCCCGACGCAGAAAGCCGTCTTCGTGTGCCGGTTAATTTATGGCGTTGCAGAACAGTTGATCTCCAAACAACTTGTGAGAAAACCGCTGCTCCTCGTTTGTTTCCTCATCGGAGCTGCAAAGGGAGCTCTTGATCACTTACAAATGACAAAAATGGTAGCTATCAAAGGCAAGAGTAAATCTTCTGTTTTATTTTTTGCTACTTGCCTTTGATTTATCATTTTGTTTATGTGAATTCCAGGCCACCAGCATCCGCAAAGGGGAAATTACTTCTGATTGTGAGAGCTTGCTTTTCTTTCTCAAAAAAAGACAGGGAACTAGCAGTAGCTGCAGGACAAGGGGTGTTTTTTCTTCTCTCCTCCACATGTGAGAAGAACAAACAAGAAGTAGAATCTGGTTGCACTAAAGGAGGCTGGGCCTGAACTTGCTCCAAACCTCGGGAAGAAGCTAATCTGTTCCATAAAAAATTCAGAAAGTCTAAAACCATCATGGCCTGGTGACAGGGCTCCGGGAAGCCTTGGTCGGGTCCAAGGTCTGCCATTACTGTCTCTGTTCCCTTCTCACGACGTTCTCACCTGCCTAAGCCCTCAGTTTCCTCAACTGGGAACGTGATGGTTCTGACCTGATGGTCTCCAAAGTCTCATTTAGCCTTAAGACAAGGTAACTTCCTTGCGTGACACACAGCTCCGTGTCCTGTCTCGGCTGGAAGAGAAGAGTGGGTGGGCACTGCCAGGGAGGAAAGGATGCTCACCTTTTGTCCTGTCCAATCTGGGTAAACTTTTGCCTGTGTGGAAAATATAATTAAGTTTATAATACCAGAAGGAAAAGCAGTGCAAGACCGTGCTGTGTCTTTATCAACACCACGAACACTCCTGTTAACACCACCTAGAATGAGCTAACTTCTCCTGATGCGTGGCTGAGTGTCTGGCGTGGCACTGGCTGCCAGCGGCACGTTAGTGGGTTTGGAGGGAATGGGACGTGAGCCCTGGGAGTGCACAGACTGCTGTTTCTCTCCACCGTCCGTCCTTTACCTTTCGTTACAGTATGTGCGATGTCCTGCCTTGCCACATCCTGTCTCCCTCTCACACACCTGTCAGACATACAAACCACAGAAGCAGGCCTTCCGGGTCGGGCCCGGGGTGCAGACTCCGCATCCAGCCTGTCGTATGCGCCCTGCGCTGCCGGGTTGTTGGCAGTCCTGCGGGGCGAAGGTCGGCAAACGACAGCCTGCGGGCGGGGTGAGCCGCTGAGTGTCCTTACACATCACGTGTCGTGTCGTGGTGGAGCACAGGCACGAGCGTCGGTTACCCATTGTCTGTGCCGGCGCGACAGCGGCAGGGTTGAGAAGTCGCATCAGGGAAGCGCGAAGCCTAAAGCTTGTCCTACCTGGACCTTCACAGGTGAAGGGTGCTGGGGCCGCGCAGCGGCTGCCATCGCCTCCTCCGGGGCTGCTCTCACGGGGGCCACTCCTGGAATGTGGGGCGCCCCACGGCTGCCTCATCTAATTTGAAGCCCCTTTTGTTTTTCCCTGTGGGCGTGGTGCCCCGGACCGTGCTGTGACTCAGCAGACTGCGGGCAGCGGAGCTGAGCTGAGCCGCCTGCGGCTGCTTGTGGCTTCTTGGGGGGCGCACACTCGGGGGGGCGCACACTTGGGGGGGCGCGCACTCGGGGGGCGCGCACTCAGGGAGCATGCACGCACTCGGGGGGCGCGCACTCGGGGAGCATGCACTTGAGGGCTTGAACCTCCCCCCCTTTGTGTTTTCTCCCAGGGCTGTGCTTGGGGGTTATTTTGACCAGATTTCCTGTGTAATCAAATAACAGTTTTGGAAAGGAGAGTTGAGGTGCTACGGTCAGATTTTCAGATTCTATTCCACGTGTAGGGAGCCCCCAGCAAAATGGAGTGTGATTCTCCTGGAAGCCTGTGCTCTAAATTTGACCTGCTCTGCCCCAGATCACTGCAGTTCTAGATGAGGTAGCATGTTTCCCACAAGGTATGGGGTGTGCCCAGGGCACTCATTTCCCGAAGCACCGCTGCACCTGTGCTGCACACACACGCTCACACACACGCTCACACACATGCTTACACTCACGTTTACACACACACATTTACACTCACAGCTGCCATCTTGAAGCAGAGCATTCCAGGAGTGCACAGATCGCAGTGCAGACCTTGGCTTGCTACTAAGCCCACTTGCAGGAATGAGGGTGCAGAGTGTACCCCAGATGCTCCACCAGGCCAGGGCCGCAGGACACATTTGTGATCTGACCAGTGTCAGTACATGGTGCCCTCCAGGGCAGTGGGTGGCATAAGCCAACACTGTCAGTCCCTGGGAGGGGACTCTCAGTGCCAGCATCTCCCTCCACAGTTGCCAGCATGTTTGGAAGGAACTGAAAACAAGGCTCAATGGTGAAGCAGAAGATCCGCCGTGTCCCAGGGCGCTGGCCTGGCTGAGGGCAGGGGCAGGGGACTCAGAGGAGAACAGGAACAAGGACTGTCCTGACAAACGGCTGGCCCGACCCGGCGGGGGTCACAGAAACTGGAGGGCAGGACTGACCCTGGGCACAGTGACAGCCATCACTGGCTGGGCTCTGCGGGCAGGTGACAGGGAAGACAGAGGACAGGCATCCTATGCCCATGGAAGAAGGAGGGGACATGTGTGGCAGGAAAGGGTGTGAGGCAGAGGCAGAGGGAGGGACGAGGGGACATGTCCAGAGAGGGCTGCTGGCTACCGTGCCAGACTGCTCTACCCCCAGCTGTAGTCACGTGCTGCTCATCTTGCAAACAGACCACTCCCTCTAATGTCAGCATGGCACATCCCAGCATTAGAGTCCTTTGTACGCCAGCCTCACCGGCCACCCAGCCTTCTCTCCCCAGCCCAGTGACAGGGCAGACCCTGCTCCCAGCTTGGCGGTCTCCCTGCTCTCGGAGGCCCCGTTCTCCCTTCCAGGTTGTGATCCAAGCTCAGAGGAGGGCACCATGCTTGGCACCCATCGCCATGTTTGTTCTCTACAGCAGTGCTGGGAGGCGTGGTTATTAGCCCAAGCTACCGATGAGGAAACTGAGACTTGGGTGGTAAGGCACAGCCGGACCTGGGCTCACAGCCTGGTCTGACTCTCACCTGTAGACTTCCCCCAGGGTGCTCTGCTCTGCCTTCACCTGACCCCAAGCTTCCAGGCAAGGTGGCTCCATGAGGCCTTTGTGTGGTCTCCAGCCTGTGCCTATACCTTCCTGGCATTCTACGGGCATTCATCATCTGTAGCCAAGACCTGCTGCTGCGTCATATGTTAACATCACTCTCCAAGGACCTAGCGTTGAGCTGCACTCATAGTCACCAACATGCATGTGATGGTCTACTAATTAGTAGTCTGAAATGTTAGTTATTTTCCTTGTGTTTCCAAGAAATCTAATGTCACATGAAGTCCTTAGTTCAGCACAGAGCTGGGTACAATTCTCTTGAAGGGAAGGTAAAGCTCTCTGTCTATACGGGTTTCTGGGCCCTGACTTTTCCTAGAAAATATGCGGGTATGACAAAGTGCAATAGGGTGCAAGTTTTGTCTCCCAGGAAGCTCATAAACTAGTCGGCAGAGACACGGCATAAATATCTGGACAGGACAAGCGGGCAGTGGTGCAGAAATCACCCAGCAATGTGTGAGATGTTTCAGTGAGGCCAGATGTTGAGAATCAAAGACAGTGAGCAGAGTGCGCTGGAGTGGCCAAGACAGGTCCAGAAAGGGGACTCTGGGGCACACGTTATGGGGAGACCAGGAGCCAGTAACCCCACGGGCCTCCACCTCTGGCCAGTGCACGGATAGATGACATCCCCGTCTTCCTACAGCTGGACGCAGCCTGTGATGAGCTGCTGCCGCTGGAGTGCGAGGGGAGTGACGCCTGGCACCCCAGAGCTCCAGAGCTGCAAGGTAGTCCGTCCGTTCCTGCTGTGCATGCCACCAGGCCGCGGGGCTTGGCGCGGCTGCCTGAGCAGACTAGCACGCCGCCAACGAGGCCGTCTGGCTCCTCAGCGAGAGAGAAAGTCAGGGTCAGGGCTTGGGAATCTTGAGAAAGGCGTTGGCGTAAAACTGGCTCCCAGGCCGAGTGTGGCGGGTGGTGGCCGTAGAGTCACTTGGGGGGCTCCTGGGGGGATTTCCTCGAATCCCGGGAAAGCAGCTGGGCTCCATGGGAGCCAGGGAGAAGGCCCTGGCTTAAGAAAAGTTGTCTGGTGTCAAATCTGGAGCTACTCTTAGGACAGACAGCGGCGGTACGGAAAGCCCCCGGGCCTCAGGCAGCAGCCGCCGGAGAGGGAGGAGTGGGGGTGTCAGACTCTCTGGCCAGTGGCCGTGGCAGAAAATGCCTGCCATAAAAGCAGCCCAAATCCCTCTGGATTATCACTGAACCAAAAAGCTTGTGCTGCCCAGTTCCTCAGGGCCCTCCTCTCTTCAGTGTGCTCTTCCGCATTTTCTTACCCCTTCAGAGCGGCCTTCGATGCCCATTTTCAGTGGATTCGGCCTCATGTGGGCAGAGCACACATAGGGATTTGTGCCCAGACTTGGCCCCAGGGAAGGGTCCCCAGCGGCTCCCTGGAGCTGCCCTCACCGGGTGCAGCCGGGACACGCAGCCCTGGGGTGGGCCTGGGGAGGTTACACCTGCTCAGCCCATTCTACTATGAGAAGGGGAGACGTAGGTTCAAAAATACATGGCGGGTACCAGGGGGCTCTCCTCGTTCTGGCCTCGGTGACGGGACTTTGTGAGACAGGGCAGGGCAGTTCTGCGTGCCGCGTGCTGGCCAGGGCCGCTTCCTCTCTGACGGGTGTGATGAGCTCTTTGCAAATTCCCGTCTCCTTCCCAGGTAGGAGCAAGCTTCCTTCCCAGGTAGGAACGAGCTGCCTGAAGAATGCGGCGTTTTCACTGTGCCTGGCATCTGACCAGTGATCCTTTCTCACCTCTGTTTTATCTTCCTTCTATTCATGCACTTGCCCCAGATGAGCAGGTAAGCTTTTCAGATCTGAGGATTAGGGACTTTCCGTTTTGGACTGAAGCCTTGTCATTGGGTTGGCTAAAGAGGTGCACAAAGAATCAGTCGGATTTATCACATGGAAGTCTGAAGCAGGCATCCAAATCCTTGCTGGAAAAGTGAGCGTTTCCAGGGTAGAGACCAAACCCTTGGTCTTAAAGAGAGCAAAGCAAAGAAACTGGCATTTGATCTTTCAGAAAACCATGAAGATTCTCTGCCTGTAGGTGACTGGCTGCTAGAAAAAGCCTAATAGATGAGAAAAAACGGCATGAGTCAAATTGCTAACGTGTTCATTGCACGCAGGCGTGTGCTTTGCTGTATAAAGTTACCGGTGTTCAAGCCGGTGAGACCATCACTGGCCCATGGAGCTCGTCTTCTCTCACATCTCCTCCTCTTGCCTTCTCTGCAACTTCACTTTTGGTTTCCTATTCCTCGAGTCCCACCCCTTGAAGAAAGCGAGCAAAGAATGGTGGGAAAACCCACATATACAAAAACATTGCCAAGTCCGGAGCCCTGCTAGGCCGTGTGAGTGTCGGGGTGCGGAATGCTCGGAATGCCCGTTTGCATCTCATCGGTGTGGCGGGGGTTAGACACGCTCAGTCTGCCCAAGCAGATTCCTTGATGGAGAATTCTTAGGCCATAGGCACAAAAGCACTTTTTTGACTTACATCAACACCAACACAAAAGTTGATTTTAACCCATTTGTGTGCTCTTATGGTAAAAATCACCCATTCCCAGACGAAATGCATTTTTCTGGGCTCTCACTGTAATTCTCTATGATCAGAATAAATATACTCTGTCAAAGGTAGAATGATGTCATTTTTGATAATATGTTGTTTTTATTTTTCAAAGCCAAGAAGAAGGTCCATTAAGATCCCCATCTATTATGTTAGAAATGGTGCTGTTAGTCACATACTTTAGATACAGCACAAACTCATCAGTGGATATTGACTTAGTGCTCAAAACATTCTAGACACTACACAGAGTCTGTAAAGTACAAGCATTAAGTTACAGCAGGTGTAATTTCTCTTATGACTGACAAGAATTATTCCCTTACAACATTTTATTCAACAACTATTTGCCAAGTGCCTGCTCTGTGCCCCAGCTGTGGGCAAAGCAGACCTGGCCCCAGGGCTCCTGGAGGGCACAGCCTCAGGGTCCAGCAAGGAAGACGAACATCAAACCAACAATCACGGAAATCAGCCTTAAATTGTACTGGAGACAGGCACACACAGGCGAGTGTGGGATACTGGGAGGAGTATGGAAAAGGGACATGAACTTGGGCTGGGGCCGGGGAATCCTCCCCAGGGACTGGTTTCTTTGAACGGCTTTGTTTGCTTGCTTGGCGTTTATTTGAATGTGTCAAGTCTTATGCTGGATTCGAGGCGATAAGAAGAGGAATGAAGACAAAATTCTTATTCTTGGGGAAACTCCACACTCCTGCTTGAGAGACAGCTCTGAAGGCAAATAATGGTCCAGACTACTATTATCTCACTTTACTCCCCTTTGCTACACAAGGTGGGGGATGCGCCAACATGACCTTCCGGAAAGAGGAACTGGACGCCAGCAGCTACACGGAGGTCGGGAAAGCCGCTGTGTCTTGCAGACGCGTGGGTGGCACCTGCAGTGTAGTTTTCTCCGACTAAGCCCAAGTGAAGAAGCAGGACTGCCCGTCACCTAAGGAGGAGCAGAAAGTGACGGCTGGTCAGCACTCCAACGGTGAGCTAGTGCAGACAAGACCCGGAATGCAAATAAAATCATTGCTGACGATGGGTCACGGCCCCCTGGCTCCTCTCCCTCTCCTCTGCTCACGGGGAGAGAGCAGGTTTTGCCCCGTCACTGCATAGAGAGTGGACGGTCACCGAAGGACACGGGAAAGCTGCTCAGTGGCTCCACCTAAAAGCTGATACTGACCCCGCCACTGTACACCTCCCTCCAAGCCGGAGGGTCGTTTGAGTATTGGCCGAAGATGTGGAATTCCCTATGGGAACCCTCTGTTTTGGCGTTGGTGGCTGGATTCAAACGCACAGGCAGTGACTTGAGCATCAAGGTGAAGTGAACCATCCCTCTGCAGCAACTCTGTCTCGACACTACGCTAAGAAGTAATCGCGAGTGGTTTCGCACCGCAGTGGCCTCTCTGAGGTGGCACTAGGTGACTCTTAATGTTATAGTTGGGGGAACCTGCAACCCCAGAGAGGTGAGGTGATCACACTGCATCGCGTGTTGGTCAAAACTGGGGTGGGGACCACAGCACCCCACTCCAGTGGCAGCGTCTGCTGCGCTGAACCTACCTCCCTGCATCCCCCGTCAGACCAATGAATCGTGTTGAAACACAGATAAATGCCACGGGAGAATTCTTCTGCCAGATGCCCGACCCTCGGCCTCCAGAGGACAGAGCCCACCTGGTGACATGCCAGAGTCGGTCTCCACCCCAGCACCCACTCTTCAAACTCCGAATACGTGTGTGGTCTAAATAAAAGCCACATGTTGGCCAAGCATATGTAGCTTCAAGACGGTCCATCTGGCCCCTTCTTCCACCCAGATTGCTGCTCGTAAGTCTCCCGTGGAGAAATCTGGAACTTCTGAAGACTTTGTGGGCCGGGTCTCTGCACACAGGAGCGATAGCCAGGGGGTGCTGAGGGGTGCGGTCTGTTTTCCAGGGTGACCGAATTGCCTTAAGAACGTTCCCATTGTAGGGCAGGAAGTTGACCCGGGATGAAATAACCATTGTGTGCCGATTCCATACTGTGGATGTTTGAAGGGAGATGTTGTACTTGAAGGGGGGCTCTGTGATGTCGCAGAGAAGCGTGCCTGTGTAAAGGTTTCTCATGCAGATGAAACAAGCCCGCGTGTAGGAGACATGGGACACACCACAGTGGCTGGCACAAGGACGAGCCCTGTTATCGTCACAGCCAGTGTTGGTCCTGGGCCACCGCGGGCGGGTTGCTGAGGCTGCCTGGGACCCATCAAGGCCAGATGCACAAACCGAGACGGCCACGGCATCGTCTCGAAAGCAAACAGGGAAACTCGCCAGCTCCCTGACCATCGGGGGCAGAGGTGGGTGGCGCTCAGCGATTCCTGAAGTGACGCAGAGGCTTCCGGGCCCCCTGAGGTCGGTGGCTGAGTCTCTCCCCGTTGCCAGGCCTGGATCCCAGCTGGGGGATGAACCGCGGGCAGGACGCTGGGGACACAGACAGCCCCACGGAGCTACATCACTTGGGGGCCTTTTGTATCAAAGAAAGAAGAAAAGAGGAAATGAGAGTTTGCTGTTTTCATTTACAGCAACCTGAGTGCATCCTCAGCTTTCGCCGTCCAGGCACGCAGCTCTGGGTGTTTCCCAGAATCATGAGTTCAAAGGACACAGTTTTGAAACCCCATTGCCCAGGGAGCTGGGGAAGTATCAGGTACACAGCAAGATAAGAAGTGCAATTGTAATCAGGTACATTTTTATCACTGAAGCTTCTGCATGAATAATCAGAGGAGTTTCCAGAATATGCTAAACAGGAATCAATCTCTCTCTTTCCCCACAGCCTCCTCTCCCTCCTGTTTCTTTCTCTCTCTCCTCCTCTCAATTTATTTCTCTTTCTCTCCTTTCTTCCTCACACTTGTCACCAGGAAATTTCAATTTCCACAGGGTCTTGTAGCCTCGTATTTCACGTACGGCTGGGCAAAGGGAAGTGTGGCGAAGACGGTCTGCAGTGGCCGCCGAGTCCCCTGTGGGAGGACGTGGACAGAGAATGCCGGAGGGACGAGCTGTCGGGTGCAGAACGGTGCCCGAGGAACTCGCCGTCCCCACCTCCGTTCAGTTTAGTGCCACCATTGCGCGTGTTTCCATCGAAAAGAGGAACGAAACTTCCATCTGTTCAGTCTGCCAGTACCTTTTCATTACGTACCTTCCCTGTGCCCGGCACCACCCTGCGTCCCGGCGTCCCGGCGTCCCACAGACTTCAGTCCTTCCTGGGTGGATCTTGCATCTCCTGTCTCTGTGACCTGCAGGAACTCTCCTTTAAACTACATGTCTCACCTGTTGGTTGATGCCCGAAACCCTCTTAGGAGTCACCCGAATATTTATAGCAGCACAATTCACAATTGCAAAGATGTGGAAACAACCCAAATGCCCATCAATACATGAGTGGATTAGTATAATGTGGTGTATGTATACCATGGAGTATTACCCAGCTGTAAGAAATAACGGTGATATAGAATCTCTTATGTTCTCCTGGAGAGAGTTGGAATCCATTCTATTAAGTGAAGTATCCCAAGAATGGAAAAATAAACACTACATATACTCACCAGC
>CM052437.1:182302682-182411725 GCA_028533085.1 Varecia variegata
GGTGTATACCTACATGATGAGTGCGATGCGCACTGCCTGGGGAATGGACACGCTTGAAGTTCTGACTCAGGGGCAAGGGCAATATACATAACCTAAACTTTTGTACCCCCATAATATGCTGAAATAAAAAAAAATCTTAAAAAAAGGAAGAGTCAATAAAGCCTTTTCACGACACCATGGGATTAAACCTAAATGCCTGTTCCCTGAGAGGATGCAGGACGCTTGGCCGCAGAGGCTGTAGCTGGCATGTGCTCCTTTCCTGAGGGCTTCCTGTTTGAGGACGGACCCAGGAGCTGCCACAAGTGGAGAAGAGGGTGATGGTGCGGAGGGAGAGGGCCGCGAGGGAGGCTGGGCCTCTGAAGCCAATTGCACCAACAGCAGGTCTAGTGCTCTGGTCCTCCCGGCTGGGCTCTGGCTGCTCTTGCCAGGGTGCGTGTGTCTTGTGCTGTGGGCCCTAGAAGGGGGGCCCCTCGGGCTGCCCGGGAGTCTGCCCCATGCTCCGCTCGGGGGGACCCGGCGGTGGATCTCTGCCAGGGCCGCCTCCCGGTCCGCGTCCTCCCTGCCGTCTCATGGGCACTTCTGCCCGCTTATTTCCGCACACTGTCTGCTAGTCGCAGGGAATGTGATGGAGGAGCCCGGCGCTAACTGCCGAACGGCCCCTGCTCAGAGCTGACCTTTAGAAATTGTTGGCAAGGTCTTCACTCAGGCAGGGCCAGCCGATGCCAAATCGTCCACCAGCCCAAGTGAGACTCTGGCATTATCTCCCCACCTGGCCGCTTTTCCTAGCTTTGCTTCTCTGCTCCCTCTTAGACGGTTCTGATTTTGTAAGATGCTTACAAAATCCTCAGATTTTCCTCAGAAAATATCAACCTATACTTCATAAAGTTTCCTTAATGAGGTGTTTAAAAAGGACCCAAAGGCGATTATTTCATTAATTAGGAAAGTCCTAAATGCAAAAGGCTGAAGATCCAAAGGAATGAATCTCTAATGGCCAATTCATGACCCTAGTTGGCAGCTAGGGAGATAATTTGAGGCAAAGAGATCTTCCCTTGCCTCTTAAGTTCTACAAATAAACGTCCGTTGATTTTGTAAGTATGATCTGTCCGAAAGAGTGACTCGTCATGGAAATTTCAGACATCAGTCAGTCCTTGAGACTCGTGTCAGGGCCCCTGATGGACTTCCAACCCAGATGACGTCCAGTCACGCAGATACCTTTTTTTACTTCCTTTACTCAGCCTAGTTTCGTCCCCAGCAGGCCGGGCAGGGCTGGGAGCTCCATCAAGATGTCCTTTGACATATTCTGGTTTCAGATACTCACTTGCTTTCTAATGAGGCGCCTCTGTTTTCACTCCCTTCCCAGTGTCGGTGTCAATCGCAAACACCCCCAGGAGGCCGCACACTCGCTCCATTCAGCTCCTGCTGTGGTGTGAATGAACAAGGAAGTGAGAAGAGTTCTTCATAGATTATTGCCAGGAAAATGTGTCTGCCAGCTTCAGTGTGTATAAGAAGCAACTCTGCCTCCCCATAAGCTAGCGGTGTTTAATAAACATGTAACAGAGAATTCGTGTTTAATATTTAAACGTCTCCGCACCCCGAGTCTGCGTGATGCTGTGCCGTATTGTTTTACAGAAGGGAATTTAACGAAGGATGAGCCCAGACTCCAGCGACACAAAGGCAGTTCCAGTGGAGTCTGCCGCACTTGACTCCTCCTCTGTTTCCCTCCCTCCTCGGGCAGCAGCGCCGCGGTTTCCCCACTTAGGCAAAGGAGCATCTGCTGTGTACATGGAAATCCGTCCAAGTAACACAGGAGAGGCTGCTGCTCCTGGTGTGTGAAATCATCCCCGAATTATCAATTGAAATGAGATTATATCATAAAGCCCTGTTGTAACGAGCCTCGTCACTGCGCTGACTCCAGCACACCCCAGGCTCGGCTCTGTCTGGACCTTCATTTGGCAACTACAGCTCGCTGTGGTCCGTGGTCAGCTAAGGTGTGTGTGTGCACACGCGTGTGTTCTCTCTCACCACTAGAGTAAGATCTGCAGCAGCAATTTGCTTGAGCACCTGCTCTGAGCCGAGGCATGTGCTTGGACCTTAGAGGGAGGAAACATGGTCCCTGCCCAGTTCAGGGGGGTTTATTATTGTTATTGTATCAGAGTATTACAGGGGTACAAACGCTTCTGTCATATAAAGTGTCTTTGCACCACCCGAGTCAAAGCTACAGTGTGCCCATCCTCCAGACACTGTGCGCCACACCCATTAGGTGAATTTACCCATCCCCACCTCCCCCCGAACCTGCCCGATTCTCAATGAATGTTATTTCCATGTGTGCACATAAGTGCTGATTGATTAGTTCCAATTTAATGGTGAGCTGATGTGGTGTTTGTTTTTCATTCTTGTGATACTTTACTTAGAAGAATAGTCTCCAGTTCCATCCAGAATAATACAAGAGGTGTTAGTTCACCGTTTTTATGGCCAAGTAGTACCCCATGGTATACACACACCACATTTTATTAATCTGCTCGTGTATTGGTGGGCACTTGGGTTGTTTCCACATCTTTGCAGTTGTGAATTGTGCTGCTCTAAGGTGGAGTTCTGAAGGACAGCCAGGTGCCACAGGTGTGTGAGGGGTGGGAAGGCGGAGAGAGCGGAGCGTGGTCTCGCTGTAGCATGGACTGGGAGGACAACAATGGCACACAGGGACGTGGCGGAGTGCCTCACGTCGCACAGGGTCTCGAAGGCAATAATTATTTGTGAGTGACCATCAGTTTCTTGTTTTAGAAAGATCTCTCAGGATGAGGCTCCATACACAGGAACCACCTGTCTGTTCCTTGAACACACCTAGTTATTTACTGCTTCAACCCTTTGCACTCGCTGCTCCGGCTCCCGAGAGCACCACTGTGCCCTGCCCACCCAGATGGGTTCTTTCTTACCGGTGCCAGCTCTGTATAGCAGCCTCAGAGGTGTCTTCTGCGGCCACGGCCTCTGAAGGAGCATCCTGTCCTCACTTGCACGGATGGTGCGGTGACCCCATCTCATGCCATTCTCCGTCTGCCTTTCAGAACACTGCACGGCTGGTCACGGTCTTATTTCTCCTCTGTGTTTGCTGTGAGTCCGTGTGTTTCCTTCCCTTTCTGTAACGTATATGAGAGGACAGACCTATCCCTCTCCCCTAGGACCTCGTCACGCCTGGCACAGAGGATGCCATTGGTTAATGTATTTCATGAGTGAGTGGAAGCCGGAAGTGGGGAGGTGGATTAAAAGGCCGACTGAGGAAACGCAGGGAAGGGACAACGCGTGCTCAGGACCTAGGCTCACTCAGTGCTGGCCCAGTGAAGGAAAACAGCAAGGATTTATTGGCCGGATGAATCCAGCTGACCCTCTAACCAGGGCCAGATTCCCTCCCACCCCCCAAGTAGAGCTGGCTGCTAGTCCCCCAGACCCCGTGCAAACTCTCCCCGTCCACACAGGTGGACGGAAATGCCACACACCAAGGACAGCAGCTTCACTCTTTTCCACTGTGTCCCCTAAGTTTGACTGAGCTGGGCTTCCGGAGCTCTCCCTGTCTCCACCCCTCCCCTCGGCTGGCAGCACTGCCGACGGGGCCACGGTGCTCCATCCGCTGCGTTGCTCGTGCGATTGGTCAGCCTCGCCACCAAGGAATTCACAGTTGAGTTGGCGAGAGTCTGGTTTTATTTTACTTTTGCTAATGTTTTGGATGATACCCTCCTAACCTTCTAGCACTAAGCATAAGAAGATTTTTGGAACAAGATAGTCGAGACAAACTTACTGAATTTATCTCATTACCTGATTGAACAATTTTGGCATCATGGGAAGTTTGTCCTTGGGTGTGGTGGTGGAATATAAAGCTCTTAAGTGCAAGACCTATTCCCTTTTATTCTTTGTATCGAGAGTAATGCTTTAACCCTTAGTAGGTGCACAGTTAACGCTACATGAAATGCAGTTTCCTGCCATTTGTGTTATTTCTACACAGCGGCCCCTCGTGAGTGCCCCTCAACCACGTTGCGAAACAGGCATTTTCATCCCCGTTCTCCAGAGAATTAAACGAAGGCCCAGAAAGATGAAGCGACTGTTTGAGTCATCCAGGTCACTGATGCGCCATTTACATGATTGGGCGAGTCTTGTTTGAGATTCAGATCCAGGTTTTAATTGTCTCAAGTATACGAAACTCAGAAAAAATGTTTATTATTTTTTCCTTGAGGGGATTCCGGCAAGAAGGGCAATTTGGCTTTCCGAATACAGACTGGGCTGTGTGCTGAGTAACTGTGGAGCGTCTGCCCTGGAAGGAGTGAAATGTGGAGGCCCAAGGTCGGTGAGCATCTTTGGCTGAGAGTCGTGACTCCTTCCAGCACAGAAAGGGTTCTTTGAAAGGCTCATTCATTCCCTTACCACACTCCATTCTTACTGTATTAATAGTTTATAAGTCTCAGCTAAATCTCTGGGTCATAATAAATCACATCCTTCACCAGGAGAACTTGAGATGAAAACAGGCATTCAGTTATAACAATTTATAGCAAATGCTTAAAATTAGGAAACCCCACAGTCTTTCATAGTCCTGTCAAATACAGAAGGCAGTCAGATACAATTTTAAAAGGCTTACCACAGAAAGCTCTAAATCTTTGCATAGCCAAGTATATCTTAATACAGGAGATAATTATTTTTGTAAATCTTTCCTAGAAGAATTTCATGTTCTCTTTTATGATCTTACAATGCGCTGGGGGAGGGGACGTGGTGGCGGAGGGGAAGGGAGCCGTCTACCTGCAGCTCTGGAACGCGATGGCTCACCAGGTATTCCTTGAAAACCAGTGAAAATAAATATGAATACAACCATTATCTTTTTTTTAAATTTTGGTAGTCTCTCCCCCTTCTCAAAACATTTTTTTCTTCTTCCTTTAAATGTCTGTCAGAGTGCCTTCAAATCTATTTTTCATTTTATCCTCAAAGCCACAAGAATAAAATAAGGGTTGGGACTCTCCTTGCCATTCACCAGGAAGGAAACCGAAGGCAGAACTGTTGGGTCATTTGCCTCAGATCACACAGCTATTTAGCGATGGAACTAGGACGATGACACGTCTCCCAGCAACTTTTCCTAAGTAAAAAATGTCTTTTCTCTTCCCCCCAAATGTCGGGTGTTCTCTGTGAGACTCGGTCGCAAACTGTGGGCGACGCCCGGAAGGTCAAGCGTGAAGAGGCCCCCGCACCCGCCTCCCCCGCTAACTTGCCGCATGGTCGCGGGCCAGGCTGTGCTTTTTCACTGTCTCAGTTTCCTCTTCTATAAAGTAATAGAGCCGGAAAGGAGATGGGAAATACTGCCTGATCACCCGGATTAAATGCTGAGATTTGAGATGTTTTTTTAATATATATCATCATAGCAGAGTTCTCCAGAGAAACGGAGCAGGGTATGTGTGTGTGCGTGTGTGTACCTGCACACACATACATGCACACACACAGATTTATTTTAAGGAATCGTCTCACATGACTGTGGGGCTGCGAGTCTGAAATCCGTAGGGCGGCCGGGCAGGCTGGACTTACATCTTACCGTCTGGAGGCAGAATTCCTTTTCCCGGAGTCCTTGGCTCTTCAGCAAATCAGATGAAGCCCACCACACTCTAGAGAGTAATCTCCTTTACTGAAAAGCTGACTGGTTGTAGATGTGAATCACTGCTATAAAATCACAGAAACACCAGGGCCCGTGTCTGACCAATAGCCAGACTCCGTAGTCTACACGAGCTGACGTACAAAATCAGCCAGCACAAGGAAATGTCTCTTTGGATTATGTGTGTGTATAAAATTTAATCAACACAACTGTGATATGTGTTTCCTTAGACAAAAGATACATTAGTTGTATAGTAAACTATGACCAAAGATATTCAGTACTAAAGAACTTTCTTGAAAATCGAATTGTAGAAATAATAAAATTCAAATTTCTGATTTAGTGTGTGTCTACCCATATTTACCTGCTAATTCTCATATGAAGATTTGAAGGACCCTAACCTCCTCTGTACAGTACAAATATCCATAATTTCTGAAGAAAGCTTAGCACACTGGTAAATCATGAAAGTGGTATCAAACTGTGATGGTTGATGTCACATGTCACCTTGGCTAGGCCCCAGTATCCCGATATTTTTTTCAAACATTAGTCTGAGTGTTTTTGTGAGAATATTTTTGGAAGAGATTAACATTTACATCAGTGAACTTTGAGTAAAGCAGATTGCCCCCCTTAACGTGGGTGGGCTTCATCTATGCAGTCCAAGGCCTAAATGGAACAAAAGACTGACCTCCCCCAGTCACGAGGGGACTCTCCAGGGGCCGCCTGCGGGCTGGAGCTGCAGCTCTTTACTGAGTCTTCAGCCGGCTGGCCTCTCCCATCCCATTTGGACTGGCCAAGCCACCACAATCATGTGAACCAATTTCTTAAAATAAATATCTTCCTCTATATATACACACGCATCCTGTTGGTTCTGTTCTCTGGAGAACCCTGACTGATACACAAACGAAGATTGACAGCGCGGTGCCTGCAGGGGTTGAGCAGGTGAGAAAAATGAGGGCCAGGAGCCGGGAGAGGCAGTCGCTGGCTGTGCAGCCTGCGGCTGTGGGGACCTGGAGACCCCAGGCCTTCCGGAGAAAATTCTAGCCTGTTGTCCTAATGCAGGAACAGGGTCTCAGGGTGGCCAGATTTCCTAATTTTTAAGTTAAGTTGTAAATATGGATTTTTAGGTAAAAATTTTAAATTATCTGTTGGCAATTAATATTTTAAAATTAAACTCAGTTTGACCAGCAAGCCTTCTTTTGTCTGCAGGACATTGCTGGCTTTTAGCAGGGCATTATCAAGTTCTGTGATAATATCCTTACAGATAAGATAGACAAAAAATGTGCTCCAGAAAGTAAGACAACAGGGTGTGGATTCACAGTAATCCAGAGGAGAAATCCGAGTGGTTTTTAGAGACCTCTGTTTTTCATCCTGTCCTAGTGAGCCTCTGTACAAATAACTTGATGAAGAAATAAAATCTTCTTGGATGCATAAATCATCGTTACTATCATCATGGATACACAGGAGTGCTTAGCTTGGCCTATTGTGTTCTTTGCATGCATTATCTTGTCTAATCTTCATAATAATTGTCAGAGTAGGTGCCACTATTGTTGCTGTTGTTTTACAGCTAATAATATGAAACACAGAAGATCTCAAGCAACTTGGGAAAGGTCACACCATTGGGAAATGGAAGAGCAGGGATTTGAACCCAGGAAATGTGATTTCAGAACCTGTATTCTTAACCCATCTACACTCTCAGTATAGGTATTAAATCTGAGGGGGACATAAAGAAGGAAGAAGCCGTTGTGTAGAATGACAGAGTTGGCCCTCCTCCCCATCCTGGCAGAATTCCTTAGGGTGTGGTCCCGCAAAGGTAGCTCACGGGGCAGGGATATACGGGGCTGCAGTTCACACCTGCAAAGGTACAGGGTGGAGCGGATGTTGAGCAAAAGCGATGCTGCCAGACCAAGGGTAGACCCAACACCACCTGGCGTAGGAGCCAGAGCCATCAATGAACGCGTTGGCTGCACCATCAGAGAAGTGGGGCTTGGCCCTGCACAGGTGGGGCCCTGGTCCAGTCTGTGCTGCCCAGACCCCACCTGCCAGGGGCCTCAGCGCAGAACCACCATTCAGGAGGGAGACTGAGCTGATGGAGGAGAGCCCCGTCAGCGGCCGGAGACAGGGGAGGTGTGGAGGATGGACAGCAGTGTTGTTGAAGGAAGGTGTTTGCTCTGGAAAAGAGATAACAAAACTCAGTGTTGGCAATTTGTCTTCTTTTGAAGAGGTTCTGTTCATGTCCTTTGCCCACTTTGTAATGGGGTGGTTTGATTTTTTTCTTGCTGATTTTCCTGAGTTCTGTATAGATCTAGTGATCAGCCTTTATCAGATGTACAGCATGAGGGGATGGGTACATTCACACCTAGTGCGTGCGGTGCGCACTGTCTGGGCGCTGGGCACGCGTGTAGCTCTGACTCGGGTGGTGCAAAGGCTATATATGTAACCTAAACGTTGGTACCCCTGTCATATTCTGAAATTAAAAAAAAAAAGAAAAACTCAGTGTTGGGGAGAGGAGACAGGAGCATGGTAATGGCCTCTCCTCCTGTGGAGCGTAGAAAGCCTGGGTGAGGGTCGCCTTGCCTGTGCAGCAGGTCTGTGCCCAAGTGAGGGCAGTGCAGTCTCACGCAGCTCCCCGCATGGTCCCCTGCGTCCCAGGCTGTCCCAGCTGCTCCACCTGGCACTTTCTTCACCAGTACCCAAAGCATGGGCCGTTGTCAGCTGCTACGGAGGACCACAGCCCTTTGTCTTTTGCAAGAATTTCCTACTTTCACCCTGTCATTGGGTGGATTTTGTAAACAGAACCCAGTCATGGCACCAGCCTCTTTTCCATGCCTTGGCCCAGCCCAGCCCCAGCACACATGGCAGCATTCTCAGTTTCCTTGTGTATGTGCTAGTCTTTGCGTGCCTCTGTAGGCACTGTCATTACACGCACCCGTGCTGTCTGCTGGGGTCGTTATCTGCAATCACTTCTAGCCAAGTCTTTAAAAAATCCTTCAATATCAAGGCTGTTAGGATTTTTAGAGTGTTGAAAAACAAAACAAATCAAACATACAAAAACCAGATATGACCTTAGTTTTAAATTCTGACCAATAAAGAAGTTGTAAGAAAGCAGAATTCAGAAAAGTCTGTTTGTAGATTCTTCCTTATACAGTCCCTGAATGGAACAGATTACCTGCGGAGAAAATGCGTGTCCAGCCACTAGCGGTGTTCAGTTGCAGAGGCAGCTGTTCGAGCCAGATACGGAAAGGCAAAGTAAAATAATCCAGTGGTGAGGGGGGGAAAAGAAATAAATGGCATGATGCTCAGGGTCCTGAGATGCCAGAGAAATTGGGACAGAGTTTGAGGGAGAAGTCGCGTGAGGATTCTACGTACCCGTCACACTATGAGTCCCCCAGGTTGCTACCAAGTCAGCAGACCGTCCGCCGAATTTGTTCGCAGATAGAAAGCGGGACACTGCGGTGCCCACGTGTACACAGGGGAGGCTTGGGGGGTGGGAAGAGCCTTCTCATGCTGCTCAGAGGACCCTTCGGAGCTGTCTCAGACTGCCAGAGTTTGTGAAACAATTGCAGTGAACCCACTTCCCATTTGACCACGGAGAACGTGGAGGGGTAGAGCTGATGGGACTTTCTCGTTCATACAGTGCAGACCCCTCAGGTCACATCTCACGACAAGGAGGACGCCTAAATAAGAGAAAGGACTTGGTTCATTTCCTCTAGCTGGTTTATGGAAGTACGGGCCAACACTGGGAATTCCTGGCCTCCGATCCGGTGGGGTTGTTCACCCTACTATCCACACTGCTTTCTGATGTTTAGGAGTAAGACTCCAGCACTACCTAATGAGAGTTCTCATTTCTCTTTCATCTGGAGAAGTGCGTTAATTTATTTCCTCAACAAGTTCACATGCTCTTTGGCTAACAACTGTGGGCAGGAGCGACACCTCACTGTCCTCAGGGCCGGCTAGCTGCTGTAGCAAACGGACCACAGAGCGGCAATGGCTCAAACGCGATAAATGCCCGTGTTTTGCCCGAGCAACAGGTTCGCGGGGCCGGCAAGGCAGGCAGAGTGGACCCGTGAGCAGCTCTGCTACCTTCCCTGTAGTCCTCCACCTGGCCCTGGAGGATGGCTCATTCCATCCACCTGAGCAGATAAAGAACACGGAGGACCCACGCGTGAGCTTTTGCAGTCCTGACCTGCACCCATTTGTTGGGCACGGCTCAGCCATGTGACCGTGTGTGGCCGCAAGGCAGGCTGGGAAGTGAGCCAGGGAAGAAGAAGAGACATTGTCTCTCCCCCAGCTACACGTGAAGGTCTAGCTAAGAGCCAGGGTTTTGCACGGGGCTGGGTACATTTATTTCTTTCGATTCTGCGGCCTGATTTGTTTTGAAATTCTAGCATCATTGGCTGGGGCTTGCCAGCTTGGGACAGTCCCCTTTCTCCGTCCCTTGTTACTGCCCCCGCCTCTGGGAGCGGGAGGACAGCTGGACCAGACACTGCAGCTGAAGTCAGCTCTCCTGCTGCGAGCCCGTTGCCATCTCTCCCCGAACATCTGGCCTCGTCCCTGGGGTGCGCAGAGAGAGGCCTCCGTTCCCTCGGGGCCTTGGCTCAGCACCTGCGAACGCCGGTGTGGAAACCCCAGAGCTGCTGGCCGAGCATTTGGAACACAATCTGCTCGGGCTGCACCTTCCCACACCCCCTGCTCAGAATAATAATATTTACTTGCTTGGCAGAGAGCTGCTGAGGGGATACACGAGTCGCCTGCTGTGATGAGTTCAGAGATTCTCAAACGAAAGGCATTTGGTGGCAAAAATTAATTACGGCATATTTCACAGGCAGTCCAAGAACTTGTCCTCCTCTCCATTCTGCGTATGGGCCACTCTGGTGCTGACGGTCACTAAGGGTAAGAGAATGACAGTTATAATAAGTCATGACTTTTTTTTTCCGCTGTCGTATAAATAGCGGGAGAGGCGGGAGCCTCTGACTTCAGCTCCAGAGCGTTTTATTGCAGCCTTCTCTCCCCGCACGGAGCATGCCCGTGTTCAGGGGTCCTCGTGAGCCTCAGATGTCCTGGTGCTCACTAGTGGACTGAGTCACACGTGCTCAGCAAGTGTGGAGTCCTCCCTGGTGTTATCCTCTTTTGAGTGGGACTGAAATTGTTGCCTTTTTTTTAAAATTAATACAACAGCATCCTGAGGAAAAGAATATGACTTTTTGAGACAGCAAAAGAAACGTTACCTGCAGACACTGCAGGTGGAAGGCCAGATTGTGAACCTTTCCTGCTAGTGGACGCCCATCATGAGAGAATCAAGTAGAGCTCGTTTGCAGCTCAGCGCTGGCATCAGGAGAGCTGATTGCAATGCGATTTATGTCGACTTCCAGTACAAATCATACTTCTGGGGATAATTACTATGCAATGCGATGTTTGTTCCTTTACTATCTTTTTTTAACCATTCCCTGTTTTACTTCTTCCCCCTCTCCCATCATGTTTCATGTCTGAAATTGCTGTGTGCTCATAAACTCCTCGGCACTGGTGGTGTTGAGTGAGTTACACGTGTGCTTGGTGAGAAGGTCAGAGTGAAGTCACAGGGGAACGTCCAGACTGCCTTTCACATGGTGCTGTCCTTAAAGCCGTGTGTGTGCATGTGCATGTTTGTGCATGTGTGTGTGAGAGGGAGAGAAAGAGTTGAGAGGTAGATACGTATGGAGAGTGGATTTTAATATATGACCACTCTTCTGTCTTCTGGCTCTTCTTGCGGTTTCTCTGGGTGCCTTTTCCTAGCAGTGAGCATTAAACGTGTAAAACAAAGGCAATTTGTATAATATCATTAATATTTCAAACTCCTCAGGGATACCTGTGATTTTAGTTACCCTAGTGATAGGCAGGCTCTCCTCCGAGATGCCACAAGTTCTGTTCCAGACCACAGCCATAAGGCGAAAATCGCAATAAGGTGGGTCACACAAATATGTTGGTTTCCCAGCACATATAAAAGTTATGTTTACATAATATTGTAGGCTATTGAGTGTGCAATAGCATTATGTCTAAAAAATGTGCATACCTTATTTAAAAATACTTTATTGCTAAAAAACCCTAATGATCATCTGAGCCTTCAGTGAGCCGTAATCTTTTTCCTGGTGGAGGGTCTTGCCTTGATGTTCGAGGGTGCTAACTGATCAGGGTGGTGGCTGCTGAAGGTTGGGGTGACGGTGGCAATTTCTTAAAATGAGAAAACAATGAAGTTCACCACGTCAATTGACTCTTTCTTTCATGACATTCCTCCATAGCATGTGATGCTGTTTGATAGCAATTACCCACGGTAGAACCTCTTTCAAAATTGGAGTCAGTCCTCTCCAACCCTGCCACTGCTTCATCAACCAAGTTTATGTCATTTCAACAATGTTCAGAGCATCTTCACCAGGAGTAGTTTCCATCGCAAGAAACCACTTTCTTTGCTCATCCATAAGAAGCAACTACTCAGCTATTCAAGTTTCGTCATGAGATTGCAGCAATTCACTCCCATCTTCAGGCTCCACTTCTATTAATGCTAGTTTTCTTGCTGTTTCCACCATGTCTGCAGTTCCTTCCTCCACTGAAGTCTTGAACCTTGCAAAGTCATCCATGAGGGTTGGAATCAACTTCTTCCAAACTCCTGTTAATGTGTATATTTTGACCTCATCCCATGCATCATAAATGTTCTTAATGACATTTAGAATGGTGAATCCTTTCCAGAAGGTTTTCAATTTACTTTGCCCAGATCCATAAGGGGAATCACCATCTACGGCAGTTACAGCCTTAAGAAATGTTTTTCTTAAATAATAAGAATTAAAGTCAAAATTACTCCTTGATCCATGGGCTACAGAATGGATGTTGTGTTAGCAGGGTTGGAAACAATGTTAATCTCCTTGTACATCTCCATCAGAGCTCTTGGGTGACCAGGTGCATTGTCAATGAGCAGGAATATTTTGAAAGGAATCTCTTTTTCTGAGCTACTACTTACAGTGGGCTTAAAATATTCAGTGAACCATACTGTGAACACATGTTCTGTCATCCAGGCTTTGTTGTTCCATTTCTAGGGCACAGGAAGAGCAGATTTAGTATAATTCTTTTTTTTTTTTTTTTTTTTTTGAGATAGAGTCTCACTCTCTTGCCCGGGCTAGAGTGCCGTGGCATCAGCCTAGCTCACAGCAACCTCAAACTCCTGGGCTCAAGCGATCCTCCTGCCTCAGCCTCCCGAGTAGCTGGGACTACAGGCATGTGCCACTATGCCCAGCTAATTTTTTCTATATATATTTTTAGTTGTCCATATAATTTCTTTCTATTTTAGTAGAGACAGGGTCTTGATCTTGCTCAGGCTGGTCTTGAACTCCTGAGCTCAAACAATCCACCTGCCTCAGCCACCCAGAGTGCTAGGATTACAGAGGTGAGCCACTGTGCCCGGCTTAGTATAATTCTTAAAAGCCCTAAAATTTTTGAAATGGTAAATGGGCATTATTTTCAACTTAAAGTCACCATCTGCATCAGTCCATAACAAGCAGGTCAGCCTGCCTTTGCAGTTTTGAAGCCAGGCATTGACTTTTCCTCTCTAGCTATGAAAGTACTAGATGGCATCTTCTTCCAATAGAAGGCTGTTTCATCTCCATTGGAAATCTATGTTTAGTGTAGCCACCTTTATCGATGGTTTTAGCTGGATCTTCCGGATAATTTACTGCAGCTTCTACATCAGCACTTGCTGCCCTGTGCTTTATGTTATGGAGGCAGCTTCTTCTCTTAAACTTCATAAACCAGCCTGTGCTAGCTTCCAGCTTTCTTCTGCAGCTTCCTCGCCTCTCAGCTTTCATAGGGTTGAGGAGAGTCAGGGCCTTGCTCTGGATTAGGCTTTGGCTTAAGAGAAAGTTGTGGCTGGATTGATTGTTGCAGACCATGAAAACTTTCTCTGTATCAGCAATAACGCTGTTTCACTTTATCGTTCATGTGTTCACTGGAGCAGCACTTTTAATTTCCTTCAAGAACTTTTCCTTTGAATTCACAACTTGGCTACTGGTGCAAGAGGCCTCACTTTTGACATGTCTTCCTCACTAAGCTTAATCATCTCTACTTTTTGATTTAAAGTGAGAGACATGTGACTGTTCCTTTCACTTGAACACTTAGAGGCCACTGTAGGGTTATCATTATAAATGGCCTCATTTCCATGTTGTGTTTCAGGGAGTAGGGAGGCTTAAGGAGAGGGGACTGATGGGGGAATGCCTGGTTGGTGGAGCAGTGAGAACACACGTTCATTGATTAAATTTGCCATCTTATATGGACACAGGTCACGGTACCCCAAACAGCTACAGTAATACCATCAAACACCACCAATCATAGATAACTATAGCAGATGTAATAATAAGAAAAATGTCTGAAATATTGCGAGAACTACCAAAATGTGACAGAGACGCAAACTGAGCACATGCTGTTGGAAAATTGGTGCCCATAGACTTGCCTGATGCAGGTTGCCACATTTATTGTACTTCCCAGATACAGTGTTTCTTCTGTGCTTCTTACTGAAGCACAGTAAGGAGAGGTGTGTCTGTATTCACAAACTAAACATGAGGCTCCAGTCCCTTTTCATCTTCTCCACAGTCTTTACAGAAGTCTAGAGTGCCTGCTCTAGAAGGAATCGGTGTCCTTACTTTCATGTGTAAATGACTAGCCTTTATATATGTATTTGTGCATGCTTATATGTACATACACACATATGCATGTGTGTATACGGTCACTTGTATACCTAGAAAGAAAGATACGTAGATACAATTTTGTATGTGTATAATCTTTTCCCACATAGAAATATCTTTTCTCAGCTTACGTATCACCCGACAATATGATTTGGTAATATCCATTTGATACCTTAGATTTGAATGTACTTTCACACACACACACACACACACACACACACACACACAGAGCCCCCCCTCATTCTTTCAAACTGCTCCATAATATTCTATAACGTAGGTATGTCACAGCCTATAAAACCATTCTTCTGTGGACACACAAGTGATTTTTTAATATTTGCTTTTATTAGCAATAACTACAAAAGAGAACTATGAAACACTGAGGAAAGAAATCGCAAATGATACAAACAAGTGGAAAAACATATGCTCATCATGGATGATAGAATTGACGTTGTTAAAATGTCCATGCCACCCAAAGTGATTTACAGATTCAGTGTAATTCCCATCAAAACACCAATGTCATATTTCACAGAGCTAGAAAAAATAATTATACACCCAAATCTGGAGGCATCATCTATTACCAGACTTCAAACCATACTACAAGGCTATGGTAACTAAATCAGCATGGTATTGGCTCAAAAACAGAGACCCAGACCAATGGAGCAGAATAGAGAACCCAGATATAAAACCATCCACATACAGCCAACTGATCCTTGACAAAGCAGACAACAACATACACTGGGGAAAAGAATCCCTATTCAATAAATGGTGCTGGGAGAATTGGATAGCCAGAGGCAGAAGAACGAAACAGGATCCGTATCTCTCACCACTCACAAAAATTAATTCAAGATGGATAAAGGACTTAAATGTAAGGCATGAAACCATAAGAATTCTAGAAGAAAATTTTAGAAAAACTCTTCTAGATAGTAGCCTAGGCAAATAATTTATGAAGAAGACCCCAGTAGCAATCACAGCAACAACAAAAATAAATATTTGATTAAATTAAAAAGCTTCTGCACAGCCAAGGAAATAATTAAAAGAGCAAATAGACAATACACAGAATGGGAGAAAATATTTTCAAGCTATATATCTGATAAAGGACTAATAACCAGAATCTACAAAGAACTCAAGCAAATTAGCAAGAAAAAAAATTAAACAATCCCATTAAAAAGTGGGCAAAAGGCATGAACAGAAGCTTTCAAAAGGAGACAGACAAATGGCCAATAAACATATGAAAAAATGCTCAATGTCACTAATCATCAGGAAAATACAAATTAAAACCACAGTGAGATACCACCTTATACCAGTCAGAGTGGCCTTTATTAAAAAGTCCAAAAACAATAGATGCTGGCATGGATGCAGAGAGAAAGGAATGCTTATATGCTGTTGGTGGGACTGAAAATTAGTACAACCTCTATGGAAAACAGTATGGAGATTCCTCAAAGAACTAAAAGTCCATCTACCATTCAATCCAGCGATCCCACTACTGGGTATCTACCCAAAGGAAAAAGAGTCATTTTATCAAAAAGACACCTGCACTGGAATGTTTATCACAGCACAAGTCACAACTGGAAAGATGTGAAATCAACCCAAATGCCCATCAATTCATGAGTGGATTAACAGGATGTGGTATATGTACACTATATGTGGTATATGTACTACTCAGCCATAAAGAAGGATGAATGAATGCCTTTTGCCACAATTTGGATGGAACTGGAGACCATTATGAAGTATCTAAAGAATGGAAAAACAAATACCACAGATACTTGCTATTAAATTGGAACTAACCGATGAGCACACGTGTGCACAGAGGGAAGTAAACGTCAGTGGAAATCAAACGGAGGGTGGGGAGGAGGGAACAGGCAAAAACCTACCTAACGGCAGGTGCACTGAACACTATCTGGGTGATGGGCACTCTTATAACCATGACTCAAGCATTATAAAAGCAATCCATGTAACCAAAAGTATTTGTACCCTGTAATACTTCAAAATAAAAAAAAAAAAAAGGAAAACCAATACCACCGTGGTCATCTTAATATATTCCTCCTAGCCATGTGTTGGTGTTTCTTCTCAGCAGACATCCTCAGAACGGAAATGGCTCAGACTAAGTTACATATATTTAAATGGAAATTGAAAATAACAAATCACATTCCAAAGTGGTGGGTTCCATTTATAGTCCCACCAAAATTATACGAAAATATATATTTCCTCCACCTTTTCTGATAGAGTATTTTTAAGCATCTAGATAGACTCTGAGAAGATGTGTCAGAATTTCTGGATCTTGGTCCAGCATTTGGTATGAGTTCATATAAATCCTCTATGAAGTACATCAGAGATGAGAATATATAGTAATGAAACTGATTGTTTCCATCAAAATTACCATCAGTGATGGTCTGCATGAATGCTGCTCCCCTTAACACAGACCGTATGCAGCCATTGTGTGAAAAAAATGTATCTTTTTTGGAATTCTATGACAAATTCTCTTGAATCTCTTCAGAAATTGGGGGCAGAACTTGGTCTCAGGAAGATAGATTTTTGGTTTTTGAGAAGAGTCAAAAGCTATTTGGAGCCAAATCTAGCAAATGGTGTGTGATCAGACTCTAATTGCCTGGATGTCTGGTACCATATGATCGTAAGACAGGCTTCCTGTGTGCACGCAATCTTACAGTTCAAAGGCAGAGTTGCAGTTTGTCAGAACACAGAGATGTTAGATTCTTGAGATGATAGATACCCCAGTTACCCTGATTTGATTAATACACATTGTGTGCCTATATCAAAACATCACATGTACCCTATAAATGTGTGCAACTATTATGTACCATAATAATTAAAATTATTTTTTTTTAAAAAAACACAACAAATTGGTCACATTCTCAATAGTTGCATGCCATCTGAGGAAAAATTCCTGTAGGAAAAAGCTATGGGAATTTGCTCTTCGCATCACTGCAGAAGATCAGTGCTGCTTGGTACCTGAGGGAAAAGCGTGAGCCAGGCTGAACTGTGTTTTAGAGAAAATAAATAATACGGTGTTTTCTTCACTGAGCTGAATAATCATTTGTTGGATCACAGCCCAGCAGAGCAGTCTGAGTATTCTTCCCTAGGGAATGGTGTGTGTGCCTGTGTGCATGTGTGTATTTGTGTGCACGTGTGTGCATGCATGTGTGTGAGCATGTGTGCGTGTGCGATGTCTCAGGTACCTGGGCGTTTTGTAGGAGACATTGAATTTATTAACAACCTCCCGTGTGTCATTGGTTGATCTGAGATTGTGTCATTGCCCGAGGACGTGAGTGCCTTTTCCTCTGGTGTCCCTTCAGGAAAACGTCTAGCGTTTCACGGGTGGCTCCCCAAAGGGCCACCTGTTCTAAACCCTCCCGACCCCTGCCCTCCCGACCTCCTGGGCACGGTGGCCATGTTCATGGGGCGGCTGGAGGATCAAGCTGTGCTTTGAGCGTCCGTAGATGCGATTATTCCTGACACCTTCTTTTATGACTACTAGTCTTTGAAAATTTCTCTGAGCTATTTTTAAGAAGTCTCAGGATAAAAAGCGACCATCCAGGAAGGTAAGAGAAGCAGATGCCCTGCGGCTGCCGAGAACAATGACACGTGGCATTTATCTAGGTCTCTGTCACCACGGTTCAGATAGGAATGCAGCTAGCCAGGCCAAAACTGTGTCAGGGACCCACGCGCTGCGAGTGCCAACCTGGTTGAGCTGCTTGTGCCCTGCGAGGACCTGGAAGAGGACTCCCTCCCTCCGTCCCCACCACCGTCCCGCCGGGCCAGGCCGCGTGGGCCAGAGCAGGCCACGGCAGACGGTCGATTGGAGGTTTGTGGAGAACGTTCCCTCCCCAGAGTCTCCCTCACTGCTGTCTGAGCCTGTCCTTGCCCTGCCAGAGCACACGGGTGGCTGTGACGGGCCCGTTCTGTGGCAGGCGAGTGGACCGTAGGAGCTGAGACGGGACAGAAGACAACAGCAGCACCGGGGAGAGGAGACACACTCGCCGTGCCGTCGCTCTGGGAAAGGCCAGAGCCCGCCATCCCGGAGGCTTGGGGAGGCGGCACCTGTGCTTCTCCAGAAAACTATCTCACTAGAGTCTGAAGAGGTGATTGCATCTCCAGAAGGAGAGATCTGGAAGGGTGGTGACATGCTGAGGATTAATCCATAAGACAGTGGTTTTGAACACCAGCCCTGTGCAATAGTGTTTCTTTTTAGTCCGATAGCCTATTTTAAATCCTTGTCATATTTGATATTTTCTGCAGAATTCGATGCTAATGACCCCGTCTTCCTTTCTGAAGTTCAGCTCTCCTTTGTTCCCATGACAATAGTCTCTCTTGACTTTCCTGCAAACTTTCCGAGGTCTCTTCTTTTGTGCCTCCCTGCCTCTGCCTGAGTGTTAGATACTGGTGTTCCAGTTACTCATCTAAGGTCACGTGGTCACCACGTGATTTTATCTACCCCTTGGTCTCATGACTGGCTGCCTGTCCAGTCCCAGCCCCTGATGTAGCTGGAGTTTTATTTTTACCTCCTAACAAGTGTTTCTAAATGGAAATCCCACAGATATCCATGCTCAGGAAGTAACTGTGTCAGCAAGTAAGCACATCGTTGCCCTCCAAACTTTCTCTGACTCCTTTGTGTCCTGTCTTGGTTGATGGTACTAACATACACCCAGATGGAACCATCTAGAAGCCTAAGAATCATCTTCAAACACCACCTTCCAACAAATGCTCTACTCTTTTGCAATACAAGGCTAACAACAATTTCTTGACTATCACTTGGCATTTCTCATTTCCATACTTTTATGTTGTTTCTTTTTGGGATGCTTTTCCCTCCTTTCTATACTTCACACACTCCTACTCATCCTTCAAGACCCAATTCAAATGTCGTTTTTATTTTGGGGACTTGTTTGACCCTCCCACCCAGACTGGAACAACTGCTCCTTCATTTGTATGTTCTGAAGGGTTTGCACTATTTTCTGTCCACTTATGAAAGACCCTGAGCTAAGAAAATAACCCCACAAGCACTGTCATTTTTTAAGGAATATGCCATCTTGAAAAGGGGAACATGAGCCTGAGAGGAAGGTGATGTTTGGGCGAGAGGGAAGGCAAAGTGGGAGAAGGTGAAGAGAAGGAAAGCAGTGTGTGTGCAGGGGAGTGGGTTTCCAAGCACTCGGGGCTACAGTGTGGGACATCTCCCCCAGCTGTCCTGTAGCCAGCGCAAGGCAGCACCAGGTGAAAGGCTGGAGAGGGCCTGGGCTCCCCCAGCAGTGCTCCGTGTCCTGGCGTGGCCGGCGTGGCTGGAGAAGGCCTGCTGTGGCAGACGCTACTCCCAGAGCTGCGGGGCCAGGGCCTCCTTCCCTCAGGCAGGTCAGCACAAGGGACCTTGCTGACCCCCGCGGAGGCTGCTGTCACCAGTGCAGCGGGAGGTTGTCTGCTGCTCGGTGATCGTGTGCTGACTTGTTCGTCTGTCTGGGCGAGAGTCGTTAAAATGTAATGAGTTTTTCTGGAAACGTGTGTTTTACTCAGCTCTTGTGTCTCTTGTTGGCATTTCTGAAAACACGACAGGTTCTAGGGACAATACCGTCTCACGTCCCCCTGGGCACCCAGGGCTGGAGCTGTGCTCACTGGGCGTGAGTATTTCCTCCCCGGCCCCCGGGAGGACGGGTTCCAGATGCCACGTCTGCACCAACGACCCGTGAGACTTTGCTCCGGGGCCTCGGTGTCCTCGGAACACTGCAGGAGCAGCGGGCTGGGCGGACCCAGTGCCAACGTTTGGCAATTTCTTCATCATTAAAGGGCTCCCTGTCTGCGAGGTGCCGGCAAGAATCCGGAGCGGCTTGTGTGAGAGCAGGCTTTGTTCCGATGCTCCACGCTCCTCACAGTTGCTTTTCTCTTTACTTTCTATGGAAAAGAGTTAAGAGTTTGGTTAATTGTGACAAGTCTATTAATAATTTCTGCTCTATTAGTTTCCTCATATAATACAATGTTTTATCTGTCAGCCAGAATTCCATTGGTCTGGAACCAGGGCTCTTATCCAGCCTATCTCATAATATTTATTTTCTAAAATAATCTGGGGCGCACACTAATGCTTTCATGAGTCCCCTTTAGCACGCTGGCCAGTCGCATCCTCGATCACAGTCGTGATGTCAGTGCACCTGCGCTCTCAGCTGCGTTCACTGTTGGGGCGTTTGTGTATTTCCCTCATTTTCCCTCGTTAACGCTTCCAGTCCCCGCTCAGACGAGCACGAATGAAGCCAAGTGTCCAGTATCCTGATAGCTCGGTTTCAACAGTCTGCTAACAATGACACCGTTCTCCAATGGTGTAGTATTGTATGGCAATTGCAATTGTATTGCATTTCAAATACAGTATTTTTGTTGCTGTGAGTGGAAACAGAAAGAACCTGCAGCTGCTGTATTAACTGGAAACGTGCTTCTTTTTGTACAAAAGAATTACCCACTTTCAGATGGAGCTGGTATTAATTTAATTTTTCTGATGCTACAAACTTGGGGATGATTAAATTTCCTTTGGAGAGAATCATGCCAGAAAGATCAATAAGTTTTCAGATGCTCGCAGGGCGTGGACCGTCAAGAAGAGGCAGATGTGCTGAGACCGTGCGAGGAACCCCCTGCCTTAATGACACCTGGACCTGGAAGATGAGTGAGGGAGTGAAATCCAAGAAGAATCACAAAAGCTTTCCTTCTGCTGGCGCCTGGAGGCTTCTCAGCTGTTGGAGAATCCTCCGTGTGGGGAGCCGATTAGATTGAAACTACACACACACACACACACACACCTGACACACCACACTCAGCCGTGTCAGAATCGGCTCGTGTGTGCACCTGCACATGTGTGGCTGGACCTGGCGTTTGTGACACAGCACATTCCTCTCTAAGCGTTTTTAGAGGAATCACTCATCCTCATCCTCTGGGGCTGGCCCTGGCTCCCCACTGGGGAAGAGAGGGGGACACATTCCTGTCCCCTTCCCCCCCCTCAGCCCTTCCCCTCCCACTTGGGAACTCTCACCTGGCGACTTCTGACCTCCTGTTCCAGAGAAGAAAGAGTTAAACACGACTGTTGTGTGTTGACTTTTTGAGGATGTGGGACTTGTAAGAAATACAACTATTGTTAGTGGGGGCATCAGACAAACTGAGGAGAGCCTCACTCATCTTAGAGTAAGGTTCTCTAGGTGGGAAGTGGCTGCTAGAGAGATCTCATAGTCCAAGGTGAGGGGAAATATGACAGAGTGTAGTCGAGGTCCCTCCTACCTGCGTGGCACTGCCCATCCTGTCCGTGCTCGGCTGGTGGCTTCGGCTGGTATTTGGGTTTGTGTTTGGGTTTGATTCCAGGTCCGATGCATTTCCCCATCTCTGGTGAGTTCAGCATGCTGTTATCTGGCTCCCAGTTTCTCTTAAGGAGCTGCCTCTGCAGTTTGAGCTCCAGGTGCTCCTAGGAGCCGCCATCAAAAGGAGGCCAGAGCATCTGGTAGGAACTACCCGCAGTGCAGTAGTTCCAGCAGGAACCTGGCCAAACGACCTGGCCTTCCTTGTAGCGATGGAGTTGGTTTCCTTGCCCCGTCATTGCCGTGACTGGTCCGTGAGCTGACCACTGGGAGCGTCCCCTGGGCTCCTCGAACGCAGGGCTGTCCTTTTGCTGTCACACGACTTGTGGGCAAGCTGCCGTCCAGTGTCTCTCTCTGGTTTCCTGTTGCGAGTGCGGAGCTGCCTGTGGTGCACTGTTGTAGGTGCTTTAGGGGTTTGTGTGTGTGAGAGTCTTACCTCTGTCCTTCACAGACTGTAAGTGAGCACACGTGCAGAGTTGCTAAAGCTAAGGAACAGGAGTCAGAGAAGAGATAATGAATTTAATGAGGGAAGCAGAGGATGTTGCAAAAACAGCTGAGGTGCTGAGTCCACAGCTGGTGCTCCCGGGGACCGAGATGAGACCTGGGGACCGACATGAGACCTGGTCTTCTCTTGAGCCATGGGAGGGGGAAGTGGTGAGTTTTGTCAGTGTCCCTTGACTTACGAAGACTCTCCAGGAATCTTGTAAGATACCAGTGAGTGGGTTTAGCCTGGCTGTGCCACCAACCCTACCCCACCTCTCTGTTAAACTGTGGTCACCACACTCTATGACATTTCGCTCATGGCCGAGAATGTTAATCTCTCACATGGGCCCGCAGGAGGTGTGGAGAGTAACAAAAGACTTCCATGTCCAGGTCACTTGAGGTCAACTCTTAGTTTTTTTACTTTTAAAAAATATTTTTTATATTTATTTATTTATTTATTTATTTAGAGATGGGGTCTTGCTACATTGCCCAGGCTGGTCTCAAACTCCTGGGCTCAAGCGATCCTCCTGCCTCAGCCTCCTGAGAAGCTGGGATGCAGGCACACACAACCACGCCCAGCTTATTTTTTTTTAATTTTTTTAAGCACCATGTCCAGAGCTCTTACTTGGTGACAGTTGGTGTGGGGCAAAGCCTCCTTTTATCACCATGCCTGTCTCCTCCTTGCCCCTTCTTCAGAGAAATCACTGTAAAGTGTGTGCTCTGCATCCTTTTATTTAAATAGTTTATTGTAAAATATATACCATTGTACTTATGGGTATAAGATTTTTTAATGACAAATTTCTCATTGGAATATAATTCACAAACCATAAAATTGGCATTTTTAAAGGATACACTTCCTTGGTTTTTAGGATATTCACAGAGTTATGCAACCTACACCATGATCTAAGCTTAGAGCATTTTTATCACCTCAACAGGGAAACCCCAAACCCATCAGCAGTCATTCACCATCACCCCCAAGCCCCAGCCGATGAGAACCGCTGGTCTTTGATTTTTATGGATTTGCCTATTCTGAACATTGCATATAAATGGGGTCATATGCTGTGTGGTCTTTTGTGACTATCTCCTTTCGCAAGGCATGATGTTTTCAAGGTACATGTCGTGGTGTGCGTCAGTACTTCACTGCTTTTATGGCCAAATCATCCCATTGGGTGGATATGTCACCTTGCATCTATCCGTTCATCAGTTGTGGACATTTGGGTTCTTCGCAGTTTTCAGCTCTTATAAACAGTGCTGCTGTGAACACGTGTGTACAAGCTCTTGTGTGGGCATGTCTGCATTTCTCTTGGGTAGACGCCTGGGAGTGGAATTGCAGGGTCTCGTGGCCAAGCTGGAGGGGAGGCGAGGAACAGGGCAGACTGATGGCACCAAGTTCTCTGCCCTGGCCACGATTTGGCCGTTTTCTTGAATAACCCTTCTCAGATTGTTGAAAGCCTTTGGTGAATTTCCAGAGCTATGAAAAAGTTGATTTTGACAATTTTTGCCAGTGTTCTTGTTGCTTTCCTGGAGGAGCAACTTTTCGGAGGTCCTTCCTTGGGTGCACCCACAGGTGCGTTTATACTTAGTTTAGTAGTGATATTATACTAAAGCTCTCATCCTATTTCTCATTTTTAGTTAATTTCTTTGCTTTTAAGCTCTACTAGTGTTACTTGAACTTTGCTTCCAGTGGATGCACCATGTTCCAGAGATGAACTCACTAAATTACATTCGACTCCCCAAAAGTTTGACAGAAAGACACCCCGTTCAGGACACCTTGGTAACTGCAGTTTCCCCTGAGATATTTCTCTCTCTCTCTCTTTTTATTTTCCTTCATCCACTTCTTGGGATCATCTTTATTAAGGTATAATCTACATTCACCAAAGTTCTCCAAGAGTACAGTTTGATGAGCTTTAAAAAATGCACAGTCATGTAAACACCATCACCATTATGATGTAAAACAGTTTTATCACTAAAAACAGTTCCACTCTGTCCCTTTACAGCCAGCCCCTTCCTTTCCAGCCTGGCCCTTGGAAATCCCTTGTCGTCTTCCTACTGCGTAGTTAGGTCCTTTCTAGAAGTTCATATACCTGGGATCATGGTGTACGTGTCTGGCCCCTTTCTCTCAGTAGAATGCTTTCAGGATTCATCAGTGTTGTGTGCATCAGTAGTTTCATCAGTAGTTCAAGTTTTATTACTATGTACAATTCTGTGTGGACATAACACATTTATCCATTCAATAGCTGATGGTCATTCGGGTTGTTTCCTGGTTTGGCCTATTTTGAGTAAAGATATAAACACTCATGTGTAAGTAATTCCGTGACAAGTTTTCATTTCTCTTAGAAAAATACTTGGGAGCAGAATTACTGGTCATATGGTAAGTCTCTGTCTAGCTTTATAGGAAATCGTGACTAATGTTGTTGAGTATCTTTCTGTGTGTTTGTTGCCATCTGTAACTTCACTGGCTAAAGGACGGCACAAATCTTCAGCCGGTTTATTACTGGGCTGTGGCATTTATATTACTCAATTGTAAGATCTCTAAATATATATGGTTAAATAAATGTTTTGCAAATAGTTTATTCTAGTATGTGGCTTAGTGTCATTTTCTTAACAGCCTTAACAGTGTCTTTTAAAGAGCAAAAAATCTTTTAATTTTGATCAAGTCTAATTTGTTGACTTTTTATTATTTTTCTTTTCATGCCCTATTTAAGAAACGTTTGTTTCACCCAAGGTTGTTAGGTTTTATTCCTGTTTGTTTCTAGAAATTTCACAGTTTTGATTTTTACATTTAGACCGGTAATCTATTTCACATTAACTTTTGTAAATGGTATGAAGGTCAGAATCCTTTTTTTTTTTTTTTTTTGTATCGGATATCCAGTTGTTTCAGTATAATATATTGAAAAGATGATCTTTTCTCCACCGAGTTGCCTTTGCTTGCACCTTGGTTGAGAATGAATTGGCTGTTTGTGTATGGGTCGATTTCTGGAGTCTCCATTCTGTTCCACTGACCTTTTTGACTACCTTTGCAATATTATTACACTGTCTTAATTACTGCAACTTGTCTCGAAATCAGATAGTTTAGGTTCTCAGGTTTTCCTCCTCTTTAACATTGTTTTGGCTATCCTAGGTTTTATACATTTCAATACAAATTTTAAAATGAGCTTGTCAATTTCTACAGAAAATCCACCCAGAATATTGATTATCTCCTCAAGTGGATTCCTCGCCTAAATAAACAACGACATTAGTCACATGCAGAATCAACCTCAGCTGTGGATTTGTGGTGTGGCATGAGATATTTACAGCTCCCGGAGATCTTAGATTAAGCCATTTTTGTGATCTGCATCAAGCAATCCTTTTCAGACATTCAGTAAGATTTAGCCAAGTAAGCATAATCTAAAATGGACTGCGTGGAAGTCCCGTGGGCAGGATTGGGAGGAATTCCTGCGGAGCCCTGATGCATTTTCTGCTTCTGGTTACATTAAGTCAACACTAAGGTTGAGTAAATCCAAGGATCCATCTCTAGCCATGGGTTGGGCAATTGGGCTGGAAGCCTTGGTGGGGAGCCTAGCACTTGTACCAACATACTCAGCTAGCTCTGGTGTAGTGAAAGAGAGAGGCCTTGGCCATGGACAGGGACGCCCAAGAAGGACTCAGGGATGGCGGATGCTGCAGAAAGAGAGAGAAAGAGAGGAGGGTGCTTCAGTCTCTTCCCGTATTGTTCCAGAGGGAGAGCAGTGGCCCTTCCAGTTCTCTGAAGATTCTTCTTGGTGGTTCATGACAGAGGATGGACTCCGAAACCTTTATTGTGTCCACAAAAGAGTACCTCTAATATTTGGCACTATTCGTTTTTAATTTGGAAGCTGTAACTCTGGTCTTGATCTATATTTTGTTTTAGAGAATAGGGGTTCTTAGGTAAAGGCTTCATTTTGGCAATTTTGTAAGTTTTACCCAATGAAGCCTCAGCCAGGCCAGTTAGTCCTGCATACGGCCATCAGGTGAGCATGCTACAGAGCAGGTACTCAGAAGGTGGACTTACCTATGCAGGTCCAATAATCTGGAAAGGATTGGGCACATTGGGACTTGACCTGCCTTGTGAAATCTTGAGGGTGCTGGTTGATGAGTCTGCCTTTCTTTAAGTGAAGCTACGGGCTTTTTGTATCCAGGGCAAAGCACAAAGCCCGCATTGGGCTTTGTTACACTGGGTGAAGCAAAGCCGCAGCCGCGACTGAGAGTGCCAGGTGAGGCACCCGCACCTGTCCTCATAGCCTTTCCCGCAGGCAGTGGGCTGGGGCACGGCTGTGGCCTACGGTAGGAAGGCGCCCCTCACATCTGTAGCCCCGGTGGCTCCCTGGTTTCCCACGTGGAAGCAGGACCACGGAGCTTTGTAGTTTCAGAGATTCAGTCCCTACAGTAAAAAATACGTTTAACTTACTTATTTCCTCATCTGCAACCAAAAAAACCCAAAGAGGGGTTTGGGTTAGATGATCTCTTTCAGCTTTCAGAATCTACAATCTGTTTTCTAATTCAAAATCATAAATGCAGGGGAATGTGTCAGTGTGGAAGAGGAAAAGGGACAGAAAAAATGAAACACCAGCACAAAGAGTATTCAAGTCAACTGAAGCAAGCGAATATCCCTCAGTCCCTCTTGCTTTCCACTGTCCCTGTTGTCTCTGAGGCTCACTGACTGCCATGCCCTGCGCTCAGGGTCGGTTGCAAAGGGCTGGAACAGTATGTCCTTCCCTTTACGTCTGGTCTCATTTCAGGGGCCCTTTGCTGACACTTGCAATCAAGCGCCCCGGTGATCAGAGCAGCTCTGGGCTAAGGCAGGCGGCTGTTTACTTGGGAGCAGGATCTCTGCGCCCAGGGCAGCTGGACAGAATGGCACTTAGTGCAGCAAACCAGAGCTGAGCCTGCCACGTGGCTCAACTAAGTTGTCACCGGGGAGTGTTTTTGGCCCTGGAAATGAAGCTAATCCTGTCTAATGCACTGGCCCCTTCAGCTGTGTCCATGTGAGGGTTCACATGTTATCACATTTCAGGGAACTCAATTCAATCAATTCGGTGTTCCTCTTTATTTACCAAATATTTCACACCTTCTTTGTGGCAGCCAGAGTAGTAGGCACCGATAGTAACCATGAGACACACCATCTAGGTACACAGTGAGAATCTTAAACTTGTTGTAATGGGAGAATTCAGGTATATATCCAAATAAAGAAAATGTAGTAGAAGAGATATCAATTGCAAAAAAAATCAAGAATCTTTAGCTTTACCAAAAAAAAAAAATTTCGCTTATGAAAGGAGTCCTTTGTGTGTCCACCCCTAGGTATAAGCTTTGAGGATGGATCATTAGAAATAGGACACACACACAAAGCCCCTCAAAATGCCTGGGAACTTAAGCCTGTAGAGACATTTTAGACTCTCTGTTAGAGAAATTTTACCGAAAAGGTTATCTTTCAAGAAAATGGGGATCATTTTACCCAGAAGCCTTGCAAGTTTCAGAGCAAGCCTCCTTGTTATGGGTCTCTAGGGAATTAAGGCAGCTTGAACTAAGAGACAAAATGTGGTACATTTTCTAAAACATACTGCAGCGACAGTTCTATTTCTTTACTTGGCACAGAAAGTCATACCTAAAATTTCCCTGTAAGGCCTTGGTCAAAATAATAGTTTTGTTATTACTTTGGCTCAATATCAAAATGGTGAAACATGAACTAGAAGTCAAGATCATCATCTTCTTTCCGTCTTCATTGCAAATCCTTAGAAACAGTGAGGAAAACGTGATAAAAGCAATATAGCATAGAAATTGAACGGAGGCTTTGAAGTCAAAATGCCCAGTCAGAGAATGGCTGTGCCCCTCGCTGGACGTGTGGTCTGGGGCAATGTATGTCACCTCTCTTAGCCTTGGTCTTTCCGTCTAGAAGATGGGGACAATAATATAAACCTCACGTGGTGGTCATGACAATCGAGTGCAGAGCCAGCGACTGTCACTCTTGTTGCTGTCATCATTAGCATTGTCACCCTCGGTGTGCGAGGTGATGGGCTGTGCTTGCATGTGGAGCGGGGAAGGGCTGGGCAGAGGGGACGCCGCAAACTGGAGCAAGCCCAGGTCCCAAGGCAACCTTTAGTGAGAGAGAAAGCAGCCCAGAGCCTTGGAGATTGGGAGGGGAGTGGAGAATAGGAAGGAACTTGAGAACCCACAGTGTTCTCCAGTCCTAAACACCGAGGTGTCTGGCACAGCTTTAGAAATCCCCTTGGGGACATTTCTCTGACAGACACAGCGAGGAAACTTGATCGAGCTGATGGCAGAGACATCAAGAGCCGGTTGCCTCCCCCCTGGCGGGAGCCCGCTTGGTCGAAACAGGGTTTCCCACCGCGTCTCGGCCCTATTATCCCTGCAGGGGTCGGCCAGTCATCATGAAGGTATTTTGGGAAAAGTGCACTCACACATTTAAACACTAATGGAAAATATATTTTGTTAAACACAGGGAAGAACTTCAAGTTCTATTGAAACATACCTGAGAAGTAATTGTACAGTGAAAGGACAAGATCTGGTGTTTAATCAGGTTGGGAGGGCAAGAAACGATTTTCTTGAAGAAGGGGAAAAATTAACATTTTCAAGAGCTCGGCTGCCTGGAAATCATAATGAAGCATCGAGACCGTTACACATGAAAGGGTGAGTGTGACCCAGCTAGATGTCCCTGGGGACTGGGTTGCTGGACCTAGAAATAAAGCGTTAGGGGAAGATGCACGTAGCATCATAATGCGATGACAGGGACCGCAGGGCGGCCAGCCGGGCCCTCCCTCATGCTCGGCCCCCGGGGAGCTCAGCCTGGCCAGGCGGTCCCCTGGCCTGGGACCCCTGGGCCCGGGTGACCCCCTGTCCTGCCCAGGGGACAGCAGCCTCTGCTCTGCTGTGCACCATGGCCTGGCTTTTCACTTTCTCCACATCCCTCCTAAGCTGCAGTGGCTTCTGGTTCTTTTTCATGTCACCAAAGTGCCTTAAATACATAAACCATCAGGTTTTCTTGCTTTTTTTCTCTTTGTCCCCTCGATGCTTCACTGTCCAACACGGTAGCACTGGCATTAAGCAGGTGCCAATAGGTATGTCTACCTTTGCTCCGGTCAGCTCTCATCACAGAGGGGGCCCACGACCACACCTGCGTGCAGGCTGCCGGGAAGGCAGTGCCAGGCTGGGAAGCTGCTACTCCGCGGCAATTCACACCAGGGGGCAGGACGCACACGGTGGGGCTGACGGCAGCCGTGTCTGCCACGGGGGGCGTTGTGCTTCAGTGGTCTTCCCTTAAATGCCTCTGCTAGATCATATTATAACAGCTCCATGTGCACCTGTCTCTAAGCCACCAGCCCCCTGAGATAAGTACCCTGACTGCTCATCTTTGTTCCTCCAGCCCCGGTTTCATTCTTATACACACTGTTCTAACAACCCTTCACTTTTAACACACACACACTCTTCACAGATGAAATTTTGGGCAAGATACTAGATCTCTCTGAATATCATTCACACAGCAAGCTTGTGGTTATCCCAGGATGAGAAACCAGGTATCCTAATTCTTAGGTCATAGGCATTTCTCCTATGTCTGTGGTTTCTATCGTATTTATACACTAAGTATTCAAGAAATTATGTTAGTAATTTGGAAGTTCAAGAAATCTTTATTGCAAAATGCTTCCTTCTACATTTCACAGGAGAGCTTAGGAAAAGCTCTTCATGGAACCACGTACCCAGACATTACTATCAGAAATCAGCCCGAAAATGAAGGCGTCTGGGAGCATGGAGAGAGGGTTTGCGAAACTCTCGTTTCTGCCTTTGCAAATTCTGAGAGCCGACGAAGCAGTCTGAGCTCCTTGTGCGTAAGGCTGCCCCTGAGCAGGTGCTACTGCAGGGGAATGATTCCTTTCTTCCCACTGCAGCATAATGAGCATTATGGAAATACAGACTCCTGTTCTACTGATTTTTGCATTTGCATACCTGAATTAAGACAGGGACCCACAGACAAAGTACCGTGCACTGATGACATTTGCAATATCCACTTGTTCTTTCTTCCTTGAATTCCCCCATGGGAACTTTTTAATTTAATTTTTAAAATTCAAGCTTTTAATATAAACCTTTTGTATGTAGAGTGTTCTGATCTCATTTTCGTCCTCTATGACACTCTTCCCTTAAGAGCAAAGTTGCGATCTGTGCGAGGAAGCTTGAGTGGTAAATCTCCGAGTCTCGTCTCTACTATTTATTGCAGCGCGAGGAGGAGAGACCACGTGCACCGTGCACATTCCATGCGGTGGGGATAAAGGGCCAATGCCTCTTCCTTTTGCAAGTTAAAATTTTCTGTCATTCATTCTACCAACCTTGACTGAATACTCACTTCCTGCCAGTCACTGTGTTAGTTGCAAGATAGAGACGAGAGCCAGGCAAACCCTTTCCCACAGTGCTGACCGAGTGCTGCACCTGTCTGCCCACCTCATGTGTCTTTACACTTCCCGTGAGAGTGGAAATTGCATGTTCAAAGTCCACTTTGCGTCTCACTGCTTGAGTGGATCTCTTGGTTGGACTACTGAGTGAGGCTGGACACTTTGAAAGGAAACAGAAAGAACGGGGGTTGGGGGACGTGGGGGACCCGCCAGAGTTGTGTCTCCGTCTTCTTGTCCTCAGATTCTCTGCTCCCCTTGGAGGGAAGGCATTGGCTGATGCCACAGCATGACACCCTCTGTAGCTTCATACACAGGGACCAGTTTCCCCCATTAGGCAGAAATTCTGTGAAAGACTAAAGTCACCATTCCCCAGGTGGCCCAAGGCATCCCCCAGTTAAACATGTGACTGTTCCTGCCACTCACAGCTTCACAGACTCCTGTTCTGGGTTAGAAAAGAAACAATCTTTTTATTCTGCTGTTGCAGATGGGACCGAGGAAAGGAAAGGTTGGGGTTTGGCACATTATTTTTTTAGTTTACTTGTGCACTCAAGAGATTATATTGACAGGTATTCCCTAAATCCAGTGGAGAAACTGAACATTTCTTATTCTAGTAGAGATTGAGTAATGTGAGCAGAATAGTCAAAGGAAAAAAAGGAAAAAGATTGCATAACATTTTAGAGAATAAACTGTATTTTTTTTTTTTTTTTTTTTTTTTTGAGACAGAGTCTCGCTTTGTTGCCCGGGCTAGAGTGAGTGCCGTGGCATCAGCCTAGCTCACAGCAACCTCAAACTCCTGGGCTTAAGCGATCCTACTGCCTCAGCCTCCCGAGTAGCTGGGACTACAGGCATGTGCCACCATGCCCGGCTAATTTTTTCTATATATATTTTAGTTGCCCAGATAATTTCTTTCTATTTTTAGTAGAGACGGGGTCTCGCTCTTGCTCAGGATGGTCTCGAACTCCTGACCTTGAGTGATCCACCCGCCTCGGCCTCCCAGAGTGCTAGGATTACAGGCGTGAGCCACCGCGCCCGGCCTAAACTGTATTTCTTAGACATTGCATTCAGCAATTTGGGGTGGGTGGAAAAATGAAATTTTCATCTCTCTCAGAAATTGTTGAAATTGGGATTCTGGAGCAATATATATTATCACAAAAACCTCACTAAGAAAAAGAAAACCCCCTATTTCAAGTCCATAATTGCCCTTTGGGGAACAACTTTTGGGGAAGAAAAAATAAAGTATCTTAACAGGCAATCTAATCGATAGCCCTGTCTCACTTCCAGGCATCTGAGTAATCACACAGGTAGATACTGACTTCTCTGTCAAAATGACAGACACCCAACACAGTTTTAAAAACTCTCCAAAGAGAGATAAAGGGGGGAAACGCCCTTGTTGCCACGGGCTGCACCTCCTGATGTCTGACCCACGTCCCTTCTGATGAAATGCAAGCCAGGTCCTTTTCTCTCTCAGTCCCCACTGGAAACAGAACATTGATACCCATTTGTCACTCGTTAAAGAAATCTTCATGTAAAAAGTTGCTTTTTAGCTCATTCCATGCAGTCATGTCTTCCTCAGAAATTCCAAGTGCCTTCTTTCTATTTGTCTAAGTAGGAAAATACATTATTTTTCTGATGTTTTATGGCTTCCTCTGAACTCCTCCCAACGTCTGTTCATCTCACTTCTGCAGGTCCCCAACCAGACAGTGTGTTTAATTAGGATGTCATCCAGCCATGCGTTTTGTTAGATCTTGCAGATCTGGGGGAAAATGCCCCTAAGAAAAGATTGTGCAGATAGAAGGAATTTAACCTGCTTGTCTCTGTCCAAACTTGAAAGAACTCGTTAGATGCTCAGCCAGAACCGGGAGCAGAGCACCATGCAAATGGACTGGAATCGAGTGCAATTTTTGTTGAGGTCAATGAGATGCCACAACATTGAATTCACATTTTAGCAGGAATCGGTGGTGAATTTTTCCTTTAAAATTTTGCAAGTTTTTCATCTTACAGGCATAGGCAAATTTATACTAAAAAGTATATATATAGTTTCAGTTTCTGTAAAAAATACCATTGGCTCCTTATGAGGAAAACTAGTCAAGTGGTTTGTAAGTTCTTGAGGCAAGGGGTATTGATGTCTCGTAAAATATCTTTATCCTATAGAATGTCTTGCATGGAGATGGTCCCAGAAGTAGATGCTTGAAAAAGTTCAAGTTGAATTGTTTAATTTGAATGAAGCTTTGGAAAAGGGAATTTTTAGAAGGCTACTTATAAAGTGAACTTATAGTAGAGTCACATCATCCCAGAGTAAGGTTTGTTTGGTTTGGTTTGATTTGTTTAATTTTTAGGTAGGCATGAACTATTTAGAAGATAAGCATATTTTTAAATTTGTTGAGATGTTATTTATTGTTTGGTAAAAGTCAGAATGCTCCAAGAAGCCAGATTTCATACCTGAGTGTCATGGCATCACCCTTGCTGATTTATTCATGATTAGAATAGAAAACTCTCAATGATGAGAAGTAGATTGCAATATAAATTTCGTCGTTGTTTTAAAAAGCTCTCCACCTGTGCAGTGTTCCGCTAAAGACAGCTCCTCGTCCAGCAAATGGGCCGTAAATGCCTTTTCATTAGGTTGAATCACTAGCTCTCAGCCTCCCTTTGTGAATTGAGCAGGTTTAGAAAATCATCCCGGAGTAAGTACGTTCCGTGCTGTCTTAGAGCAAAGCTCCTCCTGGAAGCTTATTCCCCTCAGCCGGGAGGAGTGTGGGGAGGTTCTCCATCCAGGCTGTGGATAAAGACCTTCCAGGTAAGTCCCACAGATGACTAACAGAAATGGGAAGGAGTGAAGGCAAGCCATCCTCCCCACCTCCTCAGAAAACTAAACCAAATGTCGGTCACACTGCATTTCCCTTGCACAGGACGTTGGAATGACAGCGGCTGGGTACAGTGGCATGCTGACCTCAACTAGGGTGTGTGGTGGTCACAGCCCCACAGCCCTCCCCCCCCCCCCCCCCCGACAGCCCTGTGGGACACTGTGCCTGGGGAGGACACGCGGGACTTTCTCCACCTGCCTCCCCTTGGTGCCATTGATTTGTTGTCTGATTTAAATATAGGGTTCCACGTGCAGGTGTGTGCGTGCGGCGTGAATACAGTGGCATCCTCCTTCGGATCAAGGGGCCTTCGACTAGGGAACGGGTATAATTTATGAGGAACTGGGCGGCAGCATAAATATGTGGGTGCTCTGTCACCAGCCAGCGTGGAATTGGTCAGAGAGAGGAGCATGAGGTGGGGGTCTGGGGAGGGGGAGGTAGGGTGCCAGAGGGACCAAGTGGGGGCCCCAGGACCTGCGCCTCGGAAGCCGGTCCCAGTGGCATCTGGAGCTGCCCCGCAACTGCTCGCTAATCACCCCTCGTCCCTGGAGAATTCCAGACAGCAAGGACCGGATTTTCTTAGTGATCTTAATCTTAGGTGGGTGGTTCCTCCCCCCTTCTTTTTCTCCCTTGATGGAGGAGGGAGAGAGGGCGTCAAGGGTGATGCATCAAACTGAGGGTGACAAGAAGCTGGCGGCTTTTGCTGGGCTTCCCGGCCAGGACGGCTGACAGTGCTGGAGTGGACGAGTGCGGGGAGCTCTGGGGTGCGGAGGCTGGTGCGGGTGTGGACGGCGATGGCCAAGATGTCCCTCCTGGTGGCAGCCCATCAGAAAGTGGATACCACCGTGTCCTCCAGTTTCCCTGCCATGCTGGTAAGGGGTGCGCGCGTGCACGTGTGTGTGTGTGTGTGTGTGTGTGTGCGCGCGCGCGCAGGGGCAAGAGATGGACAATCTTAACTTTGTTTATTTGGAGTGAGAATTATCGAGGTTTGCACTTTTTTTTGTCTTCCAAGTTCTGGTCTCACCCACCCTTTTTGGTCTGCGCTGGAATGCGCCCCAGACGGCTGAGGGGGAGAGGAGAGGCTGAGGGGAGCAGGCGGGAGGACTCTGCCGGGCAGGCGGGGCGCGGGAGGCTCTCACCGAGGAGGCTCGGAGCGGAGCCGGCAAAGGGGCTCCGGGCTCCGGTCCGGGCGGCAGGCGCGTTGGGGTGGGCAGCCTGGGGTGGAAGAGCTTCTCAGAGCGGACAGGAAATAGGGAAATGAGGAATTACCGAGACTCCAGAGTGAGTTGGAGGAATAAATGAATCCCGGAAATGCAGTTCCTGTGAACTCCAAATTACTATGGAGATTGCATTGCTTTCCCGAGACACAAAACCGAGGAGTCAGCGGAAGATGGAGAGAGCGTGATGCGTGGAAGTTGGGGGGGGCGGCTGGGAGGGCGTGAGTGGTGGGAGATGAATGACTCCATTCATTAAGCAGGGATTTCTCTGCGTAGAAAAACGAAATCAGCGTTTTAACCTGGCGGGGAAATGTGTTCCTGAGCGCGCCCCTCCCGCACCTTTCCACAGAGGCCGGCGGCGGAGGGAGAAGCCGGGCTGGTGGGGCGAAGGTGGCGCCGAGCTTGCGGGGTGAGGAGGGCACGCTCGGGTGTGCAGCCTGAGTGCGAGAGTGCGCCAGTGTGCGTGTGTGAGTGTGGGTGAATGTGTGTATAAGTGTGAGTGTGCACGGGAGTGTGTGTGTGAGTGTATGAGTGTGTGTGAGTAGGCATGTGTATACATGTGTTTATGAGCACGTACATGTGAGTGTACTTGTGTGTGTATGTGGGTGTGAGAGTGTGTAAGTGTGGACGAGTGTGCGTACGAGTGCTTGTGAGTGTGGGGGAGCGTGTGCATGAGAGTTGTGTGTCTGGGCGTGCGCCTATGCACCCTGGGCCCGGCTCGGCGTTTGAGGAGGGGTTGGGGGACCCTCCTGGGCCTGCTGCTGTCTCCAGGAGCCGTGCGCCGCACTTGCACATCTTCACCTTGCCAAGGTGCGCGGAAGCAGGGCCTGAGCTGAGGTCCAGGGACGGAAAGGGGGCTGCTCACAGCTGGGGCGAATCCAGCAGGAGCCCCCAGGCAGTGGCTTCCTGGGTGGCCTTGAGTCTGGGGTCGGGGACACGTGGGGTAGTGCGGTGGTACGAAGGTGCGGGTGCCTGTGGGGTGCCGGAGGGAGACGAGGTTTGTCCAAGTGCTGTCCATGGGTAGGGAAACAGCGCAGGTTCTCCGCTGCCGGCCTCTGTGGAAAGGTGCGGGAGGGGCACACTCAGGAACACATTTCCCCGCAAGGTTAAAACACTGATTTAGTTTTTCTGTGCAGCTCTATTCGGCCAGGACAATTATTCAGCTCCCCATTGCCCTGCAAATGCTGCACAGCCCGGACCCGTGAGACCCCGCCCCATGGCCCAGCCCTGACCCCAGCAAGCCCCGCCTCTATCAGCCCCGCCCTCTTCTGGCCACACCCCTTGGGAGGCTCCGCCCCTGCCACCTACGTGGGTCCCTGGGTCCTGCCCCCGCTGCTGGGGTGACCCCAATACCTCTGAGTTATACCTCCCACCGGAGAGGAGCCAGGAACAGAGCACAGAACATTTTAAATGCTAAGAGGACAATTCTTTATTACGTTTTTATTCACCCAGGGCATTGCCATCAGTTTCAATACGCAGGTGATAAAATGGGAGACATTCAATGTGGGGGTGTGTGGCAGCGAGAGGGCTCAGGCTGCATGCAGGGGTAAGGCCAAGGTGTTTGGAAACACGTGTGGGAGAAACGCTTGTGTCTTAAAAGCAAGGAGCTGTGGTCAGCAGGCGGGACAGACGGTCGCTGGGGTAGAGGAGAAAGCTCACACACCGGTTTTTGGAAAGGAGATGGCTCTTAGCTTTTGAAGAGGGCATTGTGAGGACTCTTGCCCGCCTCTTTCATTAGAGAATCCAGTGTTTTTTAAACACTTATGTTGCTTTCAGAGTGATCTTTTTTGAGTTTTCTTTCTTTATAAAAAAGAAAAATAGGGGGAAAAAAACCTTTAAGTTTCTACTTACATTTTCTTGAATTAAATACTTCACATTCTTAGAAGACAATAAACATTCATGTAAAGCTATAAAAATTCCTCTGTAAGTCTTTAGTAACTATTCTAATAAAAATATTTTATTTATAGCTTTAGAAAATGAATGCTAAGTGTTTTTTTAAAACAAGAATTGGTTTCCTGCAGAAGGATTGTTTAGTCGTCTTTCCTCAGGTTAAACTTACCTGCATTTACTTAAAGCCACTGGGCTCTGGCTGCACCTGCCTTTGCATAGAAATTTTGCACAGTGCTATATGTGTTCATTTGGTGCCCAAGGGGCTAGTTTTGAGGACACAGCCCTGCGAGTAGTCCACTGCCCATTGGACAGCAGTCTGTGGGGGACGTGCTGACTCCACCGAACGATGCTCTGAAAGGTTCTTGTAGCCTCCTGACCCTGCAGCTGCTTCTCCCGCGTCTCACTCTGGTTCCTTTCCACGTCCTCTCTCCCGCTCCCCGCATGACTCCCCACCTTTAGCCTACACACCTCCCCTGTCAGTCCATTTGTGCTGCTATAATGAAATGCCTGAGAGTGAGTAATTTATAAAGAGCAGACCTTTATTTTCTCTCAGTCCTGGAGTCTGGGAAGTCCAAGGTCAAGGTGCCGGTACCTGGCCAGGCCAAGCTCGCTGTGTCCTCACATGGTGGAAGGAGGAAGGGAGCGAACCCACTCCCGCAGGCCCTTTCTGTATTAATTCACTACGAGGGCAGAGTCCTCATGGCCTAAACACATCCCGGAAGGTTTCACCTCCCTGTGCCATTGGGATTGGGTTTCCAGTACATAGGTCTTGGGGGACACATTCGGGCACGGTGTCCGCCACATCTGTAAGGCAGCTTCTGCTGTGCTCTCGGCTCTACCTTCTCTTTTGCAATTGTCTCTTACATCCCACTTGAATGTCCCACCCACATGTTGTCACCAGTAGCTCACTGGGCTCCCTCACACATGCTAGTCCCTATGCCTCACTTCTGACTTTCATTGCAGTCCCTGTTCTTTCAGTTATCCACCTTGTACGCTTTTTTTTTTTTTTTTTTTTTTTTGAGACAGAGTCTCACTCTGTTGCCTGGGCTAGAGTGAGTGCCGTGGCATCAGCCTAGCTCACAGCAACCTCAAACTCCTGGGCTTAAGCATCCTCCTGCCTCAGCCTCCCGAGTAGCTGGGACTACAGGCATGCACCACCATGCCCAGCTAATTTTTTCTATATATATTTTAGTTGGCCAGATAATTTCTTTCTATTTTTAGTAGAGACTGGGTCTCGCTCTTGCTCAGGCTGGTCTCGAACTCCTGAGCTCAAACAATCTACCCGCCTCGGCCTCCCAGAGTGCTAGGATTACAGGCATGAGCCACCGTGCCCGGCCTCGCCTTGGATACTTTTAATTCCTCTTTTATTTCCTACCTACAGAAAGTGACCACCTTTTGCCAATTCCTTCTCCAACATAAGTGTGGCATCCTATAACTAATTCCCTTCTCTTCCCGCAGCCATCCACTGGCACCCCCTTCATTGGGTCACCCCCGTCTCCCCCTCCTGCCTCCCACCATGGATCAGCATGGGAACGCCCAGTCCCGACCACGTCAATCCCAGCCTGACAAACGTCCATTGTCAACTGAATTCCAGAATTTGCTGAAGTCCCTTATGCTCTAATTATTACATCATTTTCACCGTCATCTTCTACAGGCAACTGACACTACAACCAAATGGGATACTTTCTCTTGCCCCTAAAAGCTCTGAGCATTTTTGTCTCCTTCCTTCTGTAATGCAGCTCCTTTGCCCACAAGGGGCCCACTCTGTCCTGACATTCTCATCCTTCATATTTATCTCTTGGGATACCGTCCGTTATTTTAAAACAAGTCACATGCCTCCTTTTTCACAAAGAGTTTCCCATTTCCTTAACTTGAAGTGATCTTTCTCTCTCTCCCATACTCCCCCATTATACTCGGTAACTCTGTATTTACATCTTTCTCTCTCCCTCTCTCTCTCCCCATACTCCCCCATTATACTTGGTAACTCTGTATTTACATCGTTAACATATAGATTTGGATAGACGCATTTTTCTTACCCCTCTACTAAGTATGAAACATCACGCAGCAGTTCCCTGCGTGGCCACAGTGTTTGCACTCCACCGAAAGGCAGGCTTTGTTCTTGCTAGCATTGTGTGTGAATCCGTGCCCGGCACACAGTACAGGTGTCCGGAGTGCGGAGGTGTTGAGTGAATGAATGAACCTTTGCTGAAACGGTAGATCTAGCACCAAGGTTGCTCCTGTCGTCTTACAGAAATACATCTTTAGGCTGTCCTTCTGTGACTTTTTCAAAGTTGACACTGACTTTCACTTCAACTTTATTTCAGCAGAATAAAAAATTACAGTGTGGGAGTGCTCTGTCCAGGACCCAGGTCTCCTTAGAAAATTCTGCCTCAAAGACTGTGAAAGTTGTATTCCTGACGGACGACTGTGTTCTCTGTGATGCACCAGCCTCGGCAGCAAATCACAGCAGACCACGCCCGGCCCCTGTTGAAACGAAAGGTTGTGAATTTGCAGAGTCTGTGCCTGGCTGCTCCCCCGCCGCTCTGCCCGTGCACCTGCTTGCCCCGCTCGCGTGTGTGATAGAGCAGCTGAGGCTGAAAATGAAAATGCGCGGTGAGTTCCAGTCCCAGAGTCGTACCGCCTCCATGGGCTCCTTCATTTCCTTCTTTTGCCCTTGCTTGAGTAAGATCATGTCTCCATCTTGCCAGGATCCCTCTTGGGACTGGTTCTGAACCAGAATGGAAAGAACACAGGTAATACCCATCCCTCCCAGCCACCCAGTGCGCCTCCTGTGTGCCCCAGTGCCGGCCAGGCTCGGCTGTGGGGCTGGCTCGCTGTGTACTCTGGTAGCTGTTGGCTAAGTGTGGTCCCTAATCAGGGGTACCTGCGTCTGGGGGGTTCCTGAAGACACGTGTATCGGATCTACTGGATCAATCGTCGAACATTATAGAATGACACCATACAGTGCTAGACCTGGAAGGAACCTTAGAGCTATATATTCCAATGTTTTCCTTTTATTAATATAAGTGAATTAAATGACCTCTCTGGTTAATTGACAGAAGTTCTAGTCTAGACTGTGCCACTAACTCGCAGCTCATTTGTATTTCACTGTGACATGCTGCTGCTTCCCAAAAGAGTTAAACAAAGTTACAATGAGGGGATGAAAAAGTGGGATCTGTATTTTAAGGAGTCAGTTCTTTTCTCAAGCCACACCATGTCATATCCACTCCCACCTAGCCTTGGAGCCAAACTTGTCAATTTTCAGTAAAGCTTCAACTGTCATATTCAGGGAATAAAGGACTGTGTGCTAATGCGTAGGATTTGAAGTTAGCAGGGCTAATTTTAAAAAATCATTTTTGTATCTGGTATTAAATTTATTGTTAGCTATTTTCCATATGCCTGGGATGACGTTTGTGCCCTGGCTGTCAGAGCCTGGACAGAGCCGTTCATCTGAACATGGCAGAGGACTGAGACTTGCAGGAAATGCACAGCTTCAGCGATCTGGCTGTATCTTTAACAATTCCTGAACATCTGCCAGAAGTTGCTCATTTTAAGTAAGTCAGTGATTTAAACTTATTTTTCTAGTGTTTTGTTTCTTTCTATTACAAGCTTCTCCCAAAATTTTAATTTCATGAGAATTCAGATAAGGTGGGAAGTAACTTTTTTTTTCTAATTGAAATACAAGTCACAATTAATAGTGGCTTTAGGTAAGAATTAATTTTTACTTCTTTCATAGTGCCTGTGAAAGATGAGATTGTACTGTGCGTGAAAGATTCTTACAGATAAATTCCACTTAACTGTTTTCAGAAGATGCTTTGGGACTTTCAATTTGCCCTCAGCAGGCATTTGGAATCCCTTAGGTAAAATGTGATCCAGCATTAGATTTCATTATTTACTTTAAGTCTATCTTTTCCATATAAGATTTTGAGAAGCTTCAAACATGCAGTGTCCTTTAAGTTTGATAGTAAATAATGGAAAGGGTCAGCTTGGAAGGGACAAAGAATCAGAAAGCAACAAATCCCAGGGTAGTCACAGAAAATATGGAGCTTGTGTTTCAGTGCAGTTGTTGGAAGTAAGCCACAGATTGAGCTCTAAGCTTCCTAACAGCCATGGCAAGGAGGAAAAGCCACTGTGGCATCATTCTTCACAGCAGCCACAGGAAAAAAGCAAAGCAGACATTCACTAGGTATTTCCTCCTAATGAACCCTAAGGACAGTTTCTCTCAAGGGTTCTTTTTAAGAAGGAATGCATCCAGTTTCATTCTTCTGCATGTGGCTATCCAGTTTTCCCAGCATCATTTATTGAAAAGAGCATCCTTTCCCCAGTGTATGTTTTTGTCCGCTTTTTCAAAAATCAGTTGGTCGTATCTATAGTTTTATATCTGGGTTCTCTATTCTGTTCTGTTGGCCTATGTGTCTATCTTTATACCAGTACCGTGCTGTTTTGGATACTATAGCCTTGTAGTATAATTTTCAATCAGATAATGTGATGCCTCTAGATTTGTTCTTTTTGCTTAGGATTGTTTGGCTATTCGAGCTCTTTTCTGGTTCCATACAAAGTTTAGGATTATTTTTTCTAGATCAGGTGACGTATCTCAGGAATGGAAAACAGATCCCACGTGTTCTCACTTATCACTGGGAACTAAATGAAGGATGTATGTGGTCATGAAGAGCTGTCACGGACATTGGAAATGAAGAAGGGGGAGGCTGGGAGGGTGAGGGGTAAAAAGCTACCTGTCCAGTACCACGTGCACTATTCTGGCGACAGGTGCACTGAAAGCCCCGACTACAGCAGGATACAATTTAGCCAGGTAACAAAAAATACTTGTACCCCCCTAAATTTTTTGAATTAAAAAAGTGAGCTTGCTCTGCAAAAAAAAAAAAAAAAAAAAAAAAGGCAGACTCAATGCAATACAGCAATTTAGTGGATGACGTGCTTGGTAACATCCCTGTAATTGAAGAAGCTCACATAGCTTTCCACAGAACATGTGTTCATACATTGACATGCAGCAGCCACATGGAATTCAGAGAAGGCAGTTCTAAGCAGCAGTAAAAGCACCAGAGGGGAGGTAGGACAGTCACTCTCCTAAGTTCCACCTACCTTGAGACCCAGGTGAAGCGTCATTTCCTCCAGGAAACCTTTAACAGGCTCAGGCCACAGTGGTTATTGCTGCTCCTGAACCTCTGTGGCATTTGTTAACCATGCCACTTATTTAACAGTATAAGGGGACAGTGACAGAAACCTCGAGGTCTTTGTGTCTCAGCAGGCAGCAGTCCACAGGGCCAGGACCGTGTCATGTGCCGTTGCAGGTCCAGTGTCTGGTTAGTTCCTGGCACCCAGGAGGCCCTCAGTTTTGTTGCCATGGATGAGTTAACCCATGTCCCTGGCCTATGAGGGCACCGGAGACTGCGGCCATCAGATGACGTTTCCAGCGATACCCTGACTGTGACTACAGTCGTGAAGATAGGAGAAAGTACTGCCGTACTGAGAAGTAGAAAATGTCTATTTTATTTCACTTGTCATTGGCTCAAAGACATAAATAATTTACTAAGGATGAGAAAATACTGTTCTGTGTTTGAATGGTTTTAAAAACTATTATTACGGGATTTTTTTCGTTAGCTAACCAATTCCTCCTGTCTTACAAAGACGTAGGGACGGAGAAGTCAAGAAAGTTCCCACCCATCCTTTGCGGCTCCGTCCCAGTCTGTTCCTCAGGAAGACCTTCTCTGGCCATCCCGACAGCAGACGCGGCCCTCCTCAGTCCTCCGACACATGCCCTGGGGAGTGGTTGGAATAAGCAACCTTCTTGTGTGTAAATATTTTATGGCCACAGTGTATTAGAAATGATGTGTGGGGGGAGAAGACTGGAAAAACACACACCAGATGTGTATTCTCCTAGTCCTCTCGGGCAATTCCCACCAAGCCTTTTGGATAACTTTTCGGTTGTCGAGTTTTTAAATCACCCCCAGCAGATAATTTTTGCAAACAGTCTACAAACAACAAAAGGTAATTCAATGCCAAGAATAATAAATAAAATCGATATTCAAAATGGATGATAGGAGGTTTGGTTTCCAAAAATTTGTAGTTCTATAGGTGAAGAAACTGATTGTGTTTATGTATGTTTTATAAATGTTGAGTTCTTTTTTGAATTACCTGCAGAGTGAAAGTGCCCTCGACCATGGCAGGTCACTAAAACAAATGACAAGGTAACTTTTTTGGAAAGCAATATTCCCTTTGAATTAAAGAAAAATCCACATACCCCTCTCTCTCATGCTTATGGTCATAGCAGATTGTCCGTGCAACTATAGTAATGACGACTTCAGGCTGTCTGAGTATTATACTTTATGCATTTGTTGCAACAGAACCCGTTGCCTTGGTCCCACTATGGAAATCGTGGCTTGGTCCTCCAGGGTTGAACTGGAGGGAAACCTCACTCTGGCGTGAAGCAGCTGGACGGACTATCTCAACCCCTCCCCACACACCAGCGCTGCCCTGGCTGCTGGATCGCTGCTTCCTTGCGACATTTCTTGCTGGGTGTTGACTCCCAATGTGCTTTTCCCAACTCTGCTGAGCAAAGGGCAAGCTGAGAGCTTTGTCACTTTATTTTATTTTTAAACATCCACGTCCCATTATCTCTGGCCCTTCAGTAAAGTCTTGTTGATCTGGTGAATGACTGAATAACACACAGCTTTTGAGTCAGTTTTACTGCATGCCTACTTGAAGTGGGGCATCACCTGGTGATCCTTCAAGACATGTTTCCTTGCTCCCAGCTGCTTCCCTGTGGTGGAGGTCTTTTCATTCTCTGAGTAGACACACACACACACACACACACACCCCTCTGTTTTGCATTCAACAAGCCGATCATGCTCATTTATGTACAGCTTTCCCCTGATCTTAGGCACCATAAACATCAAGGCATCTAACGGTCAGACGAGGCACGTGCAGCTACCAAACATCCCACAGCACGTAGCTCCAGCCATGCAGCACATGCAGCACTGCTGCTTAGGTGCTAGAGGTGTAGCAGGCTGCCAAAGAGATGTGTCTGTGCTCTTGCCACTTATGTTTTAATAAGAGAAGAGAAGAGAAAAATAGAGAAACCCACATCAGATGGTGATGAGTGTGAAGGAGAAAAATCAAGGGAGGGACAGGGAGCAATGGAGAAAGTTTATTTCAGAAAGTGGTGTCATGGAAGCTTCTCTAATGAAGGGACACGGGAGAGAGGACAGAGTGAGGGAACCACCTCCACCATCAGGATGTCTCGGCAAAGACAGCCAGCACCCTGGGCACGGTCCGCCTGTCCCCTGTGACACAGATGTGGGAGTCACAGGAACATCAGCATCATCGAATCTAGCATCCTTCATTGCACAAGACAAGAAAGTGAGACCAAGAAAAGGCTACAGGCCCAAGTTTAGCCTCACAAAGACATATCTTTGGTTAGGAGAGGAAAACAGGAGAGAAAGAAAATAGTAAAAGTTGACTATGCAGAGAATAAACCAAAAACAACAAAATGTGCAGGAACTAGCTAAAAGATAAGTTCCTGAATATTTAATCAAATAATCACTTATTTAATTTCATGCTATAAGACTACAGCAATATAATAAGTCCTTGCTCTTCTCAGCAGCCACAGACATTATTTTACAAAGTTGACCCACATCCTATCCTTGAAAAATATGCTAGGGGAGCTGTCATCCTAAATCCTTAAATGCAGTTAACACCCTGTACCAAGACTCCAAGACACTTCAGGACACCTCCTTCTACCTCTGTATTCCAGGCCTTAGTGTCCAGGGAGAATGACAGCAAGACCATGGTCATGGGACTAAGGTTTCATCTGGAAAACCACCTAAAAACTCACACACTTGTAGTGAGATAGGAAGCGATTATGTCATTCTTCTTAGTGGCATTTATAGTTTTAAAGACCATCCCCCTGTAAGTGAAATGTCCCCACTGCCCTGCACCCTCCTATTAGAGCTTTCATAGCGGTTGGTGTTTGTAGACTTGTCCATCCTCGTAGACTGTTAGTGCCATGAGGACAGGACTCTGTGCACCTTGCTTTTCATTACACCTCAACCCTAATCAAATGCTAAGTGAGTGAGTTTTGAATAAATAGAGTGCCATTCACAGAGAGTCAGTTGTACCTTTGCATTAATGACAGTTATCTGTTGCTCATTGACTTACAAATGCCAGTGAGCCGGCAGAGGGACAGCCAAGGCACTTCCGTGAGGCTCCTGAGCTATGCAACGTGGCTGATGACAGCTTCCATCCGCATGAAGCACTAAGGCCCCTCCGTGCCCTTGTGAAGCTGTGGTGGGAGTCCCTGCGTCCTCCAAAGCAGTGTGAGCACCGACCCTCCTCTGGAAGGAGACCTGGGCGCTGTGTGAATCGTGTCTGTCCGGGGCTGGGCTGTGGAGTCGGGTGTATGCGGCAACCTTTGCCAACAGTGTCAATACCTGCGAATCACCAGGGAAGAGAATTGCTTACCTTGGGCTGCAGCTTACTGAGGGAACAACTTCCAGATACAGAATTAACTCCCTGAGGTCACCGGCACTGTGTACGTATGTGATTCACCCTGCGATCAACGTACTTTGGAACCTGATATTTATACAACTGTTGACCATCCCATGAAACTTGTTCTAGGGTCTCATTCCTTCACTGCGCCTGTCCCTGCCAAAGCCACAGAGCCTTGCTGGGCCTCATGGGCATTCACTGACTTCTATTTTCTGAATCCATGTGGCATTTACTGTTTAAATCTGTGGTTTCTTGCAGAGAGTATTTCCTGAGTGCTTACTGTGCTCTGTGTCATGGGGACAGAGGCATATGAAGGGCACATTGGCAAAAGGCAGAGGCTTTTTTTTGGTTTAGTTCTATCCTACTTCATGCTCTTTAACTTCAGTTTGGCTGGGGAAATAAGCTTAATATACATTTTTTAAAAAACCAAGCTCCTCCATGGTGGGAAATATATATATCATAGTTCAGAAAATAAGACTAAGTAACTTTGCTTTGCAGTATTTACGATCCATCATGTGTTGATCATTTATAACTTAAGTGGATGAGGAATAAGTAGGCTCTGGGTGTGATAATATGTCCTTTGAGCACAAAAGTAATTTGTGATTGTCAGAACCAGTGAGGAGAATAACCAAAGAACTTAAACATCGTCTCACAGACACAAAATATTTTGACATTGTCATTTCAAATCAAGGTGCTAGAGTACAGTTCTCCCAAAGAGCTGTGAAGCTTAGAGCAGATACAGCAGGTAGAGTGACGCTTCCTTCGTAGCCTCGTGCTCATCGGGAACCGTGTTCATCCAGGGTGGCTTTAGTCCTCTGATGAAATCTGTGACCGAGTCCTTTAAGTTCCCGATACACAGTCGCTGAGCAGAGAAGTTCCGGGTAACAGCCACAGTGGGGCTGTTCACAGAGGGCTCGAGCAGGCAGAGGACACACCCCTGCACAGGCAAGGGACCAAGGGCCAGCCACGGACTTCACACCAGCCAGGCCAAGTACAAAAGTTCCAGTCTTTGTGTCAAAAGCGCTGGGTTTCCTGACCTTGAGAAGTTATTTAGGCTTCCATGTTTTCATCCTTAATAAGAAAGGGTTGGAATAAGAGAAAAATATTAACAATAGGTAGCATTTCCTGGGTACTTACATGCCAGGAACTCTTCTACCTGTACCCACTCATGTACGTCAGCTCTGTGAGTAGATACCATTGCCATTTCCCTTTCCTAGATGTAAACTGAGTCACTTGCCAGAGGGCACAGCTGGCAGAGCAATCTGTGTGGCCCGAGAGCCCAGGTGCTGAGCCATGGCGCCACACTGTACCCACCCTCCCTGCGACCCAGGCCCCGATCCACCCACCCAGACCCAGGGAGAGGACAAGAGAGGAGAGGGCAGGCAGATGCCAGGTGGGGGCAGCTTTCATGGAGGGGACCTTTGGGCCACTGTTGTCCGCCCAGGATGCCTGGGAAGGCTGCCTGGCACCTCCCAGCTCTGCCCTCCTCACCTCCTTCCTCACCCCTGCAGATCAGGTCAGATGGTCGTGGAAGCTCTGAAACAGTTCAGTCTTCACCTTAGGGGCTCTTGTCAGTCAAGGTTTTGAGAACATGAAACACCCTGTGACCTTCCTTAGGGAATGTTTTCCTAACATGCCTCAGTGGAAGAGGTAAGTCGCAAGGTCTTTGTGTGCCTTAGTCAATAAGCCGTCAATCATAGTCACACTGGCTTGTCAGAATCCTCTGCGAGGATAGGACTGGGCGAGCCTCAACTATCCAGCTCTTTCTGCAAACAGAGTCTTAGAGGAAGTCCCAGCGAGCCTGCATGGGCAGAGGGAGGTGCAGACAGAGGTCCGGAGCCCCGTCCTCACTCCACCTCCCAGCCCCCAGGCGTCCCTGTCGTGCCCAAGGACTCCACTGCAGGCAGCTTGCAAACCTTGTCAGAGTTCTGTCTGAGGGTTGTCAAAATGTTATACAGCATTAGGCAGTCATTGAGCTAGGCCACCTCCAAGGCCTTTACCACTGCTAAATAATGCTTTATTATCTTCGTTTTTCTGGGAATGAAGACACAGTTTGAAGTTCCTACAGATTGGCTTTCACTTGAAATGCTGTTATAGACCATTAACAGGTTAAACCCTGTGCTTGAAATCGCAAGATGAAACACGGAAGGCAGTCCGTGCGATTTCCTCAGCTCCCCTGCTGGAGTGAAAGCAGATGCCGGTGATTGTCCCCACATTCTTGGTGGCAGCATGAGATGGCTCAGGAACATCGGGGCTGTGCAGCTGTTTCCGCCGGGGCACTAAGGCCGTCTTGAGTCATGTGCCGTCTGTGCCACCCTCTGGTTCTGACCCCGCACATACTTGAATTGCATCTTGTTTCACAGGTGTGTTTTCAGAGCTGCTGTTATACCAACTCTTTCTGTAGATTTCTGAGTCTAAAAAAAAAAAAAAACACTTTAATTAGAAAAGATTGCGTTTAAGTGTAAGTGTGGCTGTCCTATAAAGCAGCAGCAGACAGTGCATCGCACGTAGCTCGGGTGAATGATCACACCTAGCACAGTGCGGGAATTCGGCCCCCGCACATCACGGGCAGTTTCATGTCTCACGGAGAACGCGCCTCTGCCCTGCGTGCTGCTCCCCGGTGCAGTGAGCAGCTGCCTGTGAAACAGAGTTTCTGGAACACTAGAAGCGAGACTTGACCCCGCATACCTGCTTTCTGACCTGCTGCAGGGCCAGCAAGGCCTGCGTTGCTCAGCCCTCTGCCCCGAGGCTGACGGCTTTCGAAACTGCAGGACTTGCTGGAGGATTCGGCTGTGTCTCATCCACTGTTGGGTCCAGTCTCTGGCACAGCACCTGAGACACAGTCGGTGCTGGAAACTATCGGACGACCTCTGATAGTGTGGTGCCTTATTTTCCAGTGAGCGCTAACAGGAGATGGGGTATGGATGGATCTAAATAAGTAGGGTTGGGTCACCTGATTAAAACTGTCACTTGGAGGGAGCCGTGTTGGGAGGGTTCTGAGGACATGTCCACTGGGGCTGGAGGAGGGGCGCCATGTGTATCTCAGATTGTCACCTGCTTAGAGTTTGAATGCACTGCTCACGAGGACAGGCTGCGCCCGAAGGGAAGAGCCTAAGAGGGTGGGTTTGGCTGAGAGAGTTGGTCGCAGACTTTCAAAGGGAGAAATACGGGTGCCCGGAGAACTCTGCCCCGGCCGGTGGCCCAGCTCTGCCCGAGCCTGTCGCTGTCTTTCTCTTGCAGAAGTGTCAGGGTGCTTCCCCGATAGCATTTCAGAGCCTTGAGCTCAGGCTAAAACGGGACCTTTAGAAGGGAAGGAAAAAAAGGAAAAAGGAGGGTAAATAAAGTATGGTTTCTCAGACAGGTTTTTCAAGAAAGGAGAAAAGGGCTTTGCCGAAGTCGAGACCTCCAAAAGGTCAGGCCAGAGTAGGCCGGAGGGGGGGCTGATGCTGCTTTTCATGAACTTCTTTGCTGGGTTCCACGTGGTCCTTCGTCGGCCTGGCAACCGCAGAGCCCCTTCCCGAGCAGTCTGGTGGCTGCGCGATGGCACTCGGGTGACTGCTCAGAGCTTACGATTCTTCACTAACGTGCATGTGCCTGATAACAAGATTAAAAGAAAAGAAATTAAATCTATGTAAATACTTAGGGTACATAAGTTTTGGACAATGGGGAACATTTTAAGAGAGGTTAGTATTATGTCAATTTAACCATGCTCAAAACCAAGTCCTTTGACAAAAGGTGAGCTCGTGTGACTCTCTCCTGACACGTGGTCCTTCTGGGCTGGCTTTGCGGGGTGTGTCCGTTAGCTGTTGCTGCAAGCACCCCGATGCTCAGGACAGCAATCGTGTTATGAACATCCTGCATCTGGGCTGGGCGGATCTCTGAAGAGTTGAGGCCGTTAGTGCAATTTGCCGCACTGGGGTTGGTTTTCAGCTCTCATCGACGCTGTTAATGATCCTTCTAGACGCTGAATATGGCGGGCACGCCGTTAGGATGGTGGTTGTAGAAGAGGCAGAAGTGGATTATCATGACTGGCTTTTACCCTCACTGTCAGTATTGTGTTTTGTAGACTTGTTAAGGTTAAGATTCCTGCGTTGGTAAAGAAATGCAGTTCTTGGAGTTCTTTTCTGTTCTCAGTGGGTAAATCGATCAACATGTGCTGAGCCGCTCCTGGAGGAGAAGCATCTGCTCCAGCCCGGGCTCACGGAGACTCAGGGGTGAGGAGGACTCACACCTACCGCGTGATAGCTGTGAACTCCCAATTAAACGAGATAGATAGTTTGCGGAGGAGACGCTGCACAGGTTCTTTTATTGTGAGTTCTGGCTTCTCTCCCAAACATAAAGGATTCTTAGAGCCATCAGTGATGAAGGACAGGAACTCAGCTTCCAGGGTCTGGGCTTGAAATGCAGGAAATAAACATCTGTAAGTGAAAGTTTTCTGTGGCTTTGGTAATGGCTGTATTTGTGATACACGATAAACAGTGATAAATAGTAGTCCTGCAGACTCCGAATTGTTTTTTAGAGAACGTCTGCGTACACAGTGTGAAGCCACAGAGATTGCCCACAGAGCAGGAGAAGCTGTTCTCCACGTTTCCATAACAGCATCTGGAATTTACCTGTCAGCTTTGGAGGGCTTACGTGACTAATTTACATGGAGAATTTTGTACAGCTTTTAATTGGTTCCAAATGTTATAATTTTGCTTCTTGGATATACATATGGAACTAATGCATCAATAAGTTTCATTTCTCTCACATATTCTGCCACACATTTGTCCCTATAGTAGCTGGTGATGGTTTTAAACAGGATCATGATGGTCTGTTATCTCAAAAGACATCGTTGCCTTCTGCCTTTTTCTGTGTGTTCGTGGTTTTGAAGATGAGGGTACAATCAGAACTGAAAAATGTAACTGTGCTTCTTGACCTACAAAAAGCAATGTTGAGCATGATACGAATTCTGATTCTCCAGGTGTAGACACTGACAAACAGTGGAAAGAACCCAGAGTTATCTGAAAGGCCTGTTTTCTTAGATTCCATGTTACAAACCTTTCATCAAAATTCCTAACCCAAGGAAACAACTAACTTGGTTAGACTCTGGCAGAATTCTGCTCTAGCCTTACGGAGCAGTCTGCAGTGCTGCCTGGCCGCCTGTGCCGTCAGCCGTGCTGTCTGGGGCCGCACACGGGGCCACACTCTCGAGGATTCTCCTGCCGGAGGAGGGCAGGGCGCGGCGGTCAGACCCCGGATTTGCCTTTCAAGACTCCTCTGAAAATGAAGCTAGGTTGCCGGGGAAGGAAGTTGTGAAGCCATTCACAGTCGTTAGCAGCTCATCGGAAGTGAGGTTTCCAGGCTGGAAGAGGGTGGACAGGCCTGGGGGACGGAGCTCAGGAGGGAAAGCCGTGGGCCGCGGGGAGGGAGCCCAGAGGACAGACCTGGGGGCCACAGTCCCGCCAAGACAGGATGGTTGGGTGAGAAGGGGTGGCCCCCCACAGAATAATAGAGGAGAAGGGGTGACGTGTTCCTGGGACTCCTACTTTGCCTTCAAGTGACCCGGCTGTACTCACGTGCTTTGAGAGTGGCAGGTTCCCACTTTGCGTTCCGGGTGTCGGGGCTGTGGGATACGCCAGGCACCTGCCGTCCGTCGCGTACTCTGTGCGTTCAGCCAGCACTGCCCGGGCGCCGTGCTCGGTGACAGGACTCCCTTCCTGCTGCCTCATCTCAGTGTGGGCTGGCAGGCCTGGAGGTGCCGGGGTCTCGGAGTGGGGCTGCTTCTAGCTGGAGGAAGCCAGGCCTCGGGAAGAACCTGTCCATTAAGACCTTTCTGCGGGGTTCGTGTCCAGGGTCTGACAGGCGGGGCAGGCACACAGGTGGCAGGAGCCGCTGCGCCGCCCGGGGCCCCATCTTGGCACTGGCATTGCTGAGAACACACGGACGGTCACTAACGGTGGACTCACGCCGCATGGTTTCCCCTGGTGCTGGGGAGACCTCTGCATGTTGGGGTCCAGGCTTTTTATTACGCCTAGTGAGGGTCAGAACCAGTCCTGTCTGCAGGCACCAGGGTGGCCTTTGCCGAAGCAAGAGGTGAAACTAAGTGTCTGGAGGCAGAAATAGGTTTTGCTCTGGGTCCCATCAGCCGTGGTTCTTTCCAGAGTCTTTCTGAACGTCCACAGGTGTGCTCAAGCGCTAAATTCAGCTGCCTTTGAAACCACAGAGAGGGCTCAACAAATGGCATTCTCTTCCACCAGCAAAGCGAACGATGACATAATTCAGTCGCCGGGGCAGGCTCTGAAGCCGCGTGGCCTGGGTCAGAGCCCTGCTCGAGCGCCGGCTGCGGTGGGACTCTGCCCACGTGCTTCACCTCACTGTGCTTTGCTCCCCACCAGCAAACCGCGGCCACAGTTGTCCCTGCGTCAGAGGGTTACTGTGAAAACGCACAGAGCTAATCTACGTAGAGCACTTAAAAGTGTATCTGGCACAAGGAAGCTCTCAAAATTACTTACTTGTTGTAATTATTAATAATCACCCACATATAGTTGGGGAACTCTTCAATTACCCCGGTTGGCTTTGCTGGATATTTGGTTCAGTGTAGATCACCCTGGTTTCTTTAGGTGAGTGGCTGCCTCCCCCTAAAGTGGGGTGAGTTTGAGTCTCATGCCGGCTGCTCCCCTGAGAAGGTACCAGCTGTCTACACTCCTGCAGGGGTGGGAGGTGACTCTGTGAAGACACCCATCATTCCATGGGTCCCGGCCGCTCAGGGCCGTGGCCTGCCAGCCGGGACAGCACCATCCTGTGCGAATGCCGGGGGCAGGGACAGGCGCGGTGCCCTCGGTGCGGGGAGAGGGGCCAACGGCCCCGAGGGAACAGCGGTGAACACTGGTCTCCTCACCGGAGCGCCTCGTTGTCCCACGCAGGGCCACTTGGGCTGCTTGTGAAAGAATTCCGTATTCACATCTGAACGTAAGGCACTGTCATTTGTGTTTTCACTTTTTAAAGCAATTTAGTATTTCTGATAGCGAATTTCAAAACCTTCTGTGCTTGAAAAATCGCCTGTGGAATATTTGAAATGTACACACAGGGGTCCACCCCTGAGAAGCTGCTGTGGGAGGTTGTTCAGGAAAACTCAGGTATCTGCGTATCAGAAAATTCCTCCGATGAGTGACCAGGGAAAATAACCTCTTATTGCTTCTGTTGCTTTCATTCTCCCAGAACCTCTGAGAGAGATTTGGACAGATGTTATTATCCCAGCTGACAGGAGGAGGCCGGTACTTAGCGTCAAGATTCGTCTGAGGTCACATAATTAGTTAAGGCATTGTGCAGGGTAAGTGCCGCTCTCTTCCTTAGCCAGCACTTCCTCAGTCTCAGTAGCTGGACCCAAGAACGTGTCAGAGGGTGACTTCTCGAGTCTTTGGGTTCCACAGGGCCCAGTGCAGGACCTCAGCATCTGCGGATTTTGGTACCCACAAGGGTTTCTGGAACCAACCACTGGGGATACCGAGAGACCTGCATTTCTTACAGCTCAGCTGAACAGCAGCTGATGGCTTCCCAGGGCACCCGCTCTACGAGGGTCTCTGGGATATTTCCACGGTTCTGTCCTCTCTTCTGTCGTCACCTGGATCCCTCACGTCCAGGTGCGTGGGCAGAGGAGACAGCCCGGGCACGCTACAGCCAGCCTGGCGTTGACACTCAGAACTTCATTCCTTCCTCCATTGGGCAGGACTCAGGTGTGCCGTGCCGTGTGGCTCACCCAGGTGCCATGGGGTCTGGGTGATGACATCTTCCTGTATGTTCAGAAGAAAACAAGCCAGTTTGCTGAACACATTCAGTAGTTTCCACTACTATTAATGACCACAAGGGAATGAAATCTAAATAGTGAGAATCTTCTCTGCACGAAGCTTGTGTTTTTACTGACATTTTATTGTATCATTGCAACAATCCAGCAAGGATTTTTTAAGGATGAAAATAACTAAGATTCAGAGAATGTAAGTGACTCGCAAAGGCTACTCCCCTGAGAAACGAGGAGTCAGAGGACGCGGGTTCATCTCTCAGCTCCAAGTCCAGGACAATGTGCTGGAACCGTCCCCGCAGACCTCGCAGGTCGAACAAAGCTGGGGCCAAAACTCAGACATCTTGACTGCCATCGTCGTGTTATTTTTTTCCATTACAAGGTAATTCTTACGGCTTTGAGCATGCTGTATTACCGCACGGACTGTAGACTTAGGTTTAAGCAAGTCTTTATTGACTGGAGGGGGAAAAAATCAGTAAAAGTTGCTGAAAGGCTTTCTCATTACCAAGCAGAAACACAGACTTTTTTACTTACTGGAATCTGTTCATCCTCTCCTGAGGGCCGGCTCTCCGAAAGGCTCACAGAAGAGTCCTCGTGCCCAGATTAGCAGCCGTGATCAGCGCAGTAATTAGGAATATTATTTCTAACTCACAAGAGGACTTCTGCATGGTAGCTACCTCCCAGAGAAAATATTCTCCACTGTTGTCTTCTCTTCGACGTATACCAGGTATATTTCAAGACAGGTTTTGCTCCCACTGTAAGTTGATGAGGACTGTTTCTGGAAGCCGGTGGCCCGGCAAGAGTTAGTCCTTGGTAGGTTGTATTTCCTCTCACTTTGGCTGCCTCTCCCTAATGGTGGTGTCGGTTCAAGTTGGGCCCAGCTGAAGCCAGTCCGTCTGGGAGTCCACAGCCGGCCGCACACCCAGGGAGCCTCTGCCTGTCAACAGCGTGTCGTCTCAGGGCGTCTCTGCGGCTCCAGCCTGGCCCGCCAGCCCAGGGTGTCCAACTGTGAGCTCATACTCCTGGGAAGACAAATGGTGTTTAGCCGACACTCACCTTGGCCTGGTGACCTCCGAAGATTGTGGCTCCAGGAGGATGTTGTGGGCTCCCAGGCCCCACGTGAGTCATCCCCGACCCTTCACCCTGCTCCATGCGAGGAACGCAGAGCCGTGCTTGGCTGGCCTCCCACTAATAAGATGGAAAGCAGAGGTCCTGACCGCACCGTGAGAATCGTGATGTTCTCTCTCGTGTGCCAGCCACGGCTCACTTTCAGTAATTAGACACCGGCTCATTAATCCTTGCCATCGTTTCAGAAGAAGGACCGCTCTCTTTTCCCCGCTCTGCCGGGCTGTCCTGCCTCACTCCAGAGGTAGCTGCCACTTTGTTGCCCCAGAATCAGCCCCTCAGCCTTGAAAAGATTCAAGGATGTAGCTCAATTAGACAACCCAAGCATGAAAACACCTGAAGTGCATGAAACCATGTTCTCAGACACTTGCAGAAAACCAGAACTTTATAGTGAGGCATTTCATCCTATTTACCTATCTTACATACAGAAATTGACGTCTCAGCGAAGTTTATTTGCCTGAAGTCAAACAGGTGACAACCAAAGGCAGACACAGCTCAGCCTGGATGCGTTTCCACTCCTGGCTGCAGCTGTGCCATTATGCCCAGTGAGGGGGGAGTGGCGGGAGAGGCATCATCTGTTTTCCTTCTAAGGTTTGTTTAGTATTTGCCTTTTCCTGCCCTGAGACGCACGTGCCTGTAAGGAGGCCAGTCCGACTTAGCTTGAACAACGCTGGATGTTTGCCTGTAGTCAGAGGCCTCTAAATAAAGAATACAAATCAGCTCCACTTCTCCTCCAGAGTCTGGCGATGCTTCACCCACCTTCCAGAAGCAGAATGCAGCAAATCCGCCTTAGCGAACGTGTGCATATGACTCTCATCTGAGCTCTCAGGGAGGCAATTTATAGACTCTTATAGCTAAAGCCCAGAGGGGCCCTGGCATGTTGCAAAATGAAACAGAGTCCAGAAAACTCCCTGTCCCTGACCACTATTCAGGTCTCATCTGAAACAATGGAAGTCACAGTCAAACTCATCCATTAAACCAGAATCGTTTATTTATCATAATATCTACCGCCCGCAGCTTCAAATGATCACTCATGAATTAATGAGCTCATCTACTTGCATATCAATATTTTGTTATTTTAAACTAGAAAATACAATTCAGGATTAGGTTTTGTTCTCAGTGTCTACTTTCCTATTGCATCGATTCAGATAGCAGCGAAAGATTAAACCACAGATTGGTCTCTCTTTAATTCATTTTTTTAAATTGGCTTTTATTTTTATTAGCCATGACTGAAGGAAGCTTGTCTCGGGGAAATTCAGGCTGAGGTCATTGAAGTGGCTTAGAGTTTGGAAATTTTTATAAAACCCAACTGTGCAATTGGATTGAATTCGTGCTAAGAATAGGTTTTCATGCCAGACCTATGCCAAATTCCATTTGGTTCCTGGCAGAAAACCCTTGAAGAATGGTATTTGGTTTTGTTTATTTGGCATTTCAAATGCTGGTCCATCTGGCTCCCATCCCGCTCACAAATCGTCAGAACTGGAAGCAGGAACTTCATGGGCAGCAGAGTGGAGTCGCCCGCGTGTGGCGGCACCTGACCCAGGTCCCCAGAGTGTTGTCAGAATGCTGTCGAGTCAGGGCGACCTTTACTGTAGCACCTCTGTGTCCCTCACGTGGCCTGGCTGGCTGACGTGTTAATCCCCCGGGGTCACAAATAGTCCTCTCCTCTCCCTTCCCAAGAAAGAAAGTCCTGACAAATAGCTCCCTTGCGTCACCTCCATTCCCGAAGGCTTGCGGATTTCATCACAGAGTTTCCACTTGGTGCAGAGTAATGGCGGGACAGAGGACTGTCCTACTTTCCAGCAGTGAAGAATGAATGCAGGTGCCTCACACTCCTGACGGTAATGAGAGCTTGTCCTTTCAGCTGGGGCTGGCACCAGGGGACCCCACTGCTTGATTTGTGGTGTTTTGGGCTAACACTCTGGGCTCTGTCTTCGGATCATTCCATATCACAGTAGGCGGCTGAAATCTAAGCTTATCTCAGTAGGGAGTACAAAAAAACGAGTCGTTTTTAAGTGGGCTGTGAGGCCTAAAAAATAAATCTCAGTTTATAAAATCTAAAAACTCAGAAATGATAAAAATTTTATTTGTCTTTTCACTTAAGAATATTATGTCCAAGGCAAGACATATCAATTTTACATATTGTTATTTCTGCCCAAAGTGTTTTCTCTCACTTAAAGCAATATGTGTTTGGAAGTAGTGGTTGGTGCTGGTAGCCAAACATTTCAACAGAAAAGCAAGTTTTTAAATAAAATGTTATCCCTAAGGGCAAATCTAAAAAATTTGCCAAATGCATTTTTGAGATTAGTAACAGGAAGGTTAGTGCTGGAAAGGACCAAAGCGGTGATGGGATCCATCCTTCGTGGTACAGATAAGGAAACTGAGGTTCAGAGAAGCAAAGATCCCTAACAGCACAGAGCTAGTAAACTGGAGAGCTGCTCTTAAACCTGTGAGTAGCGCGTCCCCTTCAGTGTTCTTAGAGTAAAGCTGTACAAAATGATGGAAAGAATGACACCAGCAGCAAAAACAGCTTTCACTAAGCACTTTTATGTACAAGAGCTTATTAAATTTTAACAAAAGCACAAAGTATATGTTATCTCCATTTTATAGATGGTAAAACTCAGGCTCAGAAACATCAAGTAACTTTCCTGGGATCACACAGCAGAGAGCATGGGAGCCAGGTTTAGTACAGGATGGTCTAACTGGAGAGTCAATTCATTATTTTCTTCCTGCTACAGGAGAGTTCCTTTTGGTTATCTTTTTTTTTAAAAAAAAAAAAAAAAAACACAGAAAACTTCCATTAAAATACACTAATAATCAAAGACCTAAATGCAAGAGTTAAAACTGTTAAACTTTTAGAAGAAAACATAGGCATACATCTAATATAAAACAGACCCAAATGGAAATTCTAGATCTAGAAAAATACAGTATCTGAAAAGAAAAAAAAATTAAATACGACCTTGTTTTAGGCAGTTGTTTGTTAGATATGACACCAAAGCATGAACAACAAATGGAAAAAATAAATAAATTGTACTTCATCAAAAAAAAATTTGTGTATCAAATACCATCAACGAACTGAAAAGACAGCCCACAGAATGGGAGAAAAGTTTTGCAAATTGTATATCTGATGAGAGACTTGTGTCTAGAATATATAAAGAACACTGTATGTTTCAATAATAAAATGACAACCCCGTTAAAAATGGGAAGTATTGTGTATACCTTTTCCTTTAAATCATCGCGCAGCTCGTCACAGCTGCGGTAAAGTCCTTGCCTTGTCATTCCACCCATCCTCTCTCAGTCTACTTCTATGGAATTATTTTGTCCTGGGTCCCAGTCTCTCGTAAGTCTAATACCTTTAATTGACTGTAGCACATTGTGGATTTTATATTGTTGAGAAGTGGAATTTTTGAAATTCCTTTGAAGGGTTTGAGCTTTGTTCTGGAGGCAGGTGCGTTACTGGCTGTTGAGCTCAGTCCCGCTGGGGCTTGTTTCCCAGCTTTGTCTGAGTGGATCTAGCGCAGAGGTCTGGGCACGACCCCGCACGTCCAGCAGTGGCAGCGGCCTGTGTCTGGGTTCTGTGGCCTCCACCACTGAGGCCCGGGCTCCCGACGGTCTCCACCCTGCGCTGCGGAGGGAGCAGGGCTAAGTGAGAGGCTGGCGTGAACAGGCAGCTGCCTCCCGCCTCCCTCCCCTCAAGGGCCGTAGCCCTGTAGCATTTGTAACACGGTTTCTGAAAACGTTTGCTTAATGTATTTTCTCCAGGGTTATAATGGTTTATGGTGAGAGAGTGAGTCTGTTTACTCATTGCTCTATCCTGAGCAGAAGCCCAGATCTCTCCTACTTTATTTTTAATCATTCTGTTTTAGATATATTTAAGTGCTTGGCAATGTTTAAATTCTTTTATGGGGAGATGTTCAAGATAAATATTAAAATTAACAAAACTTTTAGTCTAGTGCCTCTTGTTCAGAGAAACCTCAGGTTTATATTAACATTTGTTCTAGAAGTTAAACAATAGATACAACCAAATAGAATTAAAACAGGGAAAATCTATTTGCATTAACCTCACACCATACTGGGTCAGATGGTGATGTTTAGAAAAATACTGTGAAGTTCTTACTTATAGGTGTGGATACTTAGAGGTTGGCCTCTGTGTAAGGGAATGACACAGGGAAATATTAACAATTTGGAGCACATTCTGTTGTCTTTATCTTCTCCCCTTTGGACTGTTCTACATTCTCGTCTCAGTTTCCTGTCCTGGCTGGCATGTAACGTGCCCTGCTCCCTCCCCTTTGTTTAGGAAATCCACTAGGACTGTAACAGGCACAGATTATAAACTGTCTTCCAAGCTCCTTTCAAATAACTCCATTGACTTGTGGCATGAACAAGGGAAGTCCGGGCCTGGGTCTGGCCCTGGTCACATTGTGCGGGGAGGGAGGTTGATGGCCGTCTCCTCACTGTCCCTCCCAGTCTCCCTCTGCCACCACCTTCCCCAGGCCCCCCGGCCTGTGTATCGATCCCCGGTTCAGGGCGAATGCACTAGCTCCGGGAAGGTGCTAACGGAAGCTGGCTTAGTGCGCTTAGAAAGCACAGCGCAAACATAGACCCTGACGTGGCAGCGGCCCCCACGGCTTCGCAGAGTGGGAGGCCCATGGGGGCTTCCGAGCCGGGGCGGAGGCCTCAGTGGCCTCGTTGTCCAGTGGGAGCTTCCCCACCGGCCTTACGTAACGTTTCAGGCCAGCGTCACCTGTGGTCATGACTGTGCTATTCCACTACCATGGTGTTCTGGTCTAAATAACCCGTGGGCCAGCCGTTCTGCCGCGGGTTCCGATTCCTCCCTCCCTCTTACTTTACGTCCCTCTGTATTCTGCACATGAAGCTCCCTCCACGTGTCTCGTGTGTCTCCTAAGGACGGTGAGGCAGCAGTTCTGGCCTGAAGAGCTGAGATAAAGCAGTCACTCCGCACCCCATTAAAGGTCAAGCCACCTCATTCTGAATCTCATGACACCACATGATAATGATGGATATTTATTAAACTCGTTCCTTCTGCGTCTCAGAATATGCCCTTAGAGTGATCCAATTTTTCATTCAGACACTTGAACTTCATTAAATGAGATGTTGGGGAAACTGTTTTCCCACTGACATCCTTGCCGTAGGAATGAGGCCGTGAACGCGAGTGATCGCTCTCAAACCCACGGTAATGTGGAAGACTGTGGGACCCCGATCTCCTCTGCCCTCAGCGGCGGTTCTGCCTGCGTTTTGACTCCCTGCTGGGCCGTGCTTCACGTAGCCAGCCTCCATCTGAAGCTCTCTCTCCTGATCTTCCCTCTTATCGCTGCCCCCCACCCCTTTCCTATTTCCGTGCATGGTTCTGTCTCCGCTTGGCCTCTTGGCGTTGAGGCACCTGCAGCCCCAGGCCCGTCTGCCTCCTCCTTTCTGGATGTATTTGACTCCAGGTGAGCTCGCTCAGCTGCAGGGCTCAGGCACTGTCCATGTGGTCACGAGTCCTAGTTGGATATCTCCAGCCTTGTCCCTGCAGGAGCTCTCCAAACCCAATTTTCAGAATGCCCATGGCCCACTCCACTCGGATGTCTAAGCCATCCTTGCTCTCGTGTGGCCAAAAGAGAGCTCCTCGTCCCCAAGGCCTAGCAGAGTCATTCCTCCGCCAGCCTCTGCCTCAGTATATGGGACAGGGACTGCACCGGCTGGAGGTTGGCGAGGAGCTCGTCACTCGAGTCAGACCCACGGATCCCTGCTGGGCTCAGCCGCCTTTTGTGCATCGCAGACTGAAGGTCCTTCCTGCAATCCGTCCTCCACGAGGAGACAAAGAAAGACCATCCAAATGAGAACAAGCGAAGGCTGTTTATTCAGAGCTTGCTCTAGCAAGGGACGCGGCCAAGGTTATGAAGTGTTTTCTGCTGACGGCTCTGGCGGCTCCTTCTCCACTTTCTTTGTCAGGCTGTGAATTAAGCCACGAGATGGAGCAGCTCCCCTGGCTCAGTCCTGGACGAGGATGCTGAGAAAGCTGGTGCTGTCCAAGCACCACCAGGCAGGCGCAGTGGCCTTTTATAGGGGACGGGCGTCCTCTGACCAAACGCTCCTCCCTACCTGGTCTCCCAACCAGAAGACGGAGGGCAGGAGTCCACCCATGCAGCCCACGAGGCCAGTCTCACAGCTACGGAGCAGGTGGAGGGAGACATGTGGCATTCTCCCTGAGGCTTGGGGACACTGTATGTCACCCAGATGCCTGGCCATCCCATAACTGCCTGCCCACCTCAAGTGCCCCTGTTTCTGTCGCCTTCTAAGACCCCTCTTTGTGGGGAGGGTCCTTCCTAGAGGGCTGTGTCTTAGATCTTCCCAGCACTCAAGTCAACCCAAATGTCACCTCTGCAGAGAGGATTTTGCCAACCGCTGTGCCTGAAACCTCTCCCCACCCTCTGCCCCACGGTCTCCTCATTCTGCTTTACTTCCCTCTCAACATGTGTCACTGTTGCGACCCAGAACACGGAAATTGTACCTTATCATTTCCGTTTCCCCAGTGGAGAAGGACATTGTTGTTTTGTTTTGTTTTCTGCCATATCTTCAGTGCACTTCATAAATATTTATGAAGTTAATATATAAAAATTTTAAGAATCGAAACATCCAGTTTTTAAAGCAGGTTTATTTGTTTCAGGGATGCCAAGTAACTGGTATGCATAGCAATAAAACATCTGAATTAAGAATCAGAAGACTTGAAACGTAGCCAACACTGTTGTTTCTTAGAGCAATCCTGGACTTCCATTTGCTCATCTGTAGATGCTCATAATATCTTCCCTCTCTTCTTCCCAGGATTAGCGAGATGATGAAATGAACTAAGACATTTGCAAATACAAAAAGGACCACAAATCACCACATAAATATTATGTTATTGTTTATTTTACCTTGAAATAGCCACTTGAAAAAATTCCTTGGCAGATTGTAGAGCCAGATGAAATTCATGGGAGCGAGGCCGTGGTAGGAAACCTGGCCTTTACAGCCTTGGTATTATTATGCCTCCCATGGGACCAGCTGGGCAGCCCCTGTTGTACATGGCAGCCAGAGCGAGTGATTTGCAACCATCACACCCATATCCATGAAGGTGACACCACCAGGAAGTGCCCCATCCAGGTGTGGATGACCGGCGCCCTTAGAGATTGATTTCTTTGGCATTGATCGTGAACATCTGGCTGGTTTATTGCAGTTCCCACACTGCCCGACACAGTGCCCAGCACATGCTGGATGCTCAGTGATTGTGAGTTCAAAAAGGGAGGGGAAGCGGCTGCGGGTGTGAAAGGTGAGAGGCGAGTGCGGAAAGGCAGTGGTCTCTGACGTTCGCTGACCTGGGCCAGTTCACTGTGCATCCCTAGGCAACCTGGTAATCCCCGCCTCTCCCAGGAGGTCACCATATCGATGCTCAACTTAGTGCAGACACCCAACTGACATAGCACATGCCAGCCCAGAACTCCTGGGTTCAAGTGATCCTCCTGCCACAGCCTCCCAAGTAGTTGGGACTACAGGCCACCACAACTGGCTTTAGTTTTTGTAGAGATAGGGGTCTTGCTATGTTGTCCAGATGGTCTCCAACTCCTGACCTCAAGTGATTCTCCTGCCTCAGCCTCCAAAAGTGCTGGCATTACAAGGGTGAGCCACTGCATGCACCCAGCCTCAGATCTTTTTTTTTTTTTTTTTTTTTGAGACAGAGTCTCACTCTGTTGAAGCGAACGTCAGAGACCACTGCTTGCCCGTCTGCGGTACAGCCAGACGGCTGTGTCCCCTCCACAGCCAGCCGCAGAGTCACACCCTTATATCTTCCCCTGGATGAGCGAGGCCAACTCCCGTGGAGTCTAGGAACAGGTAGCTGTCCCTGTGCTTGGAAAAGAAGAAACAGTTCACACGCTTCCTAAGCTCACAACCCAGCGTGTCTGGGACTTTCAGTAGAGTGGTTGCCATGACATTGCACGGGAGAACCTTCCAGGCAGTTCCCATGCTGAGGGCACAGGGTGACTGTGATATTAAAAGAAGCATTTGTTGCTCTTTATACTCAGAGGAAATCAAGGTGAACTTAAACTCATTATAAGCACGACTGAGCACATTTGCATGAGCAGGATATGAATACGGGCGGCTTCTTGCAGATCAGCTTCTCTCTTGCAGAAGAAGAGACGGGGAGTGCCCCCTGAGCCTGTTTGTTCTTAATTAAGAGGGATCCTTTTGGGATAAGAAACAGTTCATAATGGCATTTTTACCACCATTGCACACCTTCTCAGATACCACCTTTCCCCATATCTCCCAAGTTTCAAGTACAGCCTTTAAAGCAAGTTAGTAGGGGGGAATATGGAAAAATGCAAAACAAATAGAGAAAACAATTTTAAAACATTCTACACACAAATGAATAATGCAAACCTCCATCATGTTTGTTATCTATGATGCATTCATTTAATATTAATAACTTGCAAAGGAAAATGACTCTCACCATTTTTTAACAAGCCTAGTGTATTCTGGCTACAAACCTTACATGGCTGGCTATTCCTAACATGGCCTATCTTATTAAGAGTTTGTTATCTTTTTTAAATTTAATTTTGCGAACAATGAAATGTTTCTAAGAAGAAAACAAATATACCGTCTAAAGCTAGACTCTCCTCATTCCCTCCCTCCTCCATCAGATATCTATCTGCCTCCGCCATTTCTTTCAACTCTCTCTCCCCTCACTCTATCCTCTTCTCCCTTTCTCTTTCTTCCCAACCGGGCTCCATGGTTAATGGGCACAGTATATCTGGCTTCAACAGCTGATCATTCTCTCTCCAGAGATGTTTGATGACAAGGTGAGGAGCACATACAAAGCAGTCGTATGGTCTTTCAAATTCCCTCTTCAGTGAACATAGTCATTGAAGAATTGCCTCAAGAGGGAACACTTTTATAATATGGCTGTCTCCAAATTCTAAGGATGGTGTTCTTATTGATTTAGTAATAGCTTACAAATCACGACTGAAGACTAGTTGTTCTGCACTTAGGCTCCACCTTCATAAAATCTTTACTGAGCAACCATGGCCAATAACAAGGACAGAGGATACCCTATTAAACTCAGCCTTTCTGTAGGTCATATGAAGTCTCACTGGGAGCTCATGTGAGATTCCATGTGGTCCTCGTTTGGTTTGTTGTGGAGTCTGGGTGACCACAGGGAACCTCACAGCATCTGTCCCTGGAACGCATGGATTGTCCATCTTTTCTCTCTTGCCGACCACACCCTGGGTGTGCAGCTGAACTGACAGCCCAGGTTTCAAATCAAACTTCATAAAATTTTACACACACACACACACACACACACACACACACACACACACACACACACACACTATACCACACCAGACAGAAAGGAAGAGAGATGCCCATCAGGGAACCACGGGGTTTGTGTGAGACTCAGCACACAGATCGGTGGGACAAGGACCCCTCCCCATCACCAGCCGCGCTGACACTCGCTCTGCAGGACCTCGTCACTCAGGGGAAGTGTTCAGCACTCTGTGAATATTTGCTGCCAGCATTACGTTTATGGGTCACCCACGCACCTCACAGGAGCCCTACGTGGCTGACTGGAGTGTCACCATTTCCTCCATTTAGGGGGTGAGAGCAGGAAGTCACAAAATGTGCCTAAGATCTTGGAATTTGAGGAGTCATTCAGCCGTAAATAAGTTTCCCAGAGTCTCCCTTGACGGGTCACCGAGAGTCCCCGCCATGTTCACGCTGGACCCCGGGCGTGCGGGTGTGAGTGCTGTGCCACGGCAGGGCCCAGTGCTGCCCGGGGTGGTCCCCAGGGCGGGCCTTTGTGCCGGGCTGTTTTGCAGCAGTGTCTGCAGACGATAAGGAGTACACCAGGTACTTCCAGACTCCACTGCAGCCCACACCCCTCCTCACATACAAATGGGAAAAATCAAGGTGAGAGAAGCCGTGTGTCCAAAGCCAGCGCCAGCCAGCCCCTGCTACGTGGGGGCCGAGGCTCGTGGTGCTGCGAAGGGCCACCGTGTCCTTCCTTGCAGTGGACGGAAGAGGGTGGGGGTGTGCAGCTCCATCAGCTCACTCGTTCTTTTGTAGAGATGACTCAACTGCACACGCTTATACGTGAACTGCCGCACACCCAGCTTCAGTCCCCTTGGCTGTGTCGGGTCTGGGACCCTGAGCCCCTCCGTCCCACTTATCAAGGGGTTGGATGGTGCCCACCCGTCCCCTGTACTAGGTCTACCCGTTCAAATGCTAATCTTTCCTGGAACATCTTCACAGACACCCCAGAAATAGTGTTTCACCAGCTCTCTGGGCATCCCTTAGCTTAGTCAAGTTTGCAGATAAAATTAACCGTGACCATCATTAAGGCCAGCTCAGACATGCAGGGAGGAGAATTCGGCTTCCCCTCTCAAGGGAGGAATCCTAGAGCCACCAGAGTTTCCTGTCGACCCGTATTCTTGTCAGTGAACAAGACAAGAATGAACTTTGCTCTGGGCTGTAGGAGGTGAGGGAAGAGGTTTAGCAGGAGACTCCACGATGATGCTAATTCAAATTAAAAAGTTTTTGTTATAGAAACAAAATAATAAATTATTAACAATAGTTGTCACCTTTTCTTAGTGAGAGAATGCTATTTCTTTAGAAAGATAATGTGAAAAGTTGCTTGAACAAGAGAAGTGGGACGCTGAGGCCCCGAGCCACACAGAGGTGGTTGGTGTCACGCCGGGTGGAGGGTGGGAAGCATGTGCGTTTGCCTTTGGGGAAGGAGAGGAGGAAATGGGGAGAAGGGAAAAGCTGGAGAACAAGAAAGATGCGAGCACCGCGTGAAAGTAAAGGGCAGGAAAAACCTGCCAGCGGTCAGGTGGGAGAGAGGATTTTAGGCAATTCCTGGTACGTGATTGAAAGATTATATCATGCTTCCTTCGTGCCATGAACTGCCTTACATTTGTCAAAGTGTAAGGCACATCTTGGAGACTGACAGTCGCTTTGCCCGAGTGCTGTCTTGTGTGTGTGGAGCGTACAGTGGAGGAAGAAGCTGAACTGGACGTCCAGCCTAGTGTGAGCTTGTATCTCGTTGAACACAAAGGGAAGAGACAAGAGTAGGAAGAGGAGCTGTCCAGCAGAGGTAGCCAGGGGGGACATGTCTTTCCTGGGAACTCAAAGGAATCTCGGTGAGGATTCCAGACTTCCACTATGATGAGACAGAGGTTGGAGCTGGTCTTAGTTGGACCTCAAAGAGCAGGGGGAACCCAGCTGCCATCTGGTTTACATGTGGTTTGTGGTATGGACAGCTGTCTTCTTCTTACCTTCTAATGCAAGAGTCAGGACAGAATCGAAACCTCTGCTCCTCCAGGGAAAGAGCCTCCCAGAGCTTGAGGCACCAGGCACCTGTCCTGATTGTAAGATAGGATTTCCTCCGGCTTCATCATGTCACATGCTCATCTCTGTTTCCCTTAACACTCACGACCCCAGGAATGGGCCTTCAGAGAGTGCAGAATACCAGGGTGGATTGTACAAATCCAGCCTCTGAAGTAGCAAAGACACAGACCCGCCCTTGGCATCCTTCCTACTTTTATCCTCAGAGTACACAGAAGGCTGTGACCCCAGCTCTGGCGCTAGCTAGTTGTGTCACCCACCCAATACAAGGAGGACTGACACCTCTGATAGCTGTTTCTGGAGATGCTTCTAGACACACACACACACACACACACACACACACATGTTCCACACATTCTTAAGCTTGCACTCCCCAAATAATAATAAGGGGCATGTTTTTCTGAAACCATTTACATCACAAAAGCTTAGGGCTTTGCCATTTGGTTTAATAGAATTGATACATTTGAAGCATTGCCTTTGTGATTTTTTAATAATAGTGTTACAAAGGCACTCCTCAAAAAAATACAGTAGCATGGTACAATTTCTATTTTTTTAAATCTGTTGAGGTCTGATTTGTGGCCTAGGATGTGGTCAATTTTGGAGAAAGTTCCATGAGCTGATGAGAAGAATGCATATTTGGCTTTATTTGGGTGGAATGTTCTGTAGATGTCTGTTAGACCCATTTGTTCTAGAGCTCTGTTTAAGTCCGTTATTTCTTTGCTTATTTTCTGTTTAGAGGATCTGTCCATTTCAGGCAGTGGGGTGTTGAAATCCCCGCTACTATGGCATTACTGTTTATCATGCTATTTAGTTCATACAGGGTTTGCTTTATGTATCTGGGGGCTCCTGTGTTGGGTGCACAGATATTAAGAATTATTAAGTCTTCTTGTTGGATTTTTCCGTTCACCATTGTATAGTGACCATCTTTGTCTTTGTTTACTTTTGCTATTTTAAAGTTTATGCTTTCGGAAATCAGAATCACTACTCCCACTCTCTTTTGGTTTCCATTTGCCTGGAAGTTTGTTTTCCAACCCTTGACCTTGAGTCTGAAAGCATCTTTGTGGGTTAGATGCGTTTCCTGGAGACAGCAGATACTTGCCTTATAATGTTTTATCCACTCAGCCAGTCTATGTCTCTTCAAAGGACAATTCAAGCCATTCACATTTATTGAGAGGATTTATATTTGGGGTAGATTTCTGTTCACATTATTGGATAAGTTCTTATTGTTTTGTTTTACCTCTCGAGCCACTGTGGAATTTGGGTTCTGGGCTTTAACCCTTGAGTGTTTTTAATTTGGTGGGTGTGTATTGTGCTGTTCCGTGTGTAATGCAGGTCTGAGATCTAGCACCTCTTATTTTATCCTGGATAGAGATTGAGCCCATCCTTCGAAATGAGGTATCACAAGGATAGGAAAACATGCACCACATGTACTCGCCATCAAACTGGTACTAACTGATCAACACTAAGGTGCTCACATGGTAGTAATACTCACTGGGTGCCGGTCAGGTTGGGGGGAGAGGGTGGGGGCCAGAGTGGGTGGGGGTGGGTAAACCCACAGCTAATGGAGATGGGGCACACTGTATGGGGGAAGGACACGCTTGAGGGCCTGGCTTGAGCAAGGCAAATGCATTTCATGTAAACAAAATGTTTGTATCCCCATAATATCCTGAATAAAAAAATACTGTAGCTTATTTTTTAATTACTCAAAAATGGAGAAAATAATTATAAAAGGTATATCTGTTTCTGTTAAAAATGAATCCAGACAATTATTAGAAGTGCGAGTTGTCAGAACATCTTACCTGTAGCAATTTTAGGTTTTCTACTGACTTCTAAGTGCTTACTCATGACCTTTGATGTTCTGATTATTCTGAGAGCTTCTGCTTATATTCACTCAATCTGCCAAGACAGGAAGTTATACTACCAGCCTGCATAATTTGCTTCTCAGCTGTAAAATATCTCTTTATAAAAAGTGTGGGTGAGGAGGAATTATGGGAGCAAACATGGTATTTATCACTTGAATTAAAAGACTAAACCTGGCAAATAGTCCAGCTATCAATCCACAAATAGTGTCTGTTGTTAGCAGCCTGATTTGGGAGAATTTGATGAGTAGATATATTTATATGTGAACATCATAAACATCAAAGCCACTTTTGTGTGTATTATTTTTCTTGTCACCCACAAATCATATTGCAAATAGATTGATAGTAATTGAATAAATTGCTGTGTGTACTTAAAGACTGGGCTTGTTGGAGACATAACAGATTTATTAGATGATCAATTTTATTTTATTTTTTTTTACGTCAGTGCTCATTGGAACACTTATTTCCAAACAGAAAAACCAAGCTCGTTGGAACTAGAACAACAGGCCGAGATTTCAAGGGGTGGCTTTGAAAGGTGGTGTCATATCAGGGAAATCACTGAATCGGAAGCCAGACTTGGTGTACAGACTGCACTGATGGCACTCCCTGATTGACATCATCTCTAAATCCCTTTTAGCTCCTACCTTTTATGATTTCATAGTGCAGTTCTTATTCAAAAGTTTTTAGGGGGTTTTTAGCTGACTATTCCCTAAATAATTGCACTGTCCTATAAATGGGGTTCAGGCAGGGGGCCCACGAATGTCAGATCTTTGGGATGCTGCCATCTTTATCCGCCTGCCTTCTTGCCAGGCTCCAAAGCCTTGTGAGATGCTACAGGCTGATGTTTGGTAATGACAAGGTCTTAAATTTTATTTATGTATCATAAACTGGAAACCTCTAGGGTCAAATAATGAACCAAGAGTTCTTTATCGATTAAGACTCATGGGAGGACTTGGGGAACCTTGTGTGTCTTTTATCATCCCAAGCTCTGTCACCCACAGGCTGGCCAGTCTCCAAAAGTCATGACTTTTTGGGAGAAGGGGGTGTGAAAACAGTGTCACTTCCTGTCCTGGTAACTATTAGCTGATCAGCATTTAACCCTTTGTGCTAATTCCATCTCTGGTTTTCCTCCCGTGAGGTTTCTGTGTGAGCAGGTGTGAGCAGCAGGGGCTTGCGGTGAGGAGTGAGTTCAGCTCAGAAGACACTGTCGGGGAAAAGGGCCGTGATGAGCGAGTTTGATGTTGAATTGGGGCAAGGAGAAGCAGAAACAAAAGAGATTATTTGGAAGAGTAGGGAAAGGGAGTGAGGAAGAGGAAGAATTTGGAGGGTGATAGAGAAAATGTTGCTGGTCGTTGAAATTTCACCAGTGTAGACTGTGTTTACCTGGCTTAGCCAGAATCTCCTTTTGTCCTGCGTGCCACTCCTCTGTTGTTTATTTGTGCGGCACTCTTCCTGTCAACTCTCACGATTAAATGACCCCGAGTTTGTCAACAGTCATGAACACGGCTGCCCTTTCTTAAAATAAGGGCTTCGAGTTCCTGAGCACTTTAAACATTCCCACTCTCTTGCACATTTGTCTTTCACAGTGTAGGTTATAACACAATAGAAGGTTATGAAATTAATTTAGAGGGTCATGATCCGCTTGAGAAAATAAAGTGCATTTAAAAATATACCCAGTGCATAGTAACTACTAGAATGAACTATTGCATTGTAGACTTTTGTGTATTATATATGTATTTAGTATGTGTTTGCTGTGTCACTGTATAAAATGTATTTCTCATAGTAGATTGAAGTCAGAGAAGTTTGAAAGTCTTTGAACCCCCTTTCCGACCATGGAAAGGGAGAGAGATGCTGTACAGGAAAGGGCTGACTCAGCAGGCCTGGGTTGCTCAAAGCATGCACGTTCCCACAAAGACCTGTCTTCAGGACTGTCCCTTGGCTGACTCCTGGAAATTAGCTGCCAGCCCTTGGAATATTCTGCCCAGTAAGAGGTGTTTTGTTTTGTTTTGCTTTTTTGCTTTGGGCCTTGTGCTACATGGGAGCGATTTGATCAGATAGTTTATCCTGACAAAGTGATTGATGGTGAATGCCTGCTTTTTCTCTGGGTAGTGTGAGTAGCTGAGGTCAGTCCCACAGGTGCTCCGTGGCTACGTGACTAACCCCCAACACGAACCCTGGACACCAAGGCTCAGGTGAGCTTCCCTGGCTGGTAACATGGTTCCTAGGAGAATTCACTGTGTCTGTGAGGCTCCACGAGGAGAGGACACCTGGAGGTTATACCCTGTTCCTCCTGGACTCTGCGCCATGCACTGTTTCTTTTTTTCTGATTTTAACCTTTTGCTGTAATAAATCATGGCTGTGAGTATTACTCAGAAAAAAATAACCTTCTTCTGAGCCCTGTGAATCCTCATGAATCACCAAGCCTTGGGGTGACCCTGGACACAGTCGCAGAGACTGGATTTGAGATCTGGAGAAGCTCAGGGGTTGGCTTGTTGAGGCTCACACACCAAGTCTGAGTGGGACCAGGACAGGGGTGTTACGCTGGAACACGGGGTCCACACTAAATGAGTCCTTTCTGTCGAGGTGGTAGAAAGGAATTGGCCTTTTTTCTCCTTGTGACAACAACGATCCCTGAATACTACTTACTCAAGTGTCACTGCAGAATTTACTTGGACCAGAGCAACAGAAACTATTTTGTTCCCTTCTCAGTCCCCCATCAAGGGAATCAGTAGCATGGGGCACATGAAGTAGCAACGCTTACTACGAACTCATCTCCATGGCAGCACCAGTCTCTCTGACATCTTTCATCTGGGCCTGGTGCTGTCTGTTGATTAATCAATTGAGTCATATTAATTTTTTAAATTATTTTTAATTATGTATTGTATACAAATGAGATAGCTCTTCAGAGTCCGCCTGAGTGAAAATCAATAGAAAATCAGAATCCAAGGTATGGAAAGAAAGCTTAGCAAGTGCAGCACAGTCTCCCCCACTTCACAGCTGGGGCGTTCGTGTTGCCTTGTTCTGTCTGGGAAAATAGTACAAACCAGATAGGCTGTAAAAGCTTTGAAACTTAATTATAATGAAGCAACAACCCAAGTGCCCATCAATATATGAGCAGATTAATAAAATGTGGTATATGTATACCATGGAGTTCTACTCAGCCACAAAAAACAACGGTGATCTAGCACCTCTTGTATTATCCTGGAGGGAGCTAGAGCCCATTCTACTAAGTGAAGTATCACAAGAATCGAACAACAAGCGCCATATGTACTCACCATCAAATTGGTATTAACTGACCAACACTTAGGTGCACATATAGTAATAACACTCACTGGATATTGGGCAGGTGGGAGGGGGGAGGAGAGGATGTGTATATTCACATTTACTGGGTGCGGTGTGCACCATCCGGGGGATGGACACGCTTGAAGCTCTGACTCGGGTGGGGCAAAGACAATATATGTAACCTACACACTTGTACCCCCATAACATGCTGAAATAAAAAAAAAATTAAAAATATAATGGGGGAGTTCTAAAGGAAATTAAACACAGTATGACTACTTTTTAAAAATATAAATTCAATACAGCATCTCAGCAAATAATCTGTCTCGTACTGCTAGCTCACTTCCCATCAGGAGATGGAAAAGAAGTTTTTGAGAACTCTTAACTAATAACACTGTCTGAATTTTTATGGCACTTTTACTGTTTCTGAACATTTCTGCATATTGTTAACTTACTTGGTTCTCCAGGTTTTCCTAATCATAGCTGTCACTTTGAGATGACAAGTAGTTTGAAAACCGCGGAACTAACCCATCCTCTGCACGCTGAGAGCTCGGCTTTCGGTGGAAGGTCCCGGCTGCGGCAGGGTCGAGGGTGGGAACAGGTGGAGTCGGTGAGAGGTCAAGACTGTGGCCCCTTCCCGCCTGCGTCAGCCGAGTGGCCGTCAGATTCCAGGATAAAAATGTGGGGAACTGGAGCTGTGGGGGAGGGAGCCCTGAGATGGACATCAGGGGACATTAATTCTCCCTGGGACAGTCCTGCCACCAGAGTCCCTCTCTGACCCTTAAAGGGCGTTGGCTCTTCTCCCTTTCATGGCACTTCAGGCACTGCTCTGGGCCACCTGGAATTTCCTCATCTCCCGCCAGGACAAATTCCTCAGACTTTGATGAGTTAACGTTGGGCGTTACCACAGCGTGACCCGACAGGACAGTTCCTTTCCCTGCGTGTGCACGTGCTCTGTCCTTGCTTGGCCATTGATGTGGTCAGCACGCCGGCTTCCCTGCGTTAGGGGTGCAGTCCAGACACGTGACCCTAAATCCAAATACGCATCTTCCAGCCCTGCATCCTCACAGAGCTCAAGCTAAACATTTGGTTTCATAGATCACTCGGCCCTTCACCTTTTCCTGAAACCCGAGGTAATTTCTTTCCCGACACCGTAATTTCTGTAAGTTCTGGCTGGAAAGGCTCTATGCCTGTAAATGGTTCTGTCCCCTCATCTTTTACTTAAAGACCACAGATAATTTTCTGCATCTAATCTTTCACTCGTCAACCATATGGCTTTCAATCTGAGGACAAATAACTTCCACATTTCACTGATTAAACACAAACCCCATCAGCCTGGACAGTATTTTTCCAATGGAAAGTGTCAGGAGTGTCAAACCCACGACCTGGATCCCCAGCGCGATCCCTTTATTCTCTTCAGCCTTGCCTCTTGCTCAGAGATTACGTCGGGTCTCTGTTTTACTGCCCTTTCTGGCGCCGTCCGGACCTGTGTTCTGGCTCGAGGTGTGCGTCTCCTTCTGTGCGGCATTGCGTGGTCCTCTGAGGGCTTCTTTGGAATCTCTTCGCCTTTCCCACTCGGGTCTTCCTGTCCTCTGTTCGTTCCCCGGCCCCGTGCTCTCTCTGCCATCGTTCTTCTCCTCCCGGGTCGCACGCTCCGTCTGGGGGGCCCGGGCCTCTTCATTAGACTCCACCTGCACTAATCTCTGGAGCCCCCTTGCTCCCACCTTGGTCTGTTCCAGCTGCCAACAGAAAATTATTTCTTCCAGTTCCAGAGGCTGAAAGTCCAAGGTCAGGGTCCCAGGACATCTGCCGTCTGGCGAGGACCCGCTTCCTCGGGGACATGCCTTCTCACTGCTTCCTCACATGGCAGACGGGGCGCAGGGTCTCTCTGGGGTCCCTGTATACGGGCACTGACCCCATGCACGAGGGCTCCACCCTGATGACCTCATCACCTCCGAAAGGCCACACCTCCTAACACCACCACCTCAGGGGTACAGGTTTCGACACATCAGTTTTGGGGAGACACACGTTCCGACTGTGGCACTCCCCACCCTTCCTTTCCTCCGCTGTGGTCTTCAGGCAAACAGAGGCCTCTGCAGCCCGTTTTCTGTCTTATTCTTTCTCCCTGCTAGTGCTCGCTCACCTGGGCAGGTTGCTGTTCTCTCTTCCTGTTATACAAACGATAAACTCCTCTCCATGCCCTCCCCATCTCTCCAGCATCTTCCTCAGCTTCCTCCTCTTGGGAGCTCTGGGAGATTTGTCCGCATCTGTTGACCGACAGCACGAGCCGAAACACCTTGTCCACAGCTCATGCAGACCCTGGAGACCAGGGTCCTTGCCTACCTGCCTGCCCCTTTGGATTGCAAACTCCTAGCAGATTGCAAACTCCTAGCAGATTGCAGCCTTTTGTTTTGTAATACAGGGCAGAGCTGTGCGGCCCACACTCTGCGGTGTCCTGCTTCCTTGTCCACCCCCATGTGTCCCCTGTGAGGCACCTGGTCAGCTGTGCGCGGCTTTAAAGATGGTGAGTGGGAAGGAAACTCCCACTGTGATATCGTTCACCCCATCCACTCTGGCAGGATTTCACTTTACCACGGTTCCCCCAAACAAACCCTAATGTGCTTGCTGCGTTCACTGGAACTCTCTATACATCATTTCGTTGTCCCAGCAAGGTCACGGCGTTTATGTTCACCCTCTCACTTCTGAGCAGAGGGACCACCTCTGTTCCTGGCCTGCATGGGGGGATCGCAGCCAGGCCCTCCCAGCGCTCCCGGTTCTTCTCCAAGTAACGCTGTCCCTCCGGAGCAGTCGGGTTCTCTGCCACTCTGTGAGACGCCTGTAAACCCCTCACGTCCTGGGATTAGAGTAGATATGTGCGTGCGCATGCACACACACACACACACATGCGCACACACACGCACGCACATGCACACGCACACACACACATGCATACAAGCACACACACTCGCTCACTCGTGCATCTGCAGGTGTTTGTCCCCTTGCGTTTGCTGCAGGAGAGTTTATGGGTGGGGCCTTCCCCACATTTGCTCGTCTATATCTAAAGGATCCTCATGGCAAACCCTCTTCCTCTTCCCTTCTTGACAAACCTGTGTTAATCCTTTTTTCTCTTCCTTGTGACTTCTCCCCTGAAGAAGGCGAGAAATGCAGATATTGCTGCCAGTGAGCTCTGGTGAGCTGCCTCCATCCTGTCCCCGCTGGCCCCACCGTGCCAAGGCCTTGGTGTTAACTCTCTCCGCTGCGTCTGCCTCCTGGCGCCACATGCTGCCCACAGCCGGGGCTAACGCAGTCTTGAGTTCAGCGTCCCCAGGCGCCCAAGCTCTGGCCTCACTCAGAGGCACTTTTCTTCCTCCTCCAAGCTCGGACCCGGACCACCCTCACCACCTCTCCCTGTGCTTAACCGCAGCCTGGCCTGGGGTGGCCCATGACAGTCCGGCGCTGGGGAGAGTTCCTGGGGGCACCGTCACACCCAGACTGATCGGGGGAGTTCCTCTCTGAAAAGCTCCCAAGTATCTGTTTTCTCCTATATTTTCTAATTCCATTTCCATTTGGCTCCACCCCCATTTCTTGCTGTTTAGAAATTGCCTGATGTAAAAAAAAAAAAAAAATAGCAATTTTGGCCCCTGGCTATTTCTTTGCCCTGACACATGTTTTTCTGAAATGTTATCGACATCTTCCCGACTGAATCAATAAAATACCAGAAATGGCTCACTCTGCCTCCCTCATCCACAGGGTGCCACAGCAGCCACGACAGATTTCTGTGGGTGTGACAGTGTCCAGCTGCGTGTTGGGGGCCCAACACCCAGGCCCTGCTCTTAGTCACGTCGCTGGTGGTTAGGGGGCCTCCCAGGGACGGCTGCGGGGGTGATGCCACCTCAGCATGTGCCTGAGCCCGGCGAGGGGGGGACCAAGCTGCAGAAGATGCTTCCCACTGCTCACGGTTAGATGCCGTGTGGCCTCCGGGAACACACGCGGTGAGGGAGGCAGGGCTGCCTCGCACCCACGTCACAGGCCTGGGCCTCAGGTCTCTGGAAGGTGTCCAGGTTCCTTTCTCAGCTTGCCCACTGGATCCGATACTCTGCTCTTAAGAAACCCTTCTCCTGAATCCTGGGAAATTTAGCATCTCGAGTTCCCTACCACCAGCCACAAGCCCCATGCGAAAATGTCCCTTCCAGAAATCCCTGCTGACCACTCATAACCTCTGTTGCCAACATTTCTCCTTCTGGAGCAGTTGTCATTGTTTCCAAACTTGCCAGTTCTGAAATATTCCAGAGTGTCTGCAGGTCTCTGAGCTACTGATGTACAAACAAAGTCCCTTAAGCCCCCTCCTCTGCTCCCCCAGTGTGTCTGAGGATGTCCGGTGGGTGCCTCTGTCTGGTCACTTCCGGCTCTAACCGTTGGCCACTGGCTCAGCCCACATGTCCTCACGTGCCTGAGCTGCTGCTGGGTGCTGGCTGTCCTGCCCACGCTGCCTCCAGGTGCCCGCACTCCCATCTTCATCACAGCACAAGGCTCCACTAACACAATGACAGCGTGTGGTTGATGACTTTCACTCACTGAAGTTTTAGAGAAACGATTCTTTAGCAGTTTTTCAACCCTAAATTTGAAAACCAGGCTTCTCTGTCACCCAAGTTTCTGGGTCTTCCTCATCTTGGGAAGACCCCTCCAATGCCTGAGGCCCCGATCTCCTCTTCTCATCTCAGACCCTAAAGCAAGATTTCTTAACATGGAGTCCCAGAGGTCCATGCACTTGGATGAAAGAAAAATCATAATTATTTTTACTAATGTCTAACATGAAACATAGCTGCCCTTCAGCATGTCTGTGGGCAGAAACCACAGTAGTTTTGGCATTGCCTGTGACCAACAGAGTCACAGATATTTTCACATCACAGTGGCAAGTGCAGATGTATCAAAGTACAGTTTACTCTGAACATTAATCCAAAGCTGTAGTCGGTTTTGGAACTGTAGGCAGACACTCAAGCAACTCAGTCTCCGGGGACGCTACGCGCAGTAGTCATTCCCCGGCAAAACTTCACGTAGCCTCTGAGTTTGAGTTTAACTGCTGAGTTTAACTCAAAAGCTTTTGGAGAATCCAGTGTTTCTGGACACTAGGCCATCTTTTCCCTATGAAGTAAGTTGTGAAAATGTGCATTGTTTATGACTATGTATCTTTGCAAAACAGGAGTTCCATTCTTATAATCACTGAAACAGAAAAGTCAAAATTGGGTATCCGATTTGACGGGCAAGTCAAGGGAGTGGCCAGGCAGACGTCTGGCAGGGGACACCACAGGTGGAGGTCGGCTGGTGTGCACGGTCTGAGCGCTGACTGCTCTTAAGGAACAGCAAGGAAGCCTGTGTGGCTGGGGCCTGAATGCAGGCACTGGAAGAAAATCAACTTAGAGACGCAGCAAAGCACATTTAACCTCATATTGCACTGGGAGCACTAATGCTATTTTATTTACATCTTATTTCCTTGTCAAAGACAACCCCACCGTAAAATGGTATTAGTGTATCTGAGCCAAAACAGCCATTTCACTGATATATATTTAAAAATGAAAAATTTACTTGCCTGTTTTAAATGTATTGTGAATCATTAATAAAGCAATATAAATGAGTTTTATTTTGTGTATTTATAACTGTGTTTCAAAATAATGCATTTTCTTTGTACACTGATATATTTTATTTTATATATTTAAATACAAGATTGTGAGGAATGAAATATAAGCCTCACCAGATTGCCCTGGAGGTTCATTTTTTGTCTTATATTTGTCTAAAGAGACAGTAAGGTCTACATTCTTCTCTAAATTTTAGGGCCTCGATCCCTTTTCTCTTCAAAATGTGTCTCCGCCCCTCCCCAGCCAGGTAATTGTTACACAGAGCAATTGAGCCTTTCTTGGCCTCATGCGCTCCTGCGTTTCAGTGTTCCTAAGCTCACAGCAGCCCTGCTAACCGCCGCCAGCTCTGTGGTCCCTGTGCGGTAAGCGATTTCCCTGTATTATTTCACGAAGTCATCTGATCATTTGCCCAAGACCCAGAAGTGATGGAATCTGAACCCAGAGGTGCTGCCTCTTAGGGCTCTGGGGCCTGAGATTGTAACTACCGTATTATCTGCTACGGACGCATTGTGATCTTTCTACATAAATACGTATGTACTCGTCTCCCTTTGGCTCTGTCCCCAGGGTACACACACATCCGCAGCTGAGAAAATGTTCTCTCTCTCTCTGTGTGTGTGTCCCTCTGCATTGGGAGTCACCTCTAGAGAGACGACTCTCGAATTCTGAGTCCATTTCCTTGTCTGAAAATGGAGACGGTCAAACTGAGTCACCGCCAAGGCCTCTCCCAGCATCCACATTCTTACTCAAATTCAGTGTCAGATGGGACTCTGGCTGCCATGGCCTCGTAACCCCATTCAGGAATGATGGTTCCTTATGTTGACTGCAGTGTCATGGAATTTGCTGCAAGACTCTAAATCTTTCCCGTGAAGAGGCGACCTTGTATCTACGATCCGTTCATCTCCATCTGCCTTTGGTGTGGTTATATTTCTCACCTTGAAGGATTCCATAAGCCAGACCAGTAATTGCCCATATTCCTTGGCTGATTAATTTTCTAGAAAAGAAAGAGCCCATTCACGATCACAGTTCTTGTTTGAAACCCAATAGGATCTTAACTTGTATTCAAAGTTGTGGTACCAAATGCTCTGCTCACTTAGTGCCCTTTTTGGTGCAAAGAAAAAGTGATACTCCTTACAACCAACCACCTCCTCAGTTTATTCGAGGTGACCTGGTTTCTGGACCCCTTTGCCATTTGGATGGAATTAAGTTGCAGTTCATTTATAGGCATCAAACAGCACGTATTTATAGAGACACTGAGCAGAGTATTTCTGCCAGGGTGATATTGGTAGAAAGCTCATCAAGATGATCACTGTGAATGACATGAAGTCTACAATACTATTAGTAACAGTGTTTGCAGATGTTTCAAATTATGGCTTATTAAGCACAAGGCAAACTAAATAACCCAGCTTTTTGACATAACTGTTCTCAAGCTGAATTTGTTCCTTCCCAGAAATTGTATGATTTATTATTTTCATCTAATATATGTAGACAGATACACGAGGTCTCTGCAGAAAGTATCCATGCATGTAATATGAAAAATAGAGACATTGATTGAAGAAGACAAAAGATACAAAAAACACTGTACATAGGACAATGACGCCTCAGTCCCCTTCCAAATAGACGCCTTGGGACCTCACACAGTTCTCCCAGCATCTCTCAACCTAACCCACACACATTCAACTTCTCAGGTGTTCTGCTTGTTGCAGGCCTTCCAGGACGTGGTCACTTTCAACAGGTTCTCAACTATCTTTAAAGCATTTGTGCCACACTTTTATTTGCACCGCACTCATTGCATCATCCCCAAACGCCTTTTGAATCATCCAAATAGTTTCCACGGAGGATTGTTCAAGCTTAATGCAAAATTGGATGCAGATTCGTTGCTCTACTTGCTCAGTCATTTTGAATGTGAGGGCCACACGGTGCACATGCTCACTTATCAGCATCTAGCAGCCCACTGGCTAGCACAGTGAGGTTGTTATTGTTCACACATGTGCATGACAGGCCACTCTCCTTGGCTGCCAGATGACATCGATGTCACACAAACCATTCTCCTTCTATTAACAATGGCTGGATACTTTCTGGACAGCCCTCATATACCTGGTCAAATCCTTCATAGTAAGAAAAATATTGCTAATAGTACATTTCATAAGGCTGAGAACATGAAAGAACCTCAAATGTTCTGTTATTCCAATCCTTTGAATTTATAGCGGAGGGAGCTGAAATCCCAAGAAGATATGACCCTTGTTCAAGGTCACACAGGTGGAGAAGTGGAGCCTATATGATACTCACCACTCTAGACCCTTGCCACTCCTCTATGTCGACTCTGCACACCATGAGCCACTTTTCTGTAGCCACAGTCCCCCGGAGCAAATGTGTGGATCTGCCTCCCTTCCTCCCTTCCTCCCTGCGTGTGTATGTGTGTGTGTGAGTGTGTGTGTGGTGGTGGTGGAGATCCGTGGTTCCTCTCTTAGCCTACTTTTGACTTCAGTCGGGAAATAATTTTTTTAGGAGCTTGATATGCACGACTCAGCTGTGCAACTCTCCCCTTACCTTTATTATTATTATTATTTTATTATTATGGTGCTAAAATATACATAACATAAAATTTACCATCTTAACCTCCCCTTCCCTTTATTTGTACAAGTTATTGATCCATTCTTAAACCAATTATCAACACAAGATAATGCCATCTTCAAATGATCAAAAGTCGTGAAACTAGCCGAGGACAAATAACCAAGCCCCTTTCTGGACCTTGGCTGGGTCTTCCTCCACTGCATGTGGGCTGTGAGAATCATCTGTCTCGCTCTGTCCACCCCTCTCCCTTCTACCACCAACTTACTCCAGGGTCTTTTGTTTCATAAAATCTCCACTGACAGAAAATTGAGAAAGTCAATCCATCAATTTATTTGGCCAACATTAGTCATTGGTTGAACTCAAAGTCTTTCACCTATCTAATCCAAACAGAGAACTGACCTTTTCTGAAGCATTTAGCTTTTAGTATGTTTTATATATGCAAAATGGACAAAGTCCATGGCTTTAACTTGACCTCTTCCTAGATCTTGATGTCCTCATAGAGCATCCTTCTCATCTAATCCTGAGGCACCCCCAAACCCAGAAACCTCTTTGTGCCCTAAGATTTTCAACCTGGGGTCTTTCCTGTGGTCTGCCTTTTGTTGGTAAAGTCTTTACCCTTCCTTTGTGCAGAAATTGCTCACTAGCTGATCGTTGGGATTCAGTGGACGATGTATTCTTATATGCCGTCTCTTAATGAGAGAATGAAAAGGCTCCATGAGCAAAGAATTATGGTGTGGTCACGTAATGGGTTCACTTTAAGACTTGAAAATAAAGTGAATAAGTTACATTCTGCAATTCATCACCTTTCATATATAGCAATAATACAACAATACAGTAATTACTTTGGCTTTCAATGTTAAATTATGTGAATCATTGAATTCAATTCAGGTAATGAACCAGTAACACAAACCTGAACTGAGTTACACTGTTTCTTTATTTCCTTCCTGCCCCAGATGAGAGCATAATTTCTCCCTTGTATGAATTACTTGGTGGTGGTACAAGCAGATGAAGACATGCAGATTCTGCTGTAGGAATTTAATCTGCCTGTACTAATGATCTAGCATCATGTTTTTATCCAAAGAGGCATTTAGCCATTTAAACACACCTGGGAAGGCTATATGGAAGATGTAAAAGTGTCAGGAAGCTCAAAATTATAGCACAGGCACAGACTGGATGTTTTTAAATCTTGTCGTCTTCACGGATACCCACAGAGTTAGTTTCCATAGGTCCCTTCCGTAGACCCAGAGCGTGGTGATGCTGCTGCCCTGGTGCATCTGCAGCACAGTGTGCACCGGCTATGCTGGTGAAACCGGAGGGCAGCGCTCCACGGTGTGAGACACGTTTGCCAATGAATAGACTGTCCTGCAAACGGGCTTAGCGGCTAAACCCAGTGAAAGACAGTGCTGCCCTGGCACCAGAGAGATGGCGGCGTGGCCAGGTGCGTCTGCGCGTGTGTAAAGGAACTGAGCTTCCCGCGTCCTGCCGATAGCACTTCGGGGGCTCTGGGTGGGGTTGCGTCCTGCCACTTGTGGAGCCAGCCAGGGTCTGGGTCCCCTGATTGCCGAGCAGCCGACATGCAGAGAGACCCCCCGCTCAGCTCTCGCACAGGCACGTGGTACCCGGGACACCACTTCAATCCTTCTCCAGGAGGTGAGACTAGCAGTGGACAGCAACGGCCCACCTGTGTTGAAAGTATTTTACGCATTCAAGCAAGAGGTATTTTCCAGTAGGAAATGGATTTGTGAGTAAAACTGCCACTTCAGTAGTCACTTGCTACACCGATGTGGGCGCTCAGAGGGCGGGGTGACTCCAGTGTGCCGACCCTGCCTCGAATGTTTGCACCGCTCCCCACAATGCACGTTCAGTGAGGAGGTGATGTTCCCCGTGGTCTAGGGACCCCAGGGCCACACCTCTGAGTGCATCTGGTCCTCTGCAGTCCCTCATACGCTGAGGCAAAGGAAATCAAGAAGAAATTTACTTGTGAATAACATTCAAAATGATAATATTGTTTTGTTGGATCTTTCTTAGGTTTCCCACTTCAAGGTTGATTTGAGGCCCGTGATTCTTGACTTAGACATTTGAAAACCTCTAGACTCAATGAAAAATCACGTTAATTGCAAAATCAGTGAGCAAAGTACACAAAAGCAGCTTCAGGCTTGGTCGGAAGACGGCCTTCCCAGGAACCAGAGAGCGGGGAGCCGGCTCTGACCCTGGAAACCACTTTGGAGAAAAGGTTTCCGTGTGCTCATGTTCTGTGAATTCGCTTTCCATGCTCATCTTCTCCAGCAGTCACTGGGACAGAGCCTGCTGGCACCCGCAGTAGATGTTTCCCAGGACCACAGAGCAGGTGCATCCAATGTCTCTGGCTTGGAGACACATGCATTTTTCAGGGGTTCACAGGCAGCCCTGTGAGCAAAAATTTATAGAGTTGTTTTTAAAGAATCATTGATGTTGTAATTAAAAACAAAAACACTGAGTCCTTAAAAATGGCTTAAATGAATAAATGAGTGAATAAATAATTAAAACATTAGACACCACTAGTATGAGAAATGAATTAATTTCAAAATGTGGAAAAATTATTACATTGGCTTCTTAGCAGTATTAATCTATTTTGGATAGATAAATCACTCTGGGAGGGTTTTCTATCTATTCTAAGTGGTACTGTGCAAAATTAGTTTATCTAGGATATGTTTTTATTAGCCTCTTAGATATAAATTACTATACCACTAAAATACAAGAAAAATCCCAAATGAACGCCCTTTCCCTGTTCACCCTGCATGGGAGAGCTGTTTGTCCCTGAAGCCTGCTAGAAGGTGAAGGATGGCACGGTGGTGACCCAGCCTGGTGCTTTGAGTGCCTTTCCTTAATAACGTGATGGCTGGAGTCCTGTGGCAATAACCTAACTTGATAACACATACACTCAGATGTCTCACTTGATGGACATGAAAATGATTTGTCTTTTTATATTCACCTTGGGAATCTAGGATGTTAGAAGCAACAGATACCCCTGCCCATATAAAATAAATAGCGATGAATTCAAGGAAAGAGAATCTAAATTGGCTTCCACAGTTTTTTCCTATGTTATAAATCAAGGCTTGCCTACCATAATTTTGTTGGCATTGTTATAGCTTCATTCATTCATTTAAGAAATACTGCTCACCTGCAATGTTCCAGGCGCCATGCTAGACACTGGTTATGGGCAGTGAGGGAGCTAGAAGTAGTCCCTCCTCTCTGGGAACTTGTGCTGTGTCAGAGGTGGCCAGGGGAGCCATCCAACAAGACAGCCTGTCTACCTGGGAGGACCCGTCCTGCATACATGAGAAAACAGAGCATGGCAGATTTCTCAATTTTTTCTTGAAAATCATAAACTAATATGACCTACCAGTGTGTTCTAGTCCATAGTTTTTGAGAGGCACTGCTGAGGACAACAGAGCATCTGCATACCACTGGCATCTCAGTAGTCACCCGTCAGAGCAGCTCCTAACCACTCCGGAAGGGCATCTTCCCTCTGATCACCTCTGTGAAGACTGGCTGGAGCCAAGTGTGACTTAAATGAACTTTGCTCTAATTTGAACTCCTGCTCTGTCTACCCCAGAGTTTCTGCACAAACCTTAATCAGACACGTATCTTCTTCTCTGGGAACATCTAATGGGGAGATAAGACGTGGCCAGCCGTGGTGAAGGCCCAGTGATGTGTGCTGTAGGAATAAATTGATAAATAGCACAGGGTGAAGAGTGGCGTGTTTTATAGGGCGGGTCCATGTAGGTGTTATGAGGATTCCGCAAGACTATTAGGAACTCTTAAAAATCATGGAAGACCTCGTGGAGGGAGGAAGTGGCTTTTGAGCTGGGCTTTCAAATAAGGCTGTGGTTGTGCCCTCTGGAAATTCTGTCTCAGAACTTTCCGGCGAATGAGTCATCACGATGACAGAGTAAGTGTAAAGAGACTACTGGGCATTCTTCGGTATGACGAAGCTCTCTCACAGACCCAGGTTTGAATCCCAGCTCTCCAATACCTCTACCATGGGACTTCACAAATTATTAAATAAGACGGTGCATGTAACACATGTGATTATAAAGCTACCCTAAAATCAAATCTCTTATTATTCATCAGTAAAACCCTTCATAGGTTGAAAGTTTACAAATAAATTCAGCGTTTGTTGTTTGGAGGTTTGCGATGGATCAATTGATGTTCTAGCTTCCCAGATCCATTGACAATTTATGTGAAAACACACATTTCAAAAAATCTGACTGGAAACAAATTGCAAAGCTGTTTTTTTTCCCCAAATGAATCAATAACTTTTGAAAGATCATAAAGTTCACGTTCTCCATGGAGGCTGGTGCAGACATGACCCTCTGAGGCTGCTCTCCAAGGTCCTCAATTTATTTGCCATTTTCTCAGAGCAGGTATCAGCTATCCGGCACGGCCTCTTCTCTCTGCGTTTCTTGTTTATTCTGTAACAAGAAGTGACAGGTGGAATAAGCCAAGGCAGGCCCATTGATGCTTGTTTTTGCCCCGGTGTCATCGCCACCTCTCAGCAGCTGTCTTGGTGCTCCGCCGTGTCATCAGTGCCAGCCCTGGGTCCCCTCCACCCCTGCCCCAGTGGACAAAGGCCGAAGGTGACCCAGGATCTCTTCTGAACCGCTAAGTTCTTTGCACACAAGCCCAGCTGTGGGGTATGTCTGTCCTCTGTGACAAATGGAAATTAGGTCCACTATTGCCCCTCCCCCGTCTTCCTAGAACATCTGACTCTTCGATATGAGAAGACAGGGTTATGGTTCACTTACTGACTTAACTCTAATATTTCCGAGAGCATTTAAAACATTTATAGAGCCGCAGTCTTCCTTTTCATAGGAAACAAAAGTCTTCTAAAAGGCTGTCTCATTTCCCGTGTGAGCAGTTGAATACAGAAACGGTGTGACCAGAGTGAAGGCTGCCCTTGGCCAGCCGGCTGGCGGCGGCGGGGAGCCTGCGTTTGGCACTCCCAGAGCACCCTCAAGTGGCCACGCCAAGCTCCAGCTGCTCCGGCTGTGCTCAGAACCAGCGCTTGCAGGAGACTTGCTCCGGCTTTGCTGTTGCTTGTTCTGTTGCTTTTGTTTTTGAAGTTGATTGTGTTCTCAGAGGGGCATCAAGGTAGAATGCTTGCACGAGTGTGAGTGGGATCTGCTCGGTTCTGCACGGACAGGGATGCTGTCACAGATGCCGCTGGCGTGTTGGGGGGGATGAGAAGCAGGAAGAAGTCAGAATGAGAGGGAGATGTGTGAGACGACAGGAACGTACTTGCCTGATTTTCTCCTGCTGTTTTCATTGCCTGGCTCATGACAAAGAACAACATGAAGGGTCTTAACAATGAAAAACAGCTGCGAGATAAAGGCAGCACACTTTGCCAGTCTGTTTCCCTTGCTTTTCCCAAAACCAAGTTCCATGTAAGATCATCTGAGACACAGACTACGTATGTTGAATCTGCTTAACAGCTGGGCCCTGCCTCTGATAAAGAGGGCTGATAAATGTGGAGCGGAATTCCGATTCAGCCAACTTTTATTCACGTTTAACCAACTCAACAGGCTGGGTTAAGAATCGAAGACCCTAAACACTCATCAGGCTGCATTGCCTCTCCCATATGCAATTCCAGGATGAACCTTATTTGGTTAAATAACAAAAACATATATGTGTGCTGAAAATAAGTTTCTTCCCAGACATTCTGAGTGTGAAATTCTATATATGTTCATTGGGGCTGGAATGTTTTTCCTTTTATTTTGATCCTTACTCTGATTTTGAGTGCCCTGAACGCATGCTCAGCCTGCAGACTGCACAACCTGGCTGCTCCCCCTGCAGCTGGCTCCCCATCATCATCTTGCAGTTCACAGCAGCCTTCGTGAAGTGTCTTCCAAGCTGGCTCTTCTGATGCCAAGTCAGAGTTTGCTTCTCAGGAGCCTCTTTGGGGGCAGTGGGGGCTGCATGTTTGAAAGAACAAAGTGCTGATAAAACAAGAGTTTTATTTTTAAATAAATCTGGTCAAGCAGTCAGTCTCCCCTCCCGTCTCCCATCCCTTCTCTCCTCCCTACCCCCTCCTGTTTCAGACCCATTCTTCTCTGTGGCTTTATCAAGTCTGGACAGAGAACATCTCACAAAAATTGTTCTCTTCTCTTGACATAAATGAGACCTTCGAGCACTGAAACAGGTTTTCCTCCACGTCTTCTAGTTGAAGTATTGTGCAAACATCAACAAGAAGCATAAGTACAGAGGTATTTTCCCCCAGAATTTTAGACAATAGCAAATGAGAATCAGATGGGGACACTTAATGATTTGCTTTTTAGACTATTAACTACAAGCAGCCATAATGTGTTCTAGAGGTTAGGTGTTCATGCCAAGTTTTGGGCTTTCCCCTTATGTAACAATGTATTTGAACCTCTCAGGAGCCCTGTGTTGTAGGTGAAGCTGATAGGATCAGCCCCTTTTAACATCCTCACGTTGCAGATGAGAAAACTGGTGCTTTCTGACTCCTCCCAGGGCACAGAGCCAGTCGGTGGAGGAAGCAGGAGTCTGGCCTTGTCCCCTAGGAATGCTTTTGGCTGCGCAATGGTTCCTGGCTGGAAGAGGTGAAACCAGAAGGGTTTCTGTCTGGGATGGAGGAGGATCCTGGTTTTAGTTCAGCGGCTCCGTGCTTGCAGGGCTCTGGGTTTGCATCGCTGCACACATGTGTCCTTTCTTCTCATGGTCCCTCACAGGCTGTGGCATCTTTGGGCATCAAATCCTCACACAACTGTGTTCAAAGACACCACCCGGGAGGAGGTGATGCTGGGGGGAGGAAAGTCTCTACCCTTAGCAGTCTTCGTTTACCAAGAAGAAGAAAATATTTACTGTGGTCCCCCAGGAAATGTTTTATTTCTTCTTAATCAAGCAGACACCCTTAACTTTCGGATAGACATTCTACATTGGCAGGTAAACAAATAAGAAAAGATACGGATGTAGCATTTGGGAGACCAAGGGGAGGTTGCTTCATTGAGAACCATGCTCACAGGAAAGTTACATAGTGTCCTCTGGAAAACAACAATGACAAAAACGTTGGTCTTCTCCAAAGCACTGATTGAACAAGTGTGCCCAACTTTTCCCCGTGGTGGTTGTTAAGTGGAGGAGCAGTGGGAGGTGACTTTGTAGCAATCCTCTGTCGTGCTGTGGAAGTTGGACCTGACCAGCACCATGGAGGGACGTGATACGATGATGTTCTCCGTGGGCTGAAAGCCGCAGAATCTGGGACTAGGTGAGGGCTGGTCACCTGGGGAATCTCCAGCTTCCTTCCCGAGGAAGATTTTTGAACGAACTAGAATTACATTAAACTTAGTCATAATGTTTTTCCTCGGACATCAGTGACATCAGTGGGAGATAGAAGAGTCCATGGATCACTTGTTTTGATTCCTTCCCTATAGCTATGCAAATTGGGTCATGGAATTGCCATCTTCCACTGCAGTGCGGAGTAGAAACCTAGACCTGGGTGTGGCTTAACCATTAAGATGCTCTCTGCTTTGGAGATGCCGTAATTTTAAGTGACTGTTTTTCATCATATGGATAAATGCAAGCGGGCTGCCTTCCAAGGAAATCAGTAGCTACCTATGAAGTTCTGAAAGCCTGAAGTTCTTTGATTGGGGGATTAATAAAATGCAGATGCAACAGTGGGTGTGTGTTGGGCCAGGAGCTGTTCCGGGTTTCCCACTGCAGTGCCGTCGTAGTAGAATTAGTCCACCTGAGGGCTGGCGGTATAGCTGCGTGACTTATTTTAAGTCCTATATTTTATCTTAGACTACTCGTGAATTCTGTATTCTATCTTATAGTGTATTTGGATTTGATAATTTTATGTTATTTGAGCAAATTGCCTACTCAGGAAATATATTTAATCTTGGAGATTTGAATATCTCAATTGGAATTCATTGGGATCACAATCAGCCGTTTACATCTCATTTCGAGTTGAACTTGAGGTTGTGGATGATACCAGAGCCATGAGAAAGATAAATGGAGAAGGGAATTCCAAAAGGCCAATGTAAATATAGCCTTAAACTGTTTCTTCTTTTACCCTAAGATGGCTAAGAAATCCTTCAAAGTCCTTTGAAAGCATTGATTTATCCAACTTTTCCCATGAAGACTGAGAAGGTTCTGTATAAATGATGTAACTGGGGTATTGTTGGGTTATAAAGAAACACGATGGTGGTGATTCCAGGTAACCAGTGGGTGCAAAGCAGAGGACTGAGGCAGGGGACCCTTCGGTGACTCAAAGCAAAATCCAGGGAACAAACAGGATACACCTCATCCTACCACAGTAGAGAGTCAATTTTGTTTTTCCTGTGAATGAAGAAAAAGGCTGTTCAAATTACGGGCTTATATGACTAATGAATTTATTTAGCCAACAGGCAATTTCTGTTTACCTCTCAAGCAAAATATAAATATAAGTAATTGTTAGGAGAATTACTTTTTTTTTTTTGAGTTCCAAATTACTATGATTTGAAATGCAATTAGTAGTACAGACAAACCTATTTTCCCCCTTTATGAGAAGGAAATTGTTCAGAAATGGGATAGTGGAGCTGATAGAGTTACAGTCCACAATGAATTGAATTACCCACGAGAAGCAAATGCTTGGCTTGTTTTCAGTTTTATTGCTCCTAATATAATTTGTTTTCATTAATGAGAACCCACTGCTTCTCATATGTGACATGCTCACATGGACACATGAATCAGGGATTTGCATTGATATCTGTTGCGTTTGGTCAGGAGGATGTGAAGATTCCGAGCATTCAGACTGAACCTGGAGTATTTCTTTTTCAAGGTTAGGTCTCATGCTCCATATGTAAGACCTGGTGTTTATACACTGACATTTACCTGTAAAGACTGAACATGCACATGTGTTCCAGGGAATGTGTTAAAATTCAAGAAAAACTACTGGGGCACCTAAAATAGCATCAGCCCAGTTTTAAATTTGTAGGTATGTTCCATGGAAATTTGGAGGAAACCTTAAGTGATGGTGAAAAAAAAAATGGATTTTGTAAAGAACATGATTTTTTAACGTGCTTTAAAGGAGTAGATTCAAGAAAATTAAGTTCATAAAAGTCAGTTGTCAACTTAAATGTTTATTAACTTCATTGATTTTTAATTAAGTGCAGGCTTTTTAGTTGTATTAAAAAAGCAATGAGTACAAACCAGAGGCACTGAGGATTTTTTTTTTAATGAAATCAATGTTTGAAAGTAAAGCTTCCCCCCACCTTGCAATTCTGCCAAATTGCATGTTCTGGCAAGATGGGAAAGGCTCTCTGCTAAGGTAAAGAAGCAAAACGTCTCTGAGATCAGCCCCAGCTGTGGTGGTATCTTAGCTTTGACCATATCTTTGCTTCTGACCTGACATCCCCTTTTGGCTACTACCTTCTTCCTGAGATGAGCCTTAAACACCAGTTCAGGGGTGAAACAGCAACTTAAAATTTCCTGCAAAGACCAACTGTCCCCCATTCTATTTTGACTTTGAATAAAGTCTTAGCAGAGATAACTACCATTTAAATGAGGCAGGGGGCTTCTTTTATATTCTCGAAAAATCCTTACCCTTCAAAGAATCCTTGTTAAATACTTTAAATGTGCAAGCCATTTCCTGAGACTAAGCAAACATTTGGGGAATCTCTCAGGTCACCTTGGGGTAGAGAATGGCTCTCGTGCATTATTCTAGTGCAGTGGTTCTCAGACCTGAGTGCGAATAGGACTCTCCCGCAGGGCGTGTTAGGTACAGACGGCCTGGCCCCAGCCCCGGGTTTCTAGTCAGTGGATCTGGGATGGGGCCCAAGAACCTGCATTTCCTACAGGTCCCTGGAAGATGCTTATGCTGCTGGTCCAGGAGCAACTCTCTGAAGGCCACAGTGGTGGCGGATTGTCGTGCTCCTGCAGTGAAAAGCTGGGCTTTGTTAGCAACACATTTGTGACCTAGTGGTTTCTACCAGCTAGTTCTACTAAAACTGGCAGTGCTCTGAATGTACCAAAATGGGCAAGAACTTGAGGAAGCTGCATCTATTCACAAAAGAAAGCATTACCAACCTGGTAATGCACAGCATCAGTCTCGCTTCACTTTGAGGAGCGCTGACTATAATCTGTACGACGGCAAGTTTTGGTTCATGATGTCATCAGAACATGGCACGATGACTGGCACATCGTAGGCATCCAGATATTTACTGAATATCTGGGGCTAAGTGGGGCGTGTTCTTACATAGTGGATCATCAGGGTGCAGAGGTCGGCCAGGCTCTGCAAGAACCTGCACAGCCGCTACCTGCGTGTGTTCTTGTGAGTGTCCGTCACCTGCCCTTGGCCAAAGTCAGTCACGTGGTCAAACTCAAGGTCAGTGGGACAGGTTAGGGTACTTCTTGGCAGGGGGATGGGGGAGTGAATATTTGCTGAACAACGTTCCAGTGTGTCACAGTTTTGAACATGGAAATAGCAGCTCACCTCTAAGATGAATCTTTGGGACTTAGAAACTTGTAGCTTGGAAGTGTAGTCATGTGTTCAGCGTGGCAGAGGAGGCTGCCACCCAGACTGCCCCTGCACATCTGAAAGGCTGGTCTGTCTTCCTGGAGCTTGCGCCAGGCACTGTAGCCAGCGCCACGGCCAGTGCGTGCTTGTTCTCTTTCGCTCAGGCTTTGGTTGTTTACTAATTGTTTTTCACTGGTGCTATTCCAAACAGCACCTTAACTCAAGAAAATTGCCTTAACTCCGGCAATTTCTGACATGGGATAAGACAGTGAGGGACATTATTTTTTAAGAGACTTTCTCAAATTCAACTAAGTGGATGTCCAGGAGGCAGTTTAGTTTGTGCTTCTCCCACCCTGGCCTGCCCCTCTAAGGCATCTCCTCACCACTGTTTGCCTTGTAAAGGAAGTCCCCTCCCTCCTTCCTCCCTACCTCTCACAGCCCTGGCATTGCTGGCGGAGGAGACACAGGAACACACTGGGGTGTGCGGCGCTTGGCCCTGGAGCCCACGGCGCTGAGCTCTACCTCCTTTCCTTGGCTGTTTCTGGCAGACCAGCCTCCTCTTTCCAGGGTGAATTACGTCAGCTCACACCTAATCCTCCCCAAGTCACCTTCCCTTCTTTGTGTAACAACTGCAGTCATTTTTAGTGGAGTCAGGCTTTCCATTTGCTGTAACTGTTTGCATTGGCCCGCAGGTGAGAGAATTTACCTGGGGGGATTTGATGCATCGGCATTAGCTGGTTTTCCTAGTGTCTAGAAAAGACCCTGCACTTGACAGAACCTATTTCTGTCTATCCCCTGTTGTCTATTCCCCTGTTGCTTTGCAGTCAAAGCCTGAGAACCCCTCTGTGTGGCATGACGCACATGCCCCCCGAGGATGGCCTGAGCATGGCTGCCACCCTTGCACGCTTAGTCCCAGAGTGGACCATACCTCAACCAGAATTTAGTCCTCCAGAAGCCTCGCCAGTGGTCAGCAGAGAGAACAGACAAAAGCTTTCTCTTTTTCCAGAATACAGCCGTTGCCTCTGTCGGTTAAAAAATAAAGCTCTGAAGTGCAGAGGCTCATTAATGTCACTTTAACATTAAAGGGAAACATATTTAACTTAATTCACCAGACCCCAGGAAGCGCGTGGTTTGAAAGGGCAAGGCACTCTAGGGGCATTTCAGAGAGGAAGTCATATCCCTTTTAATCTAGTGAAGCTTGTCTATGAACTAAGACGTCTCGGAGAACGACGTGGTTATGTTCAAGTGATTGCCAGGGACAAACAGCAGACTGTCTTCTACACTCTGCACTCTCCAAATCCCAGGAGGCTTGGACAGCACCGTGGGAGCTGTGGTTGTGTAATCAGAGAATGCGAACAGGCCAGAAGTTTGTGCCTCCTGTGGGATGAGAAGTGATTATTTGGATAATTTCTGGGGCCACGTTGGCAGTAAAAAGTACAGTTTGATAAATATTCAGAGAGCAGCAAGGAATTTTTAGAGAAAAAATAAATTTATAGCTTACTGATACTGATCGAGAGAGAGGACAAGAAGGAAAGACAAGAAAGCAAAAATGGAGAAAGGAAGAAAGGAAGTTGAAGAGGAGAAGTAGATTACGGTGAAACACAGATGGGAAGCCAAGAGCAAAGGGGACAGTCATAAAGGCGGTGACCAACCCTCCTCGAGGCCAAGGAGGGAACAATGGACCAGGCTGGCACCAGCCATGTTGTCAATGTTTGATCAATGTTTGTTTAGGTCACTTGGCAACGAACTTAACTCTTGTGCCGATTAACCACTTGTGTTTGTGTGCGTGATGCCAGCGAAGTTAGTGCATGTGTGGTTCGAACTGTGGGTAGAATCCGGCAGGTGCACGACGGCAAGGCTAAAATGCACAGAACGGTACTAGTGGGAGATTACAACATTATGGATTTTGGAGAAAGCCTTTTTATTGGGTTAAAATGTTTTCCTTTAAAACATATTAATGTTTAACTGTCAAGTTGAAAAGACCAAAATTAATTCATACTTATTGTTTTTCAAAAGCCTGGAAGAGCAATTATTTTGTGTGTGTGTGCTAGATATCTCCTGTTTGAAAGTTTGTAAAAAGGTCACACTGTGCAGCTCCTAGTTCGTAGTCTTCTTGCAAAACACAAACACAAACACAAAAACAAAACATTTCTTTAGCGATAGAGACAGATTTTCAGAGTTGAGAACATGCTTTTTATTTTTATATTCAGCACTATATTTTCTCAAGCTGCCCAAATATTTTATTTCTCCCCATTTATATCAGTTCAAGGAGATAATACCTAAGAGATACTAGTGTCCAGTGTTTTAGGGAAGACATTCTTTCAGAGTATGCTAAGTTGGCCATTTCATTTCTCCAAATAAAAGAATAAAAATCTTAAATGTGGTTCTGCCCTTCTTCTTCAGTGCCCAGAGAAAGGGGAAGTGAACTCCAGGATACAATTCTCTCAGAAATAATAAAACCTCTTAGCTAATAAAATTCATGCTGCTAAACGCAGTATTCTTTTGGTGTTCTTACAATGCTTAGCTTGCACACAGACCAAAGAGCTCTGTTTGCTGTCATTTGTAAATGACTAGCCAGCATATTTTGCAGCATCTGCCTAATTTCAATGACTTACCATATTTGTTTTATAAATTGGTTTTAGGGAAACTAAACACACACTCACACCTTTACTTAACAAATAGGGAAGATATAACCATGTGAAACTAGATAGAAAAATGGGTCAGTGGGCATTTGGTTTTAAGCAGTATTGAAGCATTAAAATCTTGACATGAAATTGTCCATGAAGTATTTTCAAAAAATATTTTCCCATACTTGCCTTACACATAAGAATGAAAATCTGTTCCAATATAGTGAATTATATATATAATTCAAGATGTTCAAGGACGAGTTGAGAAGAGGGAAATACGGACATGTTTCCCTCTGAATGCCACACCTATAGTGACACGTGCATTGGGCAGTTTTGCTACTCTTCAGAATATCTTTTTCCTTATGTTTTTATGTGTGGGATAAAAAGGTCATTAGCAGCAAGGATTGACTTGATTATGCAACATAAATATAAAATGCCATGGCTTGCCATTCTCTAAATTGCACCACTTCGCTCATTCTGAAATATTAACCAGTTTACTCGGCTGTGTGTGGGGCTGCAGAGTCCTCAGAGTCTCCCAAGACAGGCAGCAGCTTGGGTCTCAATGTTTAAGGCAAATCTGGGCATGTGAATGCACAGACACACATGGACATACAAAGTCTAGAACATTCTTTAAAATGTTTCTGGGAACATTGTGCTCAGTGTGCAAGAAGAAAGTGGCCGAAATTCCTTCTGAATTGGTGGAGGGGCCCTCGATCTAGGCTGGCCCTAGGAGCATCCTCTGCCCAGCTGGTCTGCACTCCTCCTCCAGCACCTGCCTGCTCTTGCCCGCCCGCCCGCCTGCCCTCCTTTCTCCTGCTGAGATTTTAGGTTTGCTTCTCTCAGCACAAATTTTTACCTCAACTCTTTCCCCTATTGTTTGTGAGTTTCATAGTTTTTTTATTTTATGAATAATTTGAAATAGAAATTGCTTATCATATTTTCTGAATAATTTAATTAGCATTTTTAAACTTTGACCAAATTATAATTTGAGTACCTGCAAACTCCCCTGTGAATGTAATTTTTTAAAGTGAGGGCACGTGCTGTCCTTAGCCCACAATATTATTCCGTCTGCGATTCAGTCTATGGCTGTTAATTAACACGCACACTCTATAAAGTATTGCGTAAGACATGTAAACTATTCTATATTTTGTATAAAATTTATCAGTCCAAGATATATATATTCTTTTAGTCTAAGAATATACGTGCATATTCCACACATATGTGCATATATATTGCCTAAGAAAGACCCTAACAGAATCTGTATTTGGTGACATGTCAGGGTCTTGGTGCAGCGGTGAACAGCACAGGTTTTTCTTTCGAGTTGTGTTGGGAAAGGCGGCTTCCTCCTCTCAAAGGCACAGCTGGGTGGCGGAGTGGGATGAGAACAAGATTTTCTATTTATCTAAATGGAATGACCTTTAAAGTTGAGTTTTATGGCTCTGATAATTGTCCTCAAAGGGAAGTGGGGAGAGGCCGCCCTCCCCATCCCAGCCCTGCTGTGTGGTACCGCCCAGGCAGTGCGCCCTGCTGCTAGTGCAATACTGGTTTTACTTGTGTTTATATTTGCTGTAAAGGAAAAGTGTGTGTAGACGACTTACGTTTCTTCATAGTAGGGGAAAACCACTGAGGAATAAATAGAGGATGAGTGTGGTATAGATTTTGATTAAAACTGAAAACTGCCCAGTGGATTGAGAGCTTGGGCAGGGAGGAGTGTGGAAGGGACTGAATGGTGTTTCTTCCCAGGAGACCCCACCAGCGCCCACCTCTCCCTCCAGTTAGGGAGGCCGAGGGAGGCGGAGATTTTGGGACCAGGCGTGCCTGTCTCTGCTTTCTGGGCTGGGGCAGTGGTGAGCCCAGAGGTTTGGCCCAGGATGGGACGGATCTACCCGGCCGGGCCTGGAAGGGCTGTGGAGAGGCGGGAAGGGGCTGCGCAGGGGGCGAGAAGCGGAGGACGAGCGCCCAGCCCTCCGGAGAGACCGAGACAAGCCTCCGAGGACCCAGGCCAGCAGGGAGGACGGGACACCCGGAGCCAGCTCGCACGCACAGCCGCGGGTCTCCGCACAGCGGCGCTGGAGCACGTCTTACTGCAGCAGAGCGAGTCACCGCCACCCGCGCGCGGCGCCGGGGCCCTGTCGCCCCCGCGTCCTCCCGGCGAGGGGTCTGGGGAGGTGGCCCAGCTCCGGGAAAGTTGCCGGCGTCCGGAGGCTTCGGCCGGGCTGTATTTAATGGACATGGGCACAGAGCCCGCGATGCACACGAGCAGGGCGGGATGCGCGGGGAGGCTCCAAGGCCTGCCCCGCCCGCCTCCGCTGGCCTTGCCCTTCCCTCGCGGGAGCGGTGTGGGGACAAGCGTGCTCGTGGCAGGAGGGAGGGCTCACTGGCGACCGCTGTCCCCTGGGCCCTGCCCTCCAAGCCCTTTTTGGTGGTCCCTCACCCCCATGCGCACCCCTAGGCCCTCGGGGGTCTTTGCTGTTGTTGTTTCAAGTTAGGCATGAAAAGCTGATAGAAAAACCGGAGGGAGCCCCTTGGAGGGGCGCCCCGGGGATTGCGCGCCCTCTGCCCTGACCTGGCCTCCCGGTCCCATTTACGTCTCCGCGCACGGTGGCACGCGACCTGCGGCCAGGCCGGGAGCTCCCCCAGCGCGCACCCACCCCTCGCCCCCGCACCCATCCCACACCCAGCACCTGCGTGGCCCCCAGCCTCCGCCCCTGCACCCTCTTCGCGCGCCCCCGACCCTCCCCACGCGCCCCCCGACTCCGGCCGCCTGCACTCTCCGGGCCGCCAGCCGGGCCACCCCGGCGCCAGCACCTGCGAGAGGAGAGGGCTGGGGGCGGGGCAGGAGCCGCGGGGGCCAGGGGCGGGGGAGAGAGGAGATTCGCTCTGAATGTTCGCTGGTCTCTAGGTGGTGCCAAATTCCGGGGCCTAGGCATTTGCCTCCCTTTATGTTTTTTGGGTTTTTCCTTGCTTCGGTCTCTGATTAGGCCGTATGTGGCCGTGGCAAGGAGTTACAAAATAAATAAATAAATAAAACCGAAAAGAGAGAAAACACACCCAGACCCTTGGCTTCTCCGAGCCGCCGGGGGAGGGGGCGGAGGAGCTGAGCGAGGCAGAGTCGCCCAGCGGCGACTCGAGAGTGGCGCGCGGGAGCAGCGGCCGCCGCCTGGCTTGCCTTTCCTCTGTTGCTTCTTCCCACCGCCTTTTGTTTTCTTTTTTCTTTCTTATTTTATTTCCTGGAGGGGGCGGGGAGTGGGAACCGACAGACAGAAAGAGAGAGAGGGGAGAAGACAAAATATTAAAAAGCCCAAAGACACCGCAAGAGCCCGCGCGGTGCCCGATGGCTTCGCTGTACCAGAGATTCACCGGCAAGATCAACACCTCGCGGTCCTTCCCGGGGCCCCCGGAGGCCAGCCACCTCCTGGGTGGCCAGGGGCCCGAGGAGGACGGCGGCGCCGGGGCGAAGCCCCTCGGCCCGCAGGCGCAGGCGGCGGCGCCCCGGGAGCGCGGCGGCAGCGGCGGCGGCGCGGGTGGCCGGCCCCGGTTCCAGTACCAGGCGCGGAGCGACTGTGATGAGGAGGACGTAAGAGCATCTTGGTGGGTGGGGGGCGGCGTGGGGGCTTGGGGCGAGCGCACAGGCGAGACGCGTCGGCCTGGGGGACCCTAGCGGTCCACGGTCGCCCTCCCCCTCCCCCACCACTCCCCAGCGCCCGCAGACGCTCCGCGGCTCTGGATCTCGGTCACCGCTGGACCGTCCCTGCAGCCGGCGGCGGCCCAGAGTTGGTGGCTGGGGCGAGCAGGGTGTTGGTGCTGCGCCTACTGTGATCCGGATCCGCTGGGGTTCACTGGATGCGCGGATGTCTGCTTTTAAGCGCATGCTGCCATGGATCCTAGGGAGAGAATTAGCTCTGTCTGTGTTTACAAGTTGAATCTGCCTGGGTTTCCCACCCCCCCCAACCGCTTTAAGACTCAGGGAAGATAAAGTCTGAGGCTGTTTCTGCCCTTCCACTTGTGCGTGGAATCTGTCCACTGTGCCCCTCCTCGCCTCCCCCACTCTGTCCCTAGACTCAAATGCTTCTGCTTCCTCTTCTTACTGCTCCCACTTTTCCTCCCCCAGTGGCGGTGGTGGTGATTATCTTTTTCTTATGAAGAAATACCAAAGTAAAAGCATCTGAGCCCAGCCCCAGCCTCTCCTGTCCCAGGGCCCAGCATAATTTTGCTGATCCTGGCCTTGGACTAGCGACTCTGCCTTAGACTGTGTTAGGAGAAAACTTCTCTGAGAGCACGTTCCCCACTCTTCGGGGCTGGTAGACTGGGTTCCAAAGGTGGGATTTGCATATCGCCCTAGTAACCGTGTGACTCATGCAGGGCATCTGCGGGGGTTGGGGGGGCATCAATGGATGCATTTAACCACCTCTCATGCATCCCTTGCAGATGTGGAGGGCTGGTAGCACTGCCAAGAGAGGAAACTGCCCTGCATCTTTGAGACCTTCCCAGACAAGCTCTTAGACAGGCAGGTCTGGTACAGCCCATAGACACAGGCAGGTGTGCTGGGTTGTGGAAAACCTCTGTGTGTACCTTTCAGTGGTTTCCCACCTGCATTTTTTAAGCAGAGTTGTGGATCCCTGCAAAAGCTTCTCAGATGGTCCACCCTGACATACCTGGGGCAGTGCCTTTCCCTGCACCGGAACAGGGGGTCCTGGTCATTCAACAGGTACTGCCTTGGGTCACACCGTTTCACTGTTGGATCTTTCTTGTCTTTAATGCAAGCGTGGTGTGGGGGTTTGGACCTTGAGTGCTTTCCCCTGGACAATCCTTAATTGCCAGATATTGCAAAATCAGTGTGAGTTTTGTTGTTTCTGGCAGTTGTCGTTTTGTATTATGAATGGAGGATTTGGAGACTTTAATGGAGATGACAGAAGTTTGTGGGAGATGTGGTTTGCACATACACAGGCACGCAAACACACACCCCTACAGCCTTCCACAGGTCTCGCCTGAGGTTTTCTTATTTCCTCCTGCGCCAGTTCCAGACTCCCCTTGCTAAATAGATACCAAAGAGAGGCCCCTCGCTTTGGTGGACCAAGTCCTGAGGGAAATGAACAGATTATTCAGTCCCCTGGTTCAAGGCACTGGGGGGCTTTGGGAGGGGGAAGGATTCTGGAGGATTAGACCACTGAGAGTTCTGGGGAAGACAATGAAGCCACAGTGCAGACGGAAAAGATGTACTTTTTGCCTCAAATGTGACTCAAAGCTGTTGACTTGTGGATGTTAGGAGTGAGAGCAACCTGCACTTCCTTCTCGACGGGCTCTAGGTGTCGCTAGGAGAAAAGAAAGGCAACAGCTTCAGAATTGTTTTTCAGATGGTCTCTGCCTGTTTTTTTTTTTTTTTTTTAAATCTTGGAGTATGTATTTCCTTCTTTTCATTTCAACTTATGTCTAGAACTGATTCTCAGATAAACAGAAGTGTTGTGCTGCAGAACAGGTCAGGGATATAACGTGTGCAAGTGATTTCTTTTGATAGGGCTCTGAACTGTGTCTCTAATTTATATTTGAGTCCTGACATCAATTTTTTCCCTGGAAAACACAAAATGTATGTGTGCCTGTAGGTGTAGTGTGTTTTCATGTAGTATACATACATTATATATATATATATTTTCCCATTGTCTGTGCATATATTAATATATCTGGTCATAATCAGTATATATCTGGAAAAATGCATGGCACATACTTTCTTTAAGTTCAAAATATATGATTAGCACCCTGACTGCCATGTGAGTTGTATTTAACTTAGGCAAGTTTTGAGCCTGGGTCCTTGTGAAGCAAAACCCTACAGTTGGCTCGTGAAAATCTTACTTGTTGATGGTTTTATTGTTACAATTAATATTGACGATTTAATTCTAAAAACATGGATTGTGTTGCATATAACTCACGCACAGAAAACAATAAAAAATAACAAATTAGAAAGGATCATTTTGTTTTAATAAAACACCATGGCCCCAGGGGAAAAAAGTTTTTTTTTTCTAGTGTGGCAGTCAATTTGTTAAACCAGTGACAGGCAGCTAAATGTAGCATCAATTTTAAAAAAAAAAATTGTACACTTTTCTCAGAAAAGTTATTCAAAATTATAGTAGAAAAGTTATGTCCGAAAAGCCACCAAAAGTTAGATGTGCATATCAAACAAACCACTTTTCCTCCAGAAACAAAAGCTTCAATTTGCTTAAGAGATACTAGTTAAAGAAGGACGTATCTAAAAAGCAGTTTTTATATCTATCAGCTCTTGTCAAGATTGAAGAATCTTGAATAATAATTTTGCTGCACAAATTTAAAGCTGAAGATATGCAACTAATTAGGAAGGCATTGCATATTACCATATGTATCTTGTGATTGCCGAGGAACTTCAGGGCAAAACCAGGGCTTTCGTTTTCAGCATCTGCTTCAGCAGGTTGGCAGCTCTGCAGCTGAGGTGGGAGCTGTCTGAGGTGCTGAAGTGACACCAAAACTCGCCACTTGTCTGAGCAGTAGCACTCCTAAGGCTGGTGACTTTATTGTTACTGTATGACTTGTCAGGGAAAACTTTTCCGAGATGCAGAAATATCTTCCCCGCCTTGGTCACGGAGATGATGGTCGGCTGCGTACCTTTAAAATCTTTAGCTCTTTGTACCTCTTGTCCTTCTGCCCAGAAAGGGAAAGATAAAATATAGTTCTCGGCCTCTGCACACCTCCTTGGGGTGGGTCAGTTCGAAGATGCAAAGTCTGACTTAGAAATAAAGCCAGAGTATCTTTTTTAATCAGTTTCCTTGTAAATCTTAGATTTATTTAAATATAAAGTCAATTACTTGGGCAACTCCTCTGAGGAATCAATAGCCATTTTGATTTAAAATTCATTGTGTAGGTTTAAAAATGAGTTGGCTCTTAAAGGAATTGTTGCTGGCAATGACTTTTAATAGAATTTAGTAACTTTCAATTGGAATTAACTGTGACTAATTTTAAAATACCGGACTTTGCCCTGCCCCTGCTTGAACATATCTTTGCAATTTCTTAAAGGGCTCCGGAGGCCTTCTTTATTGTCAGAGCAGTGGTTTTCTTGGGGTCACACAGTGTGTCCCTGGTTTCTTCATTTTTGGTGACACTGGACAATGCAAATGTGATGACGACAGGATTTTAAAACAACAAATTGGTTAAAACAGGGGTTGAATGTGAAATCACTGTCCGCCAAGTTGCCAGCCAGGCAGATCCAGTCTTGTCATCCCACATGTCTCCAGTGATCAGGCCGGCTTCTCTCCCTCCACCTGGAGTTTTCATGTGTATAATCCCAACATCCCGTTAAGGTATCCTCGGGATTTATTAACTTTATGGTTTCTTAAATAGCTTGTTCCACAGATACATTTATATATGCTATTATTTTCTTCCGTCCCAATTTAAATTTTAATGTCACATTATTTTCCAAATATATGAGGAAAAGGCTAAGCCTTGCAACTGTCTACTTGGTCCCATTACTCTGGTCACTAATTGGACAACACTTAGTGTACTCACCTACAGAATGGCTGTGGGATATCACGGGGTTCTTGGGAGCTTTTACTGAGGAGGCATGGAAAGTGACAGCGTCACCTGCTGCTCAGACCACGGGTGCCTACAGAGTGGGTGCCGTGACGTGCCAGGCGCCGGGAGTGCTGCGTGAGTGCACGCTGCTGCTGCTGCCCGCCTCCCCCAGTCCGTTCTTCTCTGCCCACAAACAGAAGCAAAGATGGTCTTCGCTGGTTCCTACTACCAGCTCTGGCTACTGTCCTCTTTTTCTTTCTTCTTTTATTTTCCAACTTCCCAAGCAAGGAGTCTATTACTGATTCCATTGTTATTAATAGTGGTCTTTTCCTCATCTAGCTCGGATGCAGACTTACGTTCCATACCGTTTTCACCGGGGGAACTCCACACCAAGCATCATTGACGTCCTCTTCATTCCTCGGTGGAACAACCTGTGTGATTCCCCCGGTCCTGATGTTGCTGCAGCCGGTGCTGTTGACCACTGCCACCCTGCCCCTCGTGCTTTTGTATCTTGAGCCTTTCACGTTGTTGCTCGGTGAATTCCCATCCCCACCCTCTGAGCTTAGCCTTTGAGTTGCTTGGTAGATAATTGCATCCTCCTCTGCTTTGTGTAGGAAGGTGGGGGAACCTACCCTCCAAGGTTTTGGTCTCCAGTATTTTATTCTCTTCCTGTGTGCTTTCTTCTTAAGATGAATTATCTACCTTTATGCAAAGGGGGCCGAGTACATTCCGTAGCTTCTACATGAGGAGATTGTTAAAATAGCTTTATCATCCTGATATACATCTCCTAGCATTTCTTCTGCAGATAATTTGGTTTTCTGTTTTACAGAATTGGAGAATTCTAGAATGGCAAGGACCTTGAGGGTCTTGATATCTCTTCCAAGTTTTCCTACTACATGTCAAGCACCTGCAGGATCAATTTTGTGGTGGTGACAACATATCCACATGGAATATATCCCTAACTTTGTCATTCCCCTTCTCTTTATGTCTACTTATTCCAAATGACTTTTCAGCCTAATCCTCTTATTTCTGCTACTAATATTTCCATTCCTTCCACCTCAGCATACCATACAATGTTTGTAAGCACGCACAAATTACATTCTCTTAATGTCTTCGTTTCCTTATTGTTACATTAAATATTTCACTAGGTAGCTATGAAGCCCCCTTATGGCCGTATAACACTATATAACAACACCCTGCTGATTACAACAGCTGTCTTCCTGAAAAGTTTAGTTTTTGTGCTTCAGAACAAATTTAACATGTAGGAAGTGTTTATTACCTAAAACAGCCTTACAGGGAATGCTTCGATGAAGTGAATAATCACTAACTTTTTAATATAATTCTATCTCAATAAAGAATTTGCTGAAATTAGATCTATAACAAAATCATACAAAATTCTACTTACTACGTTAGCACAGAAAATGTAATCATGATTAGGAAGCTGCCTCTGTTACAAGAAAGTAGCATCTTGACAAACAAAAAGAGGCAGTGCTAGCTGAATGATGGCTGTGGCCAAATATAGCATCAGAAATACCTTACCTCTGCTCTGCACCTTGTGATTTTCAAAGCGCTGCTGCGTGGATCTCATCTCACCTTCACAGTTACCTTGGCTGGGAGGAAAACCGTGACCCAGGGCTGATCTTCTTAGCTTGAAAAATTGTTAAGGGTAAACCTAATTTCTTTTCAGTTGGAAGGGTCAGGTGTTAACTGTGAATTATAGCAAACACATTTTAATGTGTTAACAAGCCTTTGCTCTCTGGAGCTGGACAAAAAAGTATGTGTTTGTGAAAAAGCGACACTGTATCTTCCCAGTGGATTTGAGTTCTGTGTTAGCAGCATAGGATTTGGAGGCAGGAGTGAAAGCCCGCCTTCCCTGACGTGCTGCTTGTTGCTGCCGCTGCACGCTTTCCACGATGTACTTGTGTATGTTACCTGTAGATTTAAGGCAAGCTGGAACATTAGCATAACATAATATTAATGTATATTTTTGACAATGGAATCAACTCATTTTCCCACCTGAAATTAATATTTCTAGTATCACTAGGTAGATGGGAATTTTTCTAGATGTTGGGTTTGGACAATTTTCCCTTCATAAAATAGAGTTTTTTGGTTTTTTTTTTTTCTTACCCAAAGCTTTTTCTCCTTTAGGATCAGAATGATTAATGAGTTTAATTTTTGCAAGCAACTGGCAGGAGTTGCTGAGTAAGATGTACATGCAGATTGTATATAACCCTGTTCTTTTTAATTACTGTGATGATAAAAATGCATTAATCAAGTGCATGAGAAATGCTTCTCTACAATATACAATATTGATCCCTTTCATGGAGCATTGCCTATAAAACTAATAGTCACTATAATCCTTTCAAAATTAAATTTTGGTTAATAAATTTAGTGTTAAGGGGATTGAGTACCCAGGTGCCACGTTCTAATTTGCTTCCATTTCAAGCACATTGGTTTGATTTTATACATATAAAAAAAATCAGCCTTTCTCATTAACAACTTATGAAAGATTTATCTTTAAAATGATCTAACAGTATGAAATGATCTGAAGTAGAATTTTTTATATAGATAACATCTGATTTTACAAATGAGAAGACTACAGGTAATTATATGAATGATATTAGGCAAATCATTTGTGTTTTCCAGACCTCAGAAAACTTCAGCTTCCAGTCCTACTCCTGCGTTCTTTTCAGTGTACTCTGTTTAAACAGAACTGAGTTGGGGAATTAATTATATCACTGAGTTAAAAAATATGTGAACATTCTAAAATATAACAGTCTAAAACATTTTGGTTCTAAATCAATGTGCTAATTGCCAAAGCAGGAAAAAAACACCTTACAATTTTGGCACAGTAGTATAGGATTTTGCCTTGACTTCATTTCCTCAAGTTTTACTTTTTTCCCCGTGTGTATTTCTGTCTGTGTTTTCCAGCATATCAGTATCCACTTCAAGTGCAGTGAATGTTCAGTTTGGCCCCATGGTTGTGAGATACACACATAGATAGATAGATAGATGCATAGACAGATATACACACACACATACACGCACATTCTGTGGAAAGACTAGAAGCCCGTAAGGCCGGTGAGGTCCAAGTGGTGGCATTCCAGGTGGTGGCCAGCCATCGAGCAATACTCCACCTCCCAGAGTGGAGCATCTCCGTGGAGGTGTGGAGCACTGGCGGCCTGGCGGGAGGGGGCTCGGGCTGCCTAGGAGTCTAGGGAGGAGGGAGAACCCTCTACATCCACATGGAATGGTTCTCAGGTCCTGAACAGTCGTTATTTTTTAAAAACAAACAAACAAACTTACTTCCAGTGAGCCCTGCAGATGTAGATAAACAACTTGCAAACGTTTAGAATACATTGAAATCATCCTAGCAATAAACCCAATGGAAAAGAAAAATATATATACGTGTGTACATATACATACACATTTTTTTAATTCAAAGGAAACCTAAGGGTTTTTCAGGTTATCAAAGTCATGGTAAAATTCAATTTTTAATTTGCTGTAGTGTTCAGATTTCATTTTGATATCAGCTTTTACCTTAGATAATTTGGAGTCAAGTTTAACATAATGCTTATGTTTAAATTTTGAAAGTGGATAGAGGGTAGAGGCATTGTCCCCAGTTTGGAATTAAGAAAAACAATTAATTCTTTCTAATTTTTATTGTTTACCATAATAGAAAGATTTATTTTAAAGACAGAACTACTGGCATTAATACATCAGCTTTCATATAGCAATGGACTCTTGGTTACAACATCCATATTCATATCTATCTAATTATACATATATCTCCATGATGTATCATTCACCTAATTGTTTTAAGGTGACATTCACCAGAAGGAGAACAGGAAAGGAATACGGGGTCATTGCGAGAACAAGGAATAAAGGGATTGTGTCGGGAGAGGGAGAGGGATGGAGCAGAAGTGCAGGAGGAGGACCCGGGGAGACCTGTGTCCCTGTGTCTCCAGAGCATTCTGCACAACACTCAAGTTCCCAAACTGTATTCAAACCCTTAATGTGCCTCATGCCAAATTCCATGTAATAATTATTAAAAATTAAAAACGAAAGTGAGAAACCGCTATAAAATTCTTGAGAGGTGAAGTTATTTCCTCTCTTTTTGAAGACTTTTAGGGTTCTTGGGCATTTACAGCCTCCCTGCGTGCGCAGCCCCAGTTACTAGAGAATCACTGGTGACGCGTCTCTTGCTCTGCGTTCTCCGTAGCGTCTGCCGGGGACCCTCACCTCTCCGTGGCTTCTGAGGAACAGCCGTGGCCCCCTGTCCCTAAGGCAGAGGCAGTCCTGTGGTCCGTGTCTTCCCTTCTCCTCTCCCTCATGCTGCCCAAGGACCGCAGAGATCCCTCCCCACCCCTCAAGTCTTGGGAATATTTGAGGGGGCTGTGGACACAATCCTCAGGCCACCTGGGCTAAGTTATAGAATACCTGGCCACTCTCCCAGGTGGGCTTTTAGGTCTGCTTCATTGTGCTCATTCTGTCCTTTCCGATTTGCAGCAGCGCGCCCTCCCCAGCCAGTCTGAGTGGGATGTGCTGCAGGGAGTCCAATCCGAACCCGTCTGCCAGCAGGTCCCCCCATGTCCCCCCACAGTGCGCACTGCCAGCCATCACATCCCTGCAGAGGAAACACAGGCCCGGCTAGAACTCACACGAGGATGCCGCTTAGGTGGAGAGCAGACAGCAGTGGCTGCAAGTGCAGGAACAGGGCAGAGAATCCAGTTTGGTTTGGATTTTTCCAAGCTGGAATTCAAGCTGCCTGTTTGGAGAGGGCTGGCCTCTCGTGTGGGTGGGTGTGTGGGTCCCAAGTGCAGCTCTGCAGGTATTTCCAGGTCTGCAGGTACCAGGTACAGGTATGCCTGTGCTCCTCTGCCCCCTTCGCGTGGGGTGTGGCTATATGATCCGCCAGTGGATGAGACGGGAGTGCAAGCGAGTGCGGCACTTCTGAGTGGAAGCTTCAGAAGCTGGGGCGTGACCTGCTGCGCTCTCCTTCCGACGGCCATGGAAACCAGCAATGTCCCAGGGTGGCTGCTGGGCAACAAGCACGGTCTAAACCTGGGCCTGTAAATCTCTGGGATTGCATCGCTGCAGCATAACCTACCCTGTGCTGACTGCTGCACAGGATAAGCGTTAGTGTAGACGAGGCGCGATTCCTTCCTGCGCCTCCGCTGCTCACAGTCTGAGGGCGAAATCCCTCTTCCCTAACTCCTGGGGGACGTCATTCTCCCTTCCGCCTCCCATGGCAAGCTCTCCCGGTCTCAGAGGCTGACGTGGAAATTGCCCTGGAAAGGCAACGGACCTTGGAGTGCAGGCGTCTCAGCCCTTCCTTTAGGGCACGTGTTTTGTGGGGTGCAGGGAAAAAGCCAGAGAGCGCCAGTGTCCTGAAAGGCGAGCACTGTCCTCGGGGCTTGTGGGGAGGTGGGAGGGAGAGATGGGTTCTTGGATGGTGGCGATGAAGGTAAACATTGGAAATGAGGCTCATGGGCCTTTGACTTGGGAACCTTCAAGTGAAGAAGTAGAGGACCACAGAGAGGCTTCCCAGGGGGCAGTCCCAGTGCCGAGAAAATGCAGACCTGAACCTGTCTATGTCCTTGGTGTGTCTATGCTCTCCTTATACCTGGATTTACATGGCTCTTTACAAGTCAGAAACTGAAGGTTACGTGGCTTCATCTAGATGGTAGGACACGGTAGCAGAAATATTTAGCTTTTGCTCAGTATTCTTGCTCCCCGACGAGCGTCCTGCCTATTGCCAATGAGTCTTCGTTTGGTATGTGGAAAGGGTGTCACGTGTTTCTCTTCCTGCTTTCTGGATTTTTTGTCCCTATGAATGGGTAGGAAATCCAGCCCCTGCATTTCCCTATGCCTGGCTATCTGTTAAGAGAAGAGGGGAGTGCCGTCGAGGCTGGGGCGTTGTTTCTATAGAAACAGGGGCGACTGTGATGGGCAGCTGGCCTTGCTGAACGTGAAACCATTGGTCATCGTCCTCTGGCTCCAGTGCGATCGTACCGGTCAGCGAGGCTTTGTGTCCTCGGGTACAAGAGGGCACCTGCGCAGACTCCTGGTGCTCCGCACCTGCCTCCCGATGCGCTCTGATCCCGTGGCCCCCGCTCCACCTCCTTATTTCACCCGCAGCCCAGAAGCAGCGCGGTGTTGCGCCCAAAGCATGCACCGGGGCTCATCCTAGTGTCTCTGAAGTGGCCTTGAGTGGCCGTTTCTGGGCCTCTGTGCTGGCCACCCCACTTCCACATACCTGAGAATCATGTTCCCCCTTTAACAGACGCCCAGAAACTCTTCCCACCCTTGTGCAGGGCACACTTGCTCCTGCGCAAATCCAGGGCACTTGCTGCAGCTAAACCCCATTTCCCTGGGTTCTGACCTGACTGGAGACGTTTGCTCTTTGGGGCGCCCTCGCCACCCGGGGACCTGCCGCAGCTGCGCCTCGGCCCAGAGCTGTGCGGGGGCCTTGTTGTCACTCCAAGCAGAAGCCCGAGCTCCTACAATGATGTGAAGGCAGGACGTGACCCCCTCATCTGTTGGGCCACATCTCCCCCTTCTCTGTTCTGGCCCGCGGCTGCCACACTGTCCCCTGGTCACAGGGGCTGACTTCCTGTCCCCGGAGCTGCTGCACCCAACGGGCTTCCTCCCTGGAGCCCCACGCTCCCTGCACTGCTCTGCCTGCCCTGTTTGGAATTGCGGTTCTTGGTGTTCCCCATGCTGCTCTCCGTGGTGTGTCTCTTACCATAGTATTTATAATTTCCAGTATAGCATGTAACGTACTTATGATGCCCACTTTTGTGTTTGTCTTCCACTCGAGAGCTGAACTAATAAAAGGCTCTTTGGCTGTTGTGTCTGACCTGTCCGAGAGCCTGCCACAAAATCTGACATACCAAAATGCTCAGTAAATGTTTGTTGCATGAATGAATGAGTTTTCCTACCTGAAAACTCTTGGGTCGCTTCTAACTGACAGATAATCACGGTTCTTTTAACCCTGTTTTCCAAACATTTGTTGAGATTGAAACAGTTCGGAAAGTAGAAATTTGAGCCCTGCATGAGGCTGCTTCCAAGCGTCTGCAAATGACTCTCTCCCCCTCAGGGTTTCCCTGCTGCCTGGCTGTGGACAGGCCCTTCCTGACGGTCCACTCCGGAGCACAGTCGAGCTGATAAAATCAATATTAGGGAAACAGTAGAATTTATATCTATGGGACCTGCTTAAAATGTGTAATATTTAACATTTGCAATATTTTACATTTCTTTCCTGAATTTAAAAGAAAGTATAAATTAAATACAAATTTTCTATGTATGACTATTTTGTTGATACTTTTAGTGGTTCTTAGAGAAAGACAGCAGTAGAAAAGAAAGTCTCATAAGGAAAAATGCAAATCTTTGAGAAGAGATTTCTATAAGTATAGCAGTGTGACAAGTTGTTTTTGATTGGATATTTGCATCTACCTAATTCTCAATTTAACTGAAAGAAAAAGATCACAGCTTCTTTTTCCATGATACTGTGATCATTTCTTTATCTGTCAGGTAGGAAGTCAAATCTCAGAGTATTTTGAACTGTATATCATTAGAGGAAAACTAATGTTCCCAGACCAAAATGCACAGTCTCTGCCAGAAAAAATGTTCTTGGATTCTGTCATTTATTCAAAACTGCCTGAGGCTCTGTAGCTATCTACAGCGTACATTTTTATGATAATACAATCAGCACTGCCTGGCACTTAGAAAGGCCTTCGAACGGCACCGAAGCCCTTACCTAGCTCTGCTCCTGCACAAACGACCTGGAGAACTTGCCTCCTGAGGCTGTGTCAAGGCTGAAGTGACACCCTTTGATTCAAGTCTCTGTAAATAAAATATGCAAAATAAAGATTTGCCGTTTCTGTTTCTGTTGCCAGACAGGGTTGGAATGCAAATCTCTGTTTCAGGCGCTTTTATATCCACACTGAACTGCATGGAACTGTTTTAACAGCCCTGGTGGAGGGGACCACACCCTCTGGTTTGAATGTGGTGATGTCGGGCAGCAGGTCGAGCAGGTAGCCAGAGACCTGCAGGCGGCTGCGTCCTTGTCTAAAGAGGCACTAGCAAGCAGGTGCAGTGTGGGGGTTGTCGGATGGTGCCAAAGGGCGCACAATCAGATAAGGATGACGCGGCCGTGGGCGATCGGCTCCCTGACCACGGGATTTAAGTAGCCAAAGTGCCTCAAATGCTTCACTCCAAAAGACTGAGAGCCGCGGTTCCTGCTGTCATTACACCAAGAATAGCAGTTAACGTGTCCGAGTTCCAAACCTCGGCATCCTGTCCAAGTCTGGGGAGAGAGAGGGACCAACAGTGCATGTGAAAAGCCACCACACACAGCTGGCAGACGTCCAGGGCCGGCTGTGTCCACCTGAGAGGACCTAGTGAGCCCGTGGGCCCCGTGGAGCTGCCAGCCGTGGACGGAGCAGCCCGGGTGGGGGCTCTACAGCGCCCCCCCCCCCCACCGCCCCTCCTTTTGTGTCTCCAACGGGCCCAGAAAGGCCTGGGCAGGGGCTGCAGGTGGTCAGGGTGGTGGCATTTCAGGGTCACCCCAGGGCCACCACCTTCAACCTCTCACTTTGTGAGTCACAGGAACTCCAAACAAATGGCCTGAAAGGGAGGTTTTGCTGGGGGCAGTAGGGGCTGCAGATGAGGAATGAGGACACTGTGTATTTGGGGCCGGGTCTGAAGGGGGAAACCTCAGAGGGGACAGCAAGCAGAAGTGGGGTACAGGCAACCTGGGAGTCGGTGGGATTCGGCACTATTCGGATTTTTCCCGGGGCAGCGGGATGGCAAGACGTCTCTGAGTGAGAACAGATTCCCGCAGTGCGGGGTAGACCGGGGAGCACCGCCTCCCACCGGCTCCCAGCAGCCCAAGCACAGGCCCTGGTTCGGAGCCGTGACCTCCAGGCCGCTGCTCAGAGTCGGTTCCCGGGGGAGGCGCGCAGGGGAGGCCGAGGGAGACGGCGCCCCCGGAACTTTGGGCCTCCTTGAAGCAATGGTGCTTTCTAAACCCTGTCCTTGTGTATACAATTTCAAATGAAAAATGGGATTTTGGCATTAAGGGAGGTCTCTTGGAGTAGCAGCCAAGTTATTCAGTAGACTCACAGGTACCCAGCTGGGTGGTGTGACGGGATGCTCTCGTTGCAGTCTGTGAAGCTGTAGCACGTGGGATTCCGTCACACCACGCCTCGCGCACGGTGACAGCAAACAGCTCTGGTCACTGTGTGACGCCACCGCCAAGGCCTGGCTGAGGCGTTCCGTGCTGATGGATGGGAAGCACAGACGCTGGGCTGCCTGGCCCCGAATACTGACTCTGTCTACCGTTTTTGAGTTTTTTAGCCTTAAAACATTATTACTTCACAGTTTGGGGGCTTTAACTTCCACATTTAATTATAAAATAAGGAAAATAATTATAGTATCTTTGTCATTGGTTTATTGTGAAGACTGAGCTGATACATGTAAAACACTTAGAACTAACTGCGCCAGGCGTGCGTGCCACAGATTAGTGCAATAGCGTCGTAAAATCCTCATAGCTGGATCCAGCTGTTCTTGCTAGAAAGGCTGAAGGACTGGGGTGCCCTCAGGGCAAAGCCGGCTCGGGCTGGACGTGCAGAGGGGAGGGGAACGTGGGAAACCCCCAGTGGTCACATGTGCGCTGATAATTTAACCAGAAGCCCGTGTATTTACAATTAACCGTAATCTCAGTATGTGGTTAACTGAGAGGTCTGGTTATGAGAAA